>JAVRKA010000068.1:0-600000 GCA_034508555.1 Venustoraphidia nigricollis
AAAGCGTTTGCTATCAAAAATTCTTTCAAGTATTTTTCAAATTTTGATAATTCGCCACAATTTTTAATATTTTGAGGCAGTTTGTTAAAAATAGTAATACCCAGACAATTTGGGGATTTTTTTGAGATATTCAAATGCTTGAAAGGCACTCTAAACTCACACTTAGATCGAGTATTTAAATCATGAACGTCCGAGTTCTTGATGAACCTACTAGAACTCTTGAATACATAGATGGACATTTCAAAGATTATTATAGAAAATAAAGTGAGTAATTTATATTTTTTAAATAAATCTCTGCAACTTGTTTATTTAAATTAAAGAAAACTATTTAATGTTTGTTCGTCTCCAATTGTAAATCTCCTAGGACGCTGATTTATTGTTGACTATGCGAGATAGTAAAATAAATTGTCATTTAGATAATTGCTTTCGGCTGTAACGTGTAATTAAAGTCAATTTAAATCACACTGAATCATAGTACGCTGATTTGAATCGAGATGGCGTTTAATTACAAATGCGCTGATTTTACACCCTAAAATTGATAAGTTACAAATGAAATGAAAACGGAATACATTTGAAAAGAAACTTGCGAAAACTTTTTAATTTGGCCGAATTCAAAAGTTTTTTAAAAAACTTTGAACGCCTGACTGAAATATATTCCACGCTTCTCTTGATCTATTTTTACAATGATAATTCAATTTGCAGCCGGAAAAATAACATTGGAACGAATTGAATGTTAATATAAATTTCCGAGAATATATTATCTTTCGCTATCTTCTCTGTTTGCTGTCATACATTCTTGTTGAACACAAACTTTTATTTTTTATGCAAACATAAAATTGTCTGTGACAAGTGAGTTATGAAAATTTTAGATTTGTTTATTAACATTTTTGTCTGCTTTTTCAGATTTCAAATTCGTGCTGCTGTACTTTAATTTGGTGAGTGTTCATTTTACTATATATTTAACATTATACAGGTTTTTTGCTATGTTTTTACAAGCTTTTATTTAACTTGCTACATTGTATAAAATAGGTAAAGGCTGAAATAAATAAAATGATTCATTTATAGTTGAAAATCTTTTTATTATAAACGGAATAATTACACAAACAGCATTCTTTTTCGAATTAAAAATCATAAATTGATAAACAAACTGATGGCTCATAAATTCAGAGATATACATATTTTCAGAGGACAACGCGTCTGACTTTTTGATTTGCAAACCGGACAATTCGTGACCAAACAAGTTGTGGCCGAGTAAAAAACTTTTAAAAATTGTGAATTATAACAAAAATACTTATTCTCTTTACTAAAAGTGTATGTAAAATTCTAAACACTAAAGTATTTTTCGCAATTTTGTAAATAAAACTAACAGAGTTAAGGGTGGTTTTCAAAGGTTCGAAAAAAGGGTATTTTTACTATTTTTTTTTAATATATACAATCACATATTTTATTTAAACAATTCAGCACATCAAAGATACATATTTAAACAGTATTTTGTGAATTTTTTTTTTAAATTCCGAAAACTCAGCCGTTGGTACCTCATCTCCCTTGACGTCTCAAAAAAAAAAATGCTCTTGCCGTGGACAGAATAACTCATTATTGGTTCCTCCAAAATCAAAAAACCAAAAATATTTCGTTAGTACATGGATAAATCTAGGTTTTGGACGAAGGAAAAAAAAAATTTTAAATTTGAATTTTTGACAGACTTTGAACAAAAAAACACATTTTTTGGTCAAATTTTCGCCATGTATTGGCTCGAAAAAATTAGCTTTGTAATAAAAAAAAATAAAAATCCTTCGTTCAGTGCCTTGATAATGTTATTTCAAAGATGTGTGCAAAATTTGAACAAAATCGCTTCATAACTTTTCGAGAAATCGTGTCCACCGACTTAAAAAATTGAGTTTTGAGATAAACGCGTTTAACCTGCGAAGCGCTGAACTGACGTGGCCTGATGGGCGGAACTTCCAAAGGGTCTATCTCTTAGAATTTTACTCGGATCGATTTGAAATTTTAGGAGAATATTTTAAACATATTGTACTATTTAATAAGACAAAAAAATATAAATCGATTTTTTGAAATTTTCAAACCCACCTAACCCCTTAATAATTTTACACATATTCTTAATCAAGAGAAAAAGTATTTTATTTATGAATGGTTTCGAAAAGTGGTCTATAATGCTAAAATGTTTTTTTTTCGTGCTCAAATTTTGCCGCCCTGGACACTAGCCCCTATTGCAAAAATATATGGCAACCCTAGGCATGACGGGTAATTCTGGAAACTATTTGTCTCTGCGTTTTAGTACACGGAGGATACCCTGCAAAATCAATACTTTTGTTGATTTTACGTTTGTTAACACACTCGATGTAATATATATAGGTAAAAAAGTGACGCTATGATTTTATCCGTCAAGAGTCAAGACTATTGACCCTTGGACAACTTGGGTGTCGGTATGTGAATGTGATGCTTATTATGTTTTTCTAGTAGGTGTAAGAGATAACTATATATGTGCCTACACTGTAGCCTGCTACCAAACGAACGTTAGATCATAATGTATCTAGAAAGCACAATATATATAATCTATCAATAGGTATATGGTATAGTATAAAAGGTGATGTTCCCTATAGATTCCAAAACGGCTGGACCAATTTTAACGAAATTTTCAAGCAGTCTTTAGATTAGTCCAGCGGGTGATCCTGTGAAGTTTGGTAGCAATCGGATGAACAGAATATATTTTTTGTTTTTTGACAATTTTGATTTTTCTTCGATTTTTGAACATTCACAATTTGTGCAAATTCAATACACGTTCTGAATTTTATATTCTAAACATTGGATTAACACCCGGGCGAAGCCAGACTGGGTCGCTAATAAATAAAAATTAAATGCTGTTCGATTGTAAGTGCATCACTTGAGAACGACTGAACCGAATGTTCGTAATAGTCTGAATAAGGTTTTCAGACAAAGAAAAATTGGAAAATTTGCCTAGAAAAGCGGAAAATTCGGTAAAAACTGACAGTGATTTTTCTATGGATTTTTTTTAAATTAACTTCAGAGCCTAGCGAGCAATATACTGGAGCCGACGGCTCTACTATTGCAGTCGCTGTCGAGCGGGGCACAGCCCTACGAGATAAAATTATAATACGGTGGAGCCGAAGGTTCCACTACTGCTGATGTTATCGAACTGGGTGCAGTTTGACAATTTGTTGGGTGAATTTTAACATTTTTCGGGTGAATTTATTTTGTTAAATTTTGACAAAATGGTGCCTCATTAAACTTCAATAATCCTAGATTCGTTCCTGTGTCATATGATGTATACTCGTTTGGTCCAAACGGTTCTGGTTGAACAAATCAAAGCGAAAAAAAATGTTCTCTAAAAGCAGTGAAAAGAAAAAAAAATATGGCAAAAGTCACTTTGCCGTGTTGCCAATATGTTGTCGCGGGACTTCACTTTAAATTTTAATTTTTTATTTCTTTCATTATTATGAAGATAGTCATAACAAGTGTGTTTTTTTATATTTCAATCTTTTCGTTCTCTTTTCTCTCTCCGTGTTTTTGAAATAATATTAGTTCCACAACTAATATAAACTCCATGATATATATAAACTGGTGTAATATTATATATCTATATATTATTATGTTCAACTGACTGATTCGCTCGTTTGTATGACAAACAGCAAATTATTATCTTTGTGCTTTTGATAAACCTACACTATGTATGATTGAATCAGTAAGCATAAAACGGAACTAATAGCTCTCTCTCTCTCTCTCTCTATATATATATATATATATATATATATATATATATATATATATATATATATATATATATATCATAATATAATTCACAAACAAAAATACAGTCCTATTGCAATAGGCAATTTGCATGACATTTTTTAAGCTATATGAAAAAGCAGTTCATTTTTGAGACACAGATGACTTAATTCTGATCTCAAATAAATTCAAAAATTATTTTTAAAATAGTAATGTAAACCACACCTGTAAATAAAATTAGAGTTTAAAAAAAAACTAAAACACGCTTTTACGAACTAAAAAGCGTGGGGTGTTTTCTACTTTAATTTTCATAATAGCTATACGTTTACAATTAGCTAGTAATGAAAAATTTATTACCGATATTAAGCACCCCTTTTTATAATATCTAAAGCTAATATTGTTGTCAAATTATTTTGCATTTTTTTAGTTCATAAAAGCGTGTATTAGTTTTTTTAAACTCTAATTTTAATCATAAGACTATAAAACAATTTGCATTTGACTATGAGGCAGGCAACGCAACGCACACCACTGTACAGCGTGTTAGCTTGCGTGCTGTAATATTTTAAATGTTTTATCCTGAAGCTCCTGGTCAGGATAATAGGACAAACTAAATTATTGTATTGTCATCTGTACTTGATAAGTATGGAAAGTTTCAGTTTAATCTGACGTTTTGAAATGGGTGAAGTTCACGTTCAAAGATTCCATTACAAACAAACATACAGGTGAAGCTAATAAAATCGTGTTAAGGTAGTTGTCGTGATACAATATTGTCAAAAAGTTATAGATTATACGCGCCACAAAAGTATACTAGCTTGTAGCTAAGTGATCCATAATTTGTACGCAAGACTGTACCCGTGGAAACGTAACCCATACAGTATTCATATGCATGTATACTTTTCTATAAATTGTTGAACTTTATTTATAAATAATTAGACGGTCAAAATATTTTTTTTTATTTTTTTTAAACTCATAACAAATGCATTGAAAGACTGTCAGTTTTTGGAAAGTTTCTGACAGTTAGTTCTTTTTTTATAAATAAGAAACTGGTTCAGAACTACAGAGATATTATACAATCAATGTTAATTATCCAATTTTTAATTGAATTTATCTCGGATTATATACGGTCGATCGACTTCAAATTTTCAGGGTATTTGTATTATCCTGTCCTTAATAAGTATACAAAAATTAAGAATTTTCTGACGGTGTGCCTTAACCACGACAACTACCTTAAAAAATGCTTCCGTCTTGCTAAATGTAAGCATGTGTTTTCAGTAACCCGTCCACGAGTGTGTGTGTGTATGTGTGTGTGTGTGTTTGTATCCAGTATGGCTAGTCGAGTCACTGACTGGTTTCATATTTCACAGAAGCAGAAATAATAATAAGGTGAGTTGGGTACATAAAGACGTAATAAGATCAGCTACTGTAAACATCCTGGATCTGAATTACATTTGCACTAGTTGGGCTGCCATAGAGAAATCTCGGTTATTTATGTCCCCACGTGACTTGTTAGATTGAAAGACTGATGCAGAAAAAAACCCAAAAAAATATATTAATATAAAAAGAGGAAGATTGTGAAATTTTGAGGTCGGACACAATTTATTTTTTTGAAGGAGGTTAATATTTTTTTAAAGTTTTTTCTGGTCCAGATATATATATATATATATATATATATATATATTAATCTCCTTCAAAAAATCACTAGAAAGAGGAATCTAGTGACTTTTTGAAGGAGATGATATATGTGGTTTCGGATCCAGTATATATTATAATTATATTTTTTTAGAGGACTGTGGATCAATCAATTAATAATGCTAGCAATATCCAGTCGCGACTGGATATTGCTAGCATTATTAATTGATTGATCCACAGTCCTCTAAAAAAATATAATTTTTGAAGGAGGTTAATATATATATATATATACATATATATATATATATATATATATATATATATATATATATATATATATATATATATATATATATATTTTACTTTTTAGTGAATACTAACTACTCATTTCTTCAATCGATCATTCATTCATTATTTTTAATCGAAACATCATAAATCGTTTATTTAAAAAAAAAAAGAAAATCTAATTTTGAAATAGAAATTACGGAATAAATGTTTTTTTGAAATTTCTATTTTTATATTTGTTTGTTGATTTCACAATCTTGAATACATAAACTATATTTTACCTGATTTTACTAGAAAAGAAAGATCTGTCAGTGTACCATTGTTATGTAAGCTTTTAACCTCAATTCGTCTTTGTTGCCAACTGCAAATAAATAAATAGTATGAGTCAGAGTTCACTAACCTTTAACCTATTCAATTCTGACTCGTTCTCTTATTTACGCCGAATTTAAAATTTAAATATTAAGATGACTGTTCAATACCTGTTCACAATCATCCCTTATGCACCCGTACGAGCATTTTAATGGATGAAAAACAGTCCCGGAATCTCTTTATTTCTATGAAAAACCTAATCCAGTCTTTGATGGTAATGCTTTCATGTGTCATTCTACCCAGTTGACCTTGGGTCTGATTTATATATGTCGTCGAATAATTAAAAAAATAGGATTTTCGCGAAAATCCTAAGATGTTTGCAAAAAACCCAATTCCAATAACCCGGTTTTTTGCGATCTTCCTAGGATTTTCGCAAAGATTCGATTTTTTCAATTATCCTACGGCATATATATATATTATTTGATCTAAATAAATGATTAAAATCCGGTATAAATAACAAAATTAGCATAAGTTTAACACAAATTCAGTAATCGGGGATTCAATTACCGAAATGTTACACTTCAATTCCCGCACAACAAAAAATGCTATCTCACATTTTCATTTATAAAAAGTTTAAGAAATGACTTAATAATAATATATTGACAGATAAATAAAAACACTTGAAAAATCTATAATTATTATCAAATTATGGATGGACTTATTGTTCGAAACGATCGCCGAGAAATAATTTAATAATATTTTTTTTGTAGAATTTTTAAGTGCTTTTATTTATCTGTTATCATTAATCATGTTCTACCAAGTGCCGAGTAAAAAATCAATGCAAGTTATAATAATATATTCTTGTTTTATACGTAATTTTGTAAATAAATAATAAAAATACAATAATAATGAAAATTGTCGAAATTAAACAGTGATTTTATTTGTAGAAAATAAATACAATCTTATTACGAAAAATAATATTTCCAAATTATACTTTAAGCCGTTTCAGTTATTACATAAATACAAATTGAATTGAAAAGAAGTTCTCAATTTAATTTTGAAACAAAAATTTCTATCAATGAATGACCTTTCAATGATATTAAGTAACGTAATAGTTAGTTCATTATATCTTTATAATATTGAATTAAAAGGCGGATTCACAACACATTGTTATAAGTTGCACTAAATGGACAATTTTCAAAACAGTCAGTTTATTGATTATTAAGTCTTTAGCTGAATATACCCAAATTCAGCTAAAGACATAATAATAATAAACTGGAATATCACAAACTTCAAACCAAAATGTTTTATTTCTGCTCTAGAGTCAAATCTAGTGAGTGAGAACTATGTAAGCGAGAAAACTCTTTAAGTGAGAGTAATTGCCAGATACCGTCTTTGTAACTCTTTAAAACCTCGTAAGTGAGAAACAGAAACCTCTATAAAAGAAAGACGTTTTTCACTCATGGACCTCTATAACTGAGCCTACGATTTGCTTGTACCTCTATAAGCGATAGTCGAAAGTAGTAATAGTTCCACGAAATTAAAGAAAGTTTTTTTGAATACTTGACGGCTGTTGATAAAACAATATTTGATAAAATTTATGAATTAGAAAAATATACACAAAATGTAAAAACAGTAAAATAGAAGCAATTAACGGATTTCTTTAATTTTAGTGTAAGATTTTTGTCGAATAACACATACGTGTTTATCACTTCATATTTGTTGTATTTTTATAGCCCTCTATAACTGAGAAAGGCTACTCCTGTACCTCTATAAGCTAGAAACTCGGGTTAGTGAAAAACTTCCATAAGCGAAAAAGAGATCGCGTTCCCTTGAACCCTTGCTTATTCAGATTCAACTGTACTCGTATTTCATGTTGGACTGTTTGCTTTTCGTAATTTTAAATTTTTTCATTTCTTTATACCGAACATGAAAATAAACTGAATTGAAAATCACCTGTAAATAGCCTGAAAAATATGCATTATGCATAATACGGTGCACGTTCAGTACTCAAAACACACATGTGAATCTTGTTTACAGTCCACGTTTCCTTTCAGCTATTCTTTCAGATGACAGATCACAATACGATGACAGCTGAAATTTTGCATACATACAAGCAGATGTAATATGCTTGCTTTATAAACTTCAACTGAAATGCCACAAGGAGAGGAAGTTGCACTTTTCAGTAAAATTTTCACAAAGCGTTGTTTACATAAGTATATAATTTCCTCATAAATGTCTGTCTATTTTTCCACTCCTGCGGAAGGCCTCCTTTATCACCATATGAACAATGCTATAAATAGTCCATGTGTGCTGAACTGGAATTCATTTTAAACAAAAACAAATGGTGTATTTATGTACGCGCGGCATAAGTTATACTTCTTTGGCGTGATTGCGGTAATTGATATTTACATTTTCGTTAAAGATGTACATTGATAAAATAAAATAGGATGTCCAACGGAGATGATAAATATAGTTGGAAAAACATTTTTAAACACAGGTTGGGTTACGTTTGTGGTTTTATAATTTATATATATTATGTCGTAGGATAATTAAAAAAATCGGATTTTCGCGAACATCCTAGGACGTTTGTAAAAAACCGCAGTCCTGTTACCCGATTTTCCTAGGATTTTCGCGAAAATCTGATTTTTTTTAATTATCCTACGACGGCTACGACATATACATTTTACCTTTGTTCCATTTTCAAAAGTAACATTTTTAGTGCCTTCATAAACTTTTTAACTATTAAGTGGTTTTCTACTGTTGAATGTGTAGAAAAAAATACAAGTATTGAGGTTATTTTATTGTCAAAAGTTGTTAACAACACTATAGCTTTTAAGAAGTTCCGTCCGATGTCGCTAGTATAACCTACATTGTTTTATTATGAAATAATTAGCGGTACCTGTGCGAATAATTCGCACTAAGATTCGTTTCTAATTTCTCTTTATAACTTTCTTCTTTTTGTTGTATTACATCACAAAGCTCAGTGACGGTTCAAGAAAATATTTTTCTAAAATTGTCATATAGAGGCGCAAGTATCGAAAACGTTGAGCTGAAGCGCCGCCATACGAAAAGTATTTATACGTGAATTTTGATTAAAAATTAAACAAAAAAAATTTACCAACCGTCAATCATGTTGACGTTGTTTCAAAGTTAGAACCGTCAGATGGCAGCATTGCTGCATATACTGAATAAATGTATAATTGTTATAATTAATTATTTTGCAAAAACAAAAGCAATAATAGATTTTTTAGTTGTTGATGTCGGTAGAGCAAGCAATTATCTATAAAATGATATAAAATTTATGTGGAGCAATTGCGTGGTTTTTTCGAAAAAGGAAGGCAAATATCTTAACTTTAGCGTATTAATATATATGATTATGTTGACGTTATCAGAAACAACTTCCGCAACATATTCGTACGCAACTTCCATAACAGAGAAAATTTCACCCTCAATGCGTCAAAAGAAGTAGAACTTCAAAAATATAACTTCTATTAAGAAAAGGTATTTAGACAAAAAACAATTTGATGTTAAATTATCTTATCGTACAATGTGTCGTCAATTTATTACGACTTTATCAAGTACTGTAGATCTATAGAGTACTTGATAAAGTCGTAATAAAATGACGAAACGCCGAACGATAAGTTAATTGAGCATTAATTTATGTTTTATCTAAATACCTGCAATTTTTCTTAATTCGTAATTTTATGAACAACGTCTGAACTTCTATAATAATTGTAAAAGCACAGCGTGTTTTTTTTTAATTCTTGGACTTCGATATTGCGCCTGGCGAAAACAGGATTATACACTAGTAATGTATAAAAGTTCTTTATTTATTTGCAGCTCTAAATCTGTACTGACTGCTGTAGTACTGAAGTTTAGGAACTATGTATATTCTGTTTGAACTCAGTTCAATTGAGATAAACTGCAAGTTGAATAATCCTATGCAGGTGGCTGTGTCGTAGTTTTGTTTATTATCAGGGCCGGATTTAGAGCCGTGGAAACATTTAATCTTCTTTGTACACAAGCCTCAACATAAAAATTTTGGATTACATTTAATTATTAATTACAAACATACCCAACATGAAGTACCTACAATAAAATCGTTTAAAATGTAAATTTTCAGTTTCAAATATGAAATAGTAGTTGTGTTAGTATTTAAACATTAAATACTAAGTATGTGTTCTTAAAATATTATATATTATATTAAAATAAATGGTTTTTCCAATGATTTTATTAAAACATCATCGACGAATGTGTTGCCAGACTCATTGGAACATTGACAAACAAGGCGGTTCCTTTCACTCGGTCGGAACTTAGTTGGTATTTGTCGTTCTCTTCGATCAACCCTCCAATACCATCCAGCCTCGAATATTTGACGATCATTATGTATACTAATATTATAAAGAGGTAAAGTTTGTAAGTTTGGATGTAGGAGGTAATCTTCAAAACTACTCATCCAATTTAAAAAAAAAAATCACCAATATTTAGAATAGATCTTCAGGATGGACATAGGCTAAGTATTATCCCGTTGGAAAAGCGCTATTCGTGGAGACTAATTTTGCACCGTAAGTCGACGAAAAACTGTTGTTACTATCGAGCGGAGCGCAGCCTCGCAAGGCAAGATTGTAAAACGGTCGAGCCGGGGGCTTCACTACCGTTATTGCGGCTGCGCGAGCTGTAAAACATTTATATAATCGCTATTGGACAATATTGGGTGGGGGTTTTATACGAGAAAAGTCTACACCGGTTCTTTTATTTTTATTGAAAATGAAGGATATGAAAAATTAGACAGCAATGTAACACATTTTACCCTGTTCTGTTCTACATGAACACTGACAGTTTCTTTGTGGAACATTTTGCATTGTCCTTAGTCAAACAGCAGATGTCAGCAGCATAACTGCTTGATAATTTAGACATGCGCTGAATCAGAAGTGAATTCATTGTCATTTGAGTGTATGTCGGCATTTTTATGCAACCGTCTGTTAATATAAATGAAACCTGTTCATGATGCCGGAGTTTCGAATGGATAACAAAACTGAAAGAATTTCATGGATGAATGGGACAAAAATGGTAATTTATAATATGATCCTAGCTCACGATATAGGGATGCTCTAACTATTGAAACTACTATTTTTGAAGTAAAACTTCTTTAGGCGCAATATGAGGTTTATCTCAGATCTTTTTCTAAAAGTGATATCAGGCAGTTCACTTGGATGAATATTCACTTGAGTGAATGTTCATTTTTGTTTCATTCCACGACAGAATGACAGAAATAAAAGTTCATCCAGTCTTTTCCTCGAAGATATCGTCGAATGATCACAAATCAAACAAATTCTAAGGCGCACAACTTCATTCGACGACATCTTCGAGGAAAAGACTGGATGAACTTTTATTTCTGTCACTCTGTGGCGGAATGAAACAAGATCATTTCTATGTCATTCTGTCTGTGCCGTGTGAACGCGGAATGAAACAAAAATGACCATTAACTCAAATGAGTGTACCGTCTGATATCACCATTAGATCGAACTGGTGTAAATATCAATGGGATTTCCAATTTATAACTAAGTTTCATCAAAAGCAGAATTTATCGCTAGAGTGCCACGTAAAGTTAATTGCATTTATTACATACAGAACAAAAAAACATCATTTTAAAAAAATTCCAGAAAATTAGATATATGGTATTGAAAACGTCTAAGTACTAAAGGGAAAATGCTATTATGTAATGCAGGGCTGTCAAACAAACTTTTTGAGAGATTTATACAGAATAAAACACTTTTAACAAATAATTTAATTATCGGGAAAGTTGCATAACGTCTGATATATAGAGGGTGTTCCAAAATGTCTGATTATATTCATTTTTAAAATGTATGTATCTACCGTTTCTATAGTTCTCAGACAATTTTTTTTAACAATATGGAATTAAAGAAAACATTCTGAACAAAATGGTGTCCGATCAATTAACCCCTCGAAAAGTTATGACTGAACAAACATTTAAAAAAATATTCAAGAGTAAAATAGCGACACACTAACACGCACTTAAGTAGGGAGCGTGTGGTATAGTAGAGAGGGAAGTGCACAATATAGTTATTGAGAGGTAATTGTCAATTCGGAAAGTGCTGACGAGACGCGGGACTGGTTTAAACAGCGTGTAATCTAAGCGTTTTCATTCCCGTCCAAAGGTAATGAAATTGAATTCGAATCCATAGAGATTTTTAAAGTTGTGTACGCAGCATGCAACAAATATTAGACACCATGAAGTTAGTTGTTAATTTAATATAAATGTACTACGTGTATCGACAAGGTTGAATTTGTCGATTAGGCTGACTCTTTGATGCAGTATACTTATACTTTGTATTCATAGACGACACGTCTCTGTTACAATGTGCTGATGGAGTTGTCCATCTTTTATCCAAAGTAAATAAGTACTACTCGAAGTGAACAGGCTAACTTTTAATTATATATATCATCTCCCTAGACATCCCATTTTATTTTATCAATGTACATCTTTAACGAAAATGTGAATATCAATTATCGAGATCACGCCAAAGAAGTATAACTTCTGTCGCGCGAATATAGTACACGCACCACTTTTTTTAAAGTTTTTATGCGTTTACTAATAATTTTTAGACTAATAAATTGTTCGACAGGTACTTACAGCACGGATTTTTTTTTTCAGATTTTATCCATGCCTGTCCTAATTCCCCCTAAATGCAAGTCTAAGTGCTACATTACTGAAGCTCTAACTCGGTACTATAATAAATATTAATCAGTCAGCAAATTTTTGATATATATATATCAAAAGTTAATATTTATTAGGTTTGTCAAATATATTTGACACACCTAATATATTGTCTTATATTATGCAAGTTGTTTCTGCTACATAATACAGTTCGAAGCTTTTAGAAGTTCAGTAAATAAAGTGACGATCACGTAGGTAGTAAATTTTCTCAGTTTGGAATGTTTTATTAAAGCCTCGGTCACAATATCCGTCAAATAATACGGAGTGGTCGCGTATAACGAAGTCAAGTCTCGTGGTCGGTTAATGAACATCAAAAGTTAGTGTTGAAAAGCATTCGAAGTGTT
This sequence comes from Venustoraphidia nigricollis, assembly GCA_034508555.1. NCBI lineage: Eukaryota > Metazoa > Arthropoda > Insecta > Raphidioptera > Raphidiidae > Venustoraphidia > Venustoraphidia nigricollis. The sequence continues at coordinate 13,075 of JAVRKA010000068.1, forward strand.
ATTAATTTTTTGTGCTGAATTAAAGTAACCTCACGAATCAATGTTAGATACATAGTAGGGCGAGAGCAGTGTGGTCCAGTGGTTAGCGTGCTGGTTTTTTGAGCGGACTGTCGTAGGTTCGAATTCTGCAGTCTCTGCTCATTGGATGTTTTGTGATGTGATTTAGTTTTAGGTGATTGTGTCATTTGATGTAAATAATTAAAACGCTAAGTTGTCTAACGTATATAATCTACAATAAATAAACACAGTGTGATCGAGTGCAAATATTGGGACCAACATTTGACCCAACTACATAGGCTTCAAGCAGAATTCAAAATTGCATTGGTCAAGTTTCAAGCGTTCCATTTTTGTTAGTGGCAAGGTTAGTAAAGTTACAGAGGTTGCCTCGTTTTATTTGACAACATGTATTCATTAATTTTCTAATTGAGTCGACTTGATTCGAAAAAACACTTTTCGCACACCCCTTATTATTTGTTTACCTTTTGTAAAAAAAAATATTATATTAGTTCAGGCAACGAAGCTGAAAGCATTCGTTAAACTTTTAGGTTTTATAATTTGTAAAATATATTTGTGTTTCCTCTTGGAATAAAATATTCCAAAAAAAGTTTAAAAATATTTACATATTTTTATTAAGGTGTATCAGAGAACAAACAAATGATTTGTTTTAAAATTGCTTTATTAAAATTTCCTTCATATCCAATTTATTCATGAAATAGGGAAACAGGATTTTTCCGAACCAATCTGACACGTGCCGTTTACCCATGCGACTAATACGTAAGTACGTACGTATAATATAATAATGTTCGTTGAAATCATGTTTGCAGCTTACAGTTTTTTGACATGCATATTTTTAAAAATTCTATGTAAAATCATTTCGTTGAATATTCAAAAGTCAAACTATTATTTTACTTTTGCATTACCTACGTCAACGATTTTAGAATATTATTATTTGAAATATCTCTTAAAACAACATTCACGAAATAAAAAAAAAGATCAAGTGCGAACTAAACTCGCGTGGAAAGGGTTCCGTACAATTCCGTTTTCTGTGCGAGCTTTAAGACAAGATTTTCGTTTAGGTTTTCCTGTACAATTTGTGTGAAGCTCTGTATTATTTTTGTTTTCAAAATTTTAGGTTCAGCAGTTTAAAGGGGGGATTGCTCGATATTATTATATTTTCTATAAATAATTAAAATTGAAAAAATGTAAAAATTATGGGCTATTCTGTTTGTCCGGGCTAATCTTTGAAACGGCTGAACCGATTGTCATGACACTTCCCACACAGAAGTGGTCTAAGCTACATTTGAACCCAAAAATAAGCCTTAACGGGATAACGGGGGGACATTCATAAAATATAAGTTGTATTTCTGAAATTGCTTAAAGTATAAAAACGTGAAACTCGGGAAAAAATACTTTTCTTAGAAAATATATGTTCCACTGTCTTTTGAGTAGATCTACCCAAACGGAGTATGGGTGGATTTTATATAAAAGAAATGTGGATACAATCTTTACTACGTGGACGAAATCGCAGATAAACCGCTAGTAATGATATAATTTAGTGGTAGACGATAAATTAAACTCAGTTGTGTTTAATCATTCTGTAATAAGACATTAAATTTTATCGAAGATATTTTGTGTATTTATTTTCGGAGACATCGAGAATGGCAAACTAAAAATAAGAAACGCACCATCTTCGACGATGGCTACGCTACTGATAATAATAATGGTTCGTGTCTAAATCAATTTTTTATTGAAAATAACCCCTCTCAATATTCCCTAATCTCATATTCTATTCATATCATTCGCATATCCGCCCGCAGAATTCTATCAATCCAGGATTTCATTTTTAATGGATAAACCTGTTCCCGTAGAAATACAATATTTAAAAATTCAAATCTCTCACCAATCAATAAATGGTAACTGATGCTTCTTTTAAATGTTATTTGTAAAATTCCATTTTTAATATTACCATTCCAACTTACTAGTGGAGAATGGTACTAAAGGTCAAAATTCACTTTTCAAAATTTTACAATATTTGGCTATTGACAACTGCTTGCTGAACGAAACAGAAAAAGACAAACGACATTAGATGACTTCTTCACAAAAAACAAAATATGTCAAATGAGAGACCTTTCTCATCACAAACTCGAACCTTTGATTTTCATAAATGTTTTTATGAACAAAAATCGATATTAGCGATTAATAAATGTATAATTAATGTGATCAAAAATTATTTAACAATAAATGTTACAAAATTAAACAAAAAAAACTAATAAATTTTCGGTTCTGTTTCACTCGTGCCTATATTATCTACGTATTAAGATGACCTCGTTTAGCACTGTTTCGTATAGCGCACGAACCTATTGGAACGTGTCTCCCGCATTAAGCGAGGTCTTATTGTATATATAAAATAGGTTAACTGTAAACTCTTAGAAACTTTTGAAATTCTGTTTATTAATGTCAAAATACAATTCATTATAATTATAATTATCATTCATTAATTATACGTATCTACGTGTAAAATTCATTGAAGAAATAAGTGGAAAACGATGTTCAATTATTTCAGTTAATTAAATAGTATTTAAACTCATGGAACAAAACTTTTGATAAAAGGGCGTATTCAGCCTGCAGTTGAGACAGTTCGAATTTTCTTTAAAATACGAATCACAAGTACTGATTAACTCGTCTTTTCAAAAAATTATCGAAAATAGAACTGGTACGAATATTTTAGACAAAAGTTGCCCTAAATAACTGTGGTTGAATAAAATTACATCTTTAAGGCAATACAATATACTCCCTTTTTCACCCGCATATAAAATGCACTTATGCACATTTCGGAAATCTCTAATTTGTGAAAAATCTCGTTCAAATCTCGTTCAATCTTTGATGTTAATGCTTCAAAATATACTAAAAATATGTACCATTCTTCTCATATGACTTTTAGCCAAGTTTTTACAGTCTATTTGATCTAAATAAACGATTTAATTAATGTTTAACACAAAAAAAATGAATTTGAAAAAAATTATTAAGCAAGCCAAACTTAGCAGTATTTCTAACACAAGTTTGTAAAGAAAAAACTTCAAAATGTAAATTTGCCTTCTCGTAATTCGAAATCTCGTGACGTGTTGTAAAGAAATATTGACGAATACCACGTTTTGTGATTCAATTTTTAGTGCAAAATATATATTTGAAATTTTTAAGCAACAAGCCAAATTTTGTGAAGCTTAATGTTTAATCACAGCTTAGAAAAACAGTAATAAAATGAATTTTGCAACCACATTTCGAAATATCCCGAGAGTATATTTACAATCGAAGAAATCAGTCACTTAAAAATTAATCTCCGTCAAGCTAAAGGTTAAAATTAGAGATTGAGTTGGTAGATACTGATCGTGAGTTAAGGTATTAAACGCAAAACAGATATTTTTCAATTTGTATATCTGAAATTGTTGTTTTGAGGCTATAATAAACAGTTAAGTGCCCAATGGGGACCGATTCTACGAACACATTGTACAACGTAATATAATTGAAGTACATTCAAAACGCACATTTCTGCGGTTTTGTCGAGAAACGACGAACTGGAGAAAGTCTTTTAATGACGACTGTATCCGGTATTAAATAAACCTTTTGTTGACTTGTGGCCACAAAGGAACTATTCACCCCCCAAACGATGGAAAAGAACTTTTACAAGTAAACAAAATTCTGTCCTTTTTCCGATCATTTGTTAACTGACACAGTGGCGTAGTTGGTAATTCAGTGTAGCCCCCACAGGTCCCCAAAACTTATATAAATCTTATATATATAAACGAGCAATTCTTGTATATATATCTACACTAATATTATAAAGAGGAAAGATTTGTATTTTTGTATGTTTATAATGAATAAACTCAAAAACTAGTGTGCCGATTTAAAAAATTCTTTCACCATTAGAAAGTTACATTCACCATGAGTAACATAGGCTATATTTATTGCTAGAAAATATTAGGGATCCTTACTAAAACTTTAGTAACGTAACCCAAGGTGTAAAAAAAATAAAACACCTTTCGTCGCATGCGCTGCGGAAACTATTGATGATAGAACAAAAGTATGTTCTACCATATTAAAGAACATATCAATAACTACAAAAAAAACTTCGCGATACTATATGTTTAACTATTATCGTTATGTCACAATAACCACTTTTTACATTTTAATAATCTATATAGATAAAAGACGATGTATATGTAATCTATGGACTCCAAACGGGTAGACCATTTTTGATGAAATTTTCAGACAATCTTTAGATTAGCCCAGCGGGTGATCTTCTGAAGTTTGGTAGCGATCGGATCAACAGAATTTTTTAAATTTCTTTTTGGGAAATAAGATTTTTCTTCGATTTTTGAACATTTACAAATAAAAGCGATTGGATTCGCGCAAATTCAATACACGTTGAGAATTTAATGATAATGATTCTTATCTTTTATATCCTATATATTACATTTACACCCGGGCGAAGCCGGACTAGGCCGCTATTTATTTATATATTTATAAATTGCCTGTACGAGGGTTAATCAATAAGTACCCGTGTTGGACGACAAATGGCGTTGACGAGTGAAATTGACTTTATCATCGTGTACTGCAGACTTTTAAACGACCTCGTGCTAGGCTGTAGATAAATTCGTAGGTTAGGTTATTTTTGACAGCCAGTTGTATCATTCGTGTGTTGTATTTTTCGATAAAATGGAAAAATAGCAATGTCGATCCCTAATTCGTAAATTTTGGTAAGATACTTGACATGTAAATATGAAGTCTTGTTGTTTTTGGGGGGAAAATCGGCACATGCGCAGAAGACTAATACCGTATTTTTTTTGTCATAAGAGTAGTATTTGAAGAATTGTTGTTTAATGGCGAAATAAATGTGTAAGCAGTTGTATAAAAGTAGTTTCTTAACATTGCAATTGCAGTACTACGTAAGTATTTTATCTAAAACTTGTTTCAATGTTCTTCGAAACATTTTCCTGTGCTCAGGGCAGCCATTTCATAAATGGCTTCATAAAAGGTTGCAATAGTAAGCGGTTAAGTAGTAGTCTGCCATATGTACCTTCTGACATTGCAATAAATATGTATTATTGCCGCTACGGTAAGTTTGTTTCATAAAAAGCTATCGTCATTTAAAAGTTTTCGTTTTTAAAGAAAACCAAGATGCAAGGTTGTTAGATATAGAGGTGACCTCGTTCCGTTGAATAGTAGAAGGGGGGATGACGTCATCCAGTGGACTGGCAACTGATATTGCGTGGTTAATAAAAATATTGAACGGTTCTCCAGCTGCAGACGTCATTCATTAACGAGGTGACATGTGTATATTATGACTCGGATCTGTAAGATACTGTATTGACAAGGCTACTTGAATCAGAGGTGACCTCGTTCCGTTGAATAGTAGTGGGAGGCATGACGACATCGAGTGGACTGTCAATTAATATTGCATGGTTGATAAAATTATTGAATGGTTTTCTAGCTGACGTTATTAATTAACGAGGTGACCTGTGTATCTTATGACTTTCATTCGCCCATTCTTATTAATTACGGCGAAGTTTAAAAATGTAGAAAAACAACGGGAAATGTGGTATTATATTTTCAAAAAATGTGGACGACATTAGACTTTTTGTTCTTCTGTAATTAAATAAAAATGGTGTGTGTCGTTTAAACATAATGCCAACCTAGAATGTTGTAGTTCGTCCAACCGTGCACGCCAACATATTTCATGTCGCAATAATTGCAACAAATCTCGTAAATCCCGGACATTTCATTTGTCTCTACTTTATCTTCCGGATTACTGAAATAATTCTGTAATTTATTTACAACTCTAAACTAATGCATTTCTAGTTTTTTCAAAAAGTCACAAATATGTGTTGGTATTTATGATAACAGCTTTTATCAATTTATTATTATTTTTAACAAACAAAAAGGATCGTGTCTTAATAATGATATAAATAATAATAAAAAAAAGAAAAATACTGGCCACGCTTCTGTTGACATAACGTTGCAGTTAAAAATTTCACAAATCGATTTACAAATGGCCGAGCTATCGCGGAACATACACAAAAAAGTAATAATCATAAAAAAATCCGCGTCGAATTGTATACCCTCTTTTTTTGAAGTCGGTTAAAATTAGTTTTATCAACCACGCAATATCAGTCCACTGAATGGCGTCATTCCCCACTACTATCCAACGAACGAGGGTACCTCTGTATATAAGAAGCTTAGGTGGTAAGGTCATTAGATACACAGGTCACTACGTTAACGATGACGTCAGCTGAGAGATTTTTTCATATTTTTATCAACCACGCAATATCAATAGACAGTCCACTGGATGACTTCATTCTTCACTACTATCAAACGTAACGAGGTCTCCTCTGTATCTAATAACCTTGGTAAGTACCTACATATGGACTGTACGGTACATATACTCCATTACAAAATGTTTCATCGATTTATGTATCTTGTTGCATTTTGTTAAATGAAAATAAATACATAGAAATAAAATATATACAGTGTGTACTTTATTATTAACTCTTTGAATTTATGGTAAAACTTTCAAGAGAGAAGCTTTCTTATTCATAAGGACTTGTGTAACGGAATCTTTGTGTGAAAAATTTATAACGAATGAAAGGTGGAAAATGCGATGAATTGAAAAGTAAAAAAAGAAAAACGTTTGCTTTAGGAGTTGCATTTCACGTTTTATAAGAAATCTTATCGAAAACATAGTCATTACTCAAACTTTTTTATCTTTGCCAAGTTCGCGATTTATTAAGTAAACCCAACGGGTGATTCTGTGAAGTTTGGTAGCTATCGGATCAACAGAATTTTTTTGAAGTTTAACTTCTTTAGCGACCTATCTGTTTGAAAAAAGTTAAATTTGAGGGGAATTAGAATTGTTCCCGAAAGAAGAAGTTAATTTGTCTCCTAAATTACATGAAACTGACAAAGACAGAAGTTTATAATATGTGTATGTGTAAATATTATTAATTAGTTTTCCATAACAAAAAATTAAACTTGGGAATAAAATTAAAAACTACAGAAGTTAAACTTCTTTGTGCGCTTATGAGGGTAAGGTTCATAATAATTTTTGTTTTTGTTTTTTTAGCAACTTTTTTTTCCTTCAATTTTTGAACATTCACAATTAAAAGCGATTGAGTTCACGCAAATTCAATACACGTTGAGAAATTTATGATAATGATTCTCATCTTTTATATCCTAAATATTATATTTACACCCGAGCGAAGCCGGACTGAGCCGCTAGTATATACATGTTGATAAAAGTGCGTACGGAAGAATTATTATAACATTTTCTTTTGGTAGGTACTTACTACTTAGCAGAAAAATGTCGCAAACAAGAAACTTATTTGGGAAAAACTTAGAAAGAAAATAAAAGTTTATTAAAACCTTTTCGCTTATTCCGCAGAAAATATATATTCTCTCGTGTTAATATTTATCCCAATTCAATATATTGAATAAAAGACGTTCAAGAGGGTTTATTCTAGATTTCAGGCCGGGTGCGAATTGTACAATCTACGCTTTCAACGCATAAATGACACGAAATCAGTAGCCATAAAAAAGGAGAGTGTACAATCCATCACCATGTATAAATGCGTAATATTGTTGGGTAAATCCGGGTGTTTGACATTGGTTTAAGTTAAGAAAGTGAAAGTTGGGTGTCTAACATTTATCGGATGCACTTAAAATTCCCGGAACCTGAATGGACACAGAGGCATGACTATTGTTGACATACTTTCTATATTCACAATCTGACATTAAGAATATTAATTTACAATTATTATAAGTTTGTTCACTATGTTACAATTTAAATTGCAAATATAATCACTCAGTTTGCCGCGATTATGATGTACACTGCTGCGCTTGTAATAATGCAACGTTCCGAAGTTTTTTTGAAAATGAATGAGCGATTTAAAATTAAAGTTAGTTCCCAAACAATATATACAGTAAGACCTCGCTTACCGCTGTTTCAGTATTACGCGGTTTCTAAAACAAAAGTTTATCCAATATAACGTAAATTAGGGATCAGTTTATACAAAATGATTCAAATGTTGATAGAAGTTCAAAGGCAAGGCGAAGTATCATTGATGCAAAATCTTGCTATCGACAACAGCTTGCTGAACGGAACAGAAAAAGACAAATGACATTAGATGACTTCTTCACAAAAAAACAAAATTCTATGTAAAATCATTTCGTTGAATATTCAAAATATGTCAAATGAGGAACCTTCCTCATCACAAACATACTTTTTACTCGAATTTTTAATTGATTTTCATAAATGTTTTATGAACAAAAATCGATATTAGCAATTAATAAATCTATAATTAATGTGACAAAAAAGTACTTAACAATAAATGTTACACAATTAAACAAAAAAAACTAACAAATTTTCTTATTCTGGGTTCTGTTTCACTTATGTCTATTATCTACGTATTAAGATGACCTCGTTTAGGGTTGTTTAGTATAGCGCAGGAACTTATTTGAACGTATCTACCACGTGAGTTGTGACAGCCCACGTTTTTAGTGTATTTGCCATATGGCAACATACACTATTGGCGTCGGTCGGATGGCGGGACCTGGGGGTCGGACCAAAATTTCTCGACGTTTCATAACCTCCTAAACACTTTGGCACCATTTTTAAAAATGTTTATATACATATATATATATATATATATATATATATATGTGTGTGCGCTATAACTTTCGAAAGAGTTAATTGATTTAAACGAAAATTTGCCCACATGTTGGAATACACCCCCGCAAGAACTTTATTTAAAATGGGCCCAATCGGACCATTTTAAGGATAGTTTTTGAGGGTTGAAAAATGTTTATGGGCCCCAAAAGACTGAAAAAATTCTCCGAATTGTTTCAAAATTGAAATTTAACCCTCTGGTAGTAAGCAAAAAGTGTCCCTAAAATTTTAATAAAATCAGCCCGACAGGACCGGATTTACAACTTTTCTAAAAACACTAGTATGCAGATAGTCAGTTATTTACTGAAAGGTGTGACGTTCGATCGACAATAATAATGTAGTTACGAAAAAAATGTAATTTTAAGGGGTATTGAGGAGTTAATTTTTTTATTTTGCTCTACAATCACCTTAAGTTCACATAATAAAGCCACAAGGCCTGTATATTGTCGGCAGGGTTTTGGCACTGCGACCCGGGTTTTTTAATTTTGGGTCCAAATTATAAAAAGTCATTGTTTCAATTTTAGTAGGTACATATCAATAAAAGCTTGTTTTAAAAACATTTTTTTTACTAATTTTTTTTTGTATTACTATACCACTGACAATGAGTGAATAGTTTCAGAAAAGCACATTGTCATTTATTTATTGAGTAAACCTGTATTACGTTCTCGTGGCGTTGTTAGCGTGGTCAATGTCCCGTGCCATAACCAAGTATGTGTCCCTCTAGAGTCCTAGACTTAGACAGAGTACCACCTGCTGCACGCTGTAACCCGGATAACGCCATTTCATTGGATTTTCGATGTCATTCCGAGAGATTTGCAATAAATGAACGCCGGTTATTGTGTACTTTGTGCAACTAAGCTGTATGGACAGATAACAATAGTGCAGAGTTGGGAATAATCGAAAGATTGCTATCGGAATGATTTTGATAAGGAAGCGTCCATAAGCCACGTAGCTCGATCAAGAGGGTGGGGGATCAATTCGAAATCTACGCTGAGCTGCGTGATAGAAGAATCAAGATGCGTAGTTTTTTTCATGTATTTTATTTGAATGGAAATAATTTGCAGAATAAGTTGAATATTTATTCTCTAACATTGGTTACTTTTATATCTTACTAGCGGCCCGGTCCGGCTTCGCTCGGGTAGCACTAATTATCTAATTATCTGTAGCTATAAAAGATGAGCATCATTATCATGAAATTCTGAACGTGTATTGAATTTGCGTGAATTCAATTGCTTTTATTTGTGAATATTCAAAAATCGAAGAAAAATCTTATTTCCCAAAAAGAAATTAAAAAAAAAACTTGGAACGTGTCGCGGGACACGCGTTTGGAACGAAGTCCCTTTCGTATAAGACGTTTTTCGTAACGCGTTTTATATAATCTAAAAACACCCGGTATAATCTAAAAACATCCGGTATAATCTAAAAACACCCGGTATAATCTAAAAACACCCGGTATAATCTAAAAACACCCGGTATAATCTAAAAACACCCGGTTTAATCTATAAACACCCGGTATAATCTAAAAACACCCAATATTTTCTAGCAATAAATATAGCCTATGTTACTCAGGGTGAATGTAGAGATCTAATGGTGAAAGAATTTTTTAAATCGGCACAGTAGTTTTTGAGTTTATTCATTACATACATACAAATCTTTCCTCTTTATAATATTAGTGTAGATGTAGAAAAATGCTATATTCTTAAAATGCCATATGTGCGACTTAAAACCAATTTTTCTTAAATATTTTGTTAACAGAAAACACAAAATGTCTTCTGGACTTGATAAAAAAAACTATGTTCCATCGAGGGAGAGGGTCATAGGAAATGTTACGTTAGGCTACATGAAGGGTGGGGGGGTCCAGAGGGCCACGTGGTTTATGAACGTTAATGTATTACCGGAGTCGTACCTCGTAGGTATAAAGATCATTCGAATGATTTTGAATAACATCTCGAGATATTTTAATAATCGAATAGTTTTCACTCGAAGCATCCCATCTCTAAATATGTGCACTTCTAGTATTAATGTCTTCTATAACAACAATAGAAGTAATTTATATTCTGAGTTCAAAATCCAACAATAACAATTTTCATTAATACAAAATATGATTATTTTTAGTGTTTTGGGGATCCTCTAAAGAGTACTTAATTAACAAAGCGATGTCAACTTAATATTAGTAAATTCAAGAACTATATAGTTTAGTTTTATTACAGACGACGTTATGAGGTCATCAGTCGCTTTAAATTGGTTGTGTAATGTGTATAAAGTAGGCAAATGAACAGCCCCGGATCTAAGGGGAGCTAAACCGGAGCAACTGCCCCGGACGACAGTTTTAGGGGGCGCCAAAACCATAATATAATATGTTTGAAAATTCTAAAATGAAATAAAGTAAACTAAATAAAATGTCTTATTAAAGCCGAATTACAAATTCAAATTTTAAATTTTGTTTTAATTTGTCATTCTACGTTTGAAATATTTGTTAAGATTATTATGACTCGTTCTGCACTGTTTGCCAGTTTTTGAATAAAGTGTGTTTATTATTATTATTAATATGTTATTAGTTAATTAATGTAACAGGAAATCAAATCAAATATTAAATTTGAAGTTTACACTGCACAATATTATCAATAAATCGAATTATATTGGATGCATTAATGCTTTGTGTATCATTATTTCAGTCGAGTGAACAAATCAACAGAAATTTACTTTATGATTAATTCATTAAATTAACTGCGTAACAGAAAATACAGACCATCGGTGATGGTTATTGGTCGGAGTAAGTGAGAGAAGCGGAGCTACGTCTTTTTTTATGAGAATTTCCAAAGTAATTTAATTTTGTTTATAATTATCTATTGATAAATTAGCAATAAATTATTTATTAATGACTTCAATAATAAATAACTTTATTAATTATATTAGTAAATTTTTCACTACGGTATAGCTCGTAAGACCAAAGTAATAAACAGTAGAAGTCCTAGGACACTTAGGTTACCGAGGCAAATCCAACGATACCTTAATTTTAGAAGTCCGTCCAGTCGTTTGGATGATATGCAGTAATAAAGAATATTACATACATAGATACGCGCAAAAAACATAACCCTTCTTGGCAATAGGGTAATTACACAACGTCGGGCAAATACGCGGATATTATTCTACAGGAAAGTTTGCTGCAGCATAATATATCTATTTTTATAATAGGCAACCTGCAAATCCGGGCAAAGCCGGACCAGACCACTAGTCTAATTTAGTCATTCGGTATGTTCTCTAATTCTCGTAGATTTGAATTGTCATCAAACTCAAACAGAATTTATTTAATACATTTGTAGACGATTAATACTAAACACATAAATCAACATTTATGCACGTAATTTTGTATGAAAAGCATTTCGACCGTTTATATGTACATAAATATAATTTAGTTCTGATACTATACAATGAGAATGTGAATTTATAATCATGTTATATTTCTGAATAATTGTATCATATTTTGCTAATTACAAATAGATTTAATTAGCAATAATGAAAACATTTCTTGTTCGAAAAATTAAAAGTAAACAAGCATTTAATACATCCTACCAAAAACATAAATGTGAAAAATCAACCAAGTTTGTTTCGACCAGTTTGTTCAGTCGCATCAAAAGAATGGAAATTTAAGACGGTTCCAAATTCAAAACTTATCGATAAATTCGATTTGGAAGTTCTATGTCAAACTTATTTTATCCTACCAAAAACATAAATCTGAAAAAATCAGCCAAGTTTATTTCTACCTGCAGTTTGTTTAATTACGAAAAGAATGGAAATTTAAAACGGTTCCAAATTCAAAACTCAAAGTCGAAAAATTCGATTTGAAAGTTCTGTGTCAAACTTTTTTCAAAATACGCTTCAAATTAGTTTGTTACTGAGAGAACTTGGCTTGACGACCGCCCACCTGGATTTTTTCCTAAATGTAACATAAATATTGTTTTTAAATATTGGCAATTTTGAAAATAGGTTAAACTTTTATTAAAACACTGTATATTCCGGCGTCGATTGAATCTCATAATTAGTATTTTTAGACGGTTCCATATATTTCTTTGTTTTTTTTTTGCAATACTGGCTATATATGCATTCTTTAATAGGGCTGAAAATTATTTAATACGTTATCGTCTTAAAACTTCTTAAATATTTGTCGCGTTATAAATAAATAATAATAATAATACTAATCTTTATTTATTTCGTTAATAACTTAACAGCTGTGAAATAAGTCGAGTACAAACACTGGCCAATTAGATATTCTCTCAACTGCCTTTTAAAAAGTGACAGAGGCAGATGATGTTAATATCACTTGGTAATCGGTATACATTATTTCTCTAAGGTGTTTTTGGCGGTATGAAATATCTCCCTTAATATTGTATCAAAATTAATGTTTGATACGTTATTTTTGTCTCTAATGACGAAAAATAAGTTAATATCTTAAAATTAATATGTTTTCATTAAAAAATTACAGTTTACAAATTTTAGCAATTTCATTACAGAAAATAGCATTCAGAAAAAGCAAATGTCGCCATCTGACGGCAGTCTGTTTATTTTAACATTTGTGGGTAATGTTAAGTGACGTAGTGGCGTCTAAGTCTCTGAATAGAATAGAATAAAATTTATTTCTATCCTATTATATCACATAACTGACCACGAACGGTGCGAAATATTCGCATGGGTCCGCTAGTTTGTTATAAATGTCCACTAAATTGAAATAGAATATCGCAAATATATGAACAGAGTAACGAGTATATTTTTAATACTGTTTATAGGTATGATACCTTACAAAAAAAGCAATTTCTTTTACGAAGCAAAAGTATTTAAGAAAAGAAGCAAGAGTGTAATCACAATATCTCAAAGCGTATAATCTTACAAGAAAAATTCCTTAAATCTTTGACTTTGTACAGTTTCTTTTTGTATAAAGATTTTCCGTCACGATGTAAAATATTATTTGGCTTCCTGGCTTCTTTCCAAGCCGCCTGCAGTAAAACTAAACCTCTACTGTTGTTTTTACTTTACAAACGAGAGCGAAATACATATTTTATCATTAAAATGCATTTTCTATCTATTTTTAGTAGTTCGTTGTATACTGGCCAAGTTTGAATACTGAATTGCTGCAATAAGTAGGTACCGACTACCGCTAGTAGCCCATTCAGGTGAACAGTGTCAGACTTACATAAGGACACCACAAACTAGGAACCATTCATAAATTACGTCACACGAATTTCATGATTTTTTATCCCTCTTCCCGTTCAGGTAGTCACATTTGTGGGACCCCCTCCCTGGTGTCACATATTTTCCAATTTTATACCCAATACTGAGTAGATGAATACAGCAGTTCCACAATTATACAATACAAGCTTTATATAGTCAAAATATGTTTGTAAGTTTTTCGTTTACAGCTAAAGTTTTGTGTTTTAATACTTCAGATTTTGACATGTGACGTGCCCGAGGTTTATGACCCCCCGCCCCTTGTCACACAATGCCACACTGCGTCGACCCGCCCCCCTCTTAACGTGTGACGTAATTAATGGATGGCCCCCCAGGGGCTCCCACAACGTAATGCAAAATTCAATTTCTGAAAAAAATATAATAATAAAAATATGTAAACCTCATTCACATAAGCTCACGGTGGAAGTGAAACTTCTTTAGGGTTATGTAATCGTTCCTTTGATGCGTCATTCATGTTGCATTACCAGGGTTTCTTTTATATTTCCCCGCCATTGAATAATTTCCCCTTTAACTTAACAAAAAATTTCAAACAGATATCTTCTCGCTAAAGAAGTTATAACTTCAAAAAATATAAATGTACACTGGTTGGTCGTCGATATTCGAATGAATTGAGGGAAAATCTATATTAACATGAAAAAAATAATGCGTGATGACGTCACGCTGAAGTACATGCGGAAATTTCGGTGTTCTGTACCTACCGATAATTAATTTTATGAATAAGTAATAATAATAACAGCCAAGGATAACTAGTATTTGTAGCACGATCATACCATAATTGAGTTAACGATTGTAAAACCGTAAGCGTAGTAAAAGTGTAGAGGCATAAGGTATACAGAAGAAATAAAATTAGAGTTAAAAAAACTAAAACTAAAAATTGCAAAATAATTTGACAATAAAATTAGCTTTACTGTAAAAAGCGTGGGCTGCTATCTACTTAAATATTTATAAATAGTTCTACGCTTACAATTAGTTAGTAAATGAAAAATTTATTACCGATATTAAGCACTCCTCGCTATTTACAGTAATGCTAATTTTGTTGTCAAATTATTTTGCACTTTTTAGTTCAGTTTTTTTTTAAAGACTAAAAACAATAATGCATATGACTATGGGGTAGGCAACGCAACATACGTCACTGTACAGCGTGTTAGCTTGTTTGCTGTAATTTTTCAATTTTTTTTATCGTTAAGGTCATGGCCAGAATAATGGGATTAACTTATTAAATTATTGTATTGTCATCAGTCTTTGATACGTGTGCGACGTTTTGAAGTGGGTAAATTTCACGTTCAAAGATTCCTTTACAAAGAAACAAACAAACAAACATACATACAGGTGAAACTAATAAAAGCATGTTAAAAATAATCTTCCTTTAATTCGAACTATGAATGGCTTTTTATCTCGAGTAAGGAGTTGTGTTTGTGATGAGGAAGGTTCCTTATTTGACATATTTTGTTTTTTGTAAAGAAGTCATCTAATGCCGTTTGCCTTTTTCTGTTTCGTTCAGCAAACTGCTGTCGATAACAAGTTATTGAATCAAAGATCTTGTCTTTGAACTTCTATCAACATTTGAATCATTTTGTATAAATTGATCCATAAAACAGGGTAATACTGAAACAGCGTTAAGCGGAGCAGCGTTAAACGAGGTCTTACTGTATACCGGTATTTGAAAAACTGTCAAAATAACCGTTCTTTTCATGGCACGTCACTAATCAGACACTGGTCACTGATCACAATAGAATATTCATTATATTTGCCGCAATATGAGTACACAATTAGAATGTGAACGACTCCGTTTTAAGTAGGTGAAATATATTAAAGGTAGATTCTAGGTCATCTCACCTTCAAAACACAACAGCAGACATGCCCAGCAGACGACTACGTTCGACCAAGACACTATTATCCTCATTTCGTATCACTTTTTTTTTATCAAAAACACAATCTCTGACAGTTAAACACTGATCACTAACACTCCTTTAATCTGGATCACTTTGAACACAAACACTAATAAATCACGATTACTGTTTCCTCACGTCGTAAAAAACATCCGCAATGTTTCTCGCCTGACCGAGCATTGATGTCACTTGACATATTTCCGGTAAACGATCATTATTATCGATTTTTGAGTTTGCTACGTCGATTTTTCATTATTCTAAACATGCACAAAGATGTTATAAATAATTGTTTCTATTTAAAACACAAAAATAATCTCCGAAATTTCGTACTGACCACATTCTTTTAGTAGTTTTATCCAAAACCAGTCATTTTAATGTATTTATGATACACAAGAGACTATTTGAAATTTGAGAACACTTCTTTGTTGAAGGAGTAATGTTAAGTCACCATACTTGCTAGAGAATGCTATGACAGAACACAATGCTAACTACAAACTGAATACGCGAGTTAAGAATCATAAGACCGTGCCTACATAACCTCTTTCTTTTCCTAATTGCAACGGTTTTTTGTTGAGTTAAGGTTGAGAAAAAATCTTAACTTCGCTTGATGGTAGTATATACTATATACTAGGTTGAGGGGGGGTGGTTACGTACCCCCTACTTCCAAGTATTTTCGATTGTATTAATTTTGTGTACCGATCATTATTATGGATCAAATTTATGTTTTGCATAAGTAATTCACCGTTTATCGCTCCTATTGTACCCTGGCTTCCGACGGGTCAATCCTGGCCGACGAAAGGCGCAGCGAACCGTTTGTGACTCGGTGTTGATTACAACACCTAATTAAAATTAGAGTTTAAAAAAACTAGAACAACATGCTTTTGTGAACTAAAGAATGCTAAATAATTTGACAACATAATTAGCTTTACTGTAAAAAGCGTGGAGTGCTTAATATCGGTATTAAATTTGTCATTTACTAGTTAATTGTAAACGTAGAACCATTATGAAAATTTAAATAGATAGCACCCCACGCTTTTTACAGTAGGTAAAGCTAATTTTGTTGTCAAATTATTTTGTCTTTTTTAGTTCATAAAAGCGTGTTGTTTTAGTTTTTTTAAACTCTAATTTTAATTAAAAGACTAAAAAACAATATTGAATTTGACTATGCGGTGGGCAACTAAACGTACGTCACTATGCAGCGTGTTAGTTTACTTGCTGTAATTTTTCAAGTTTTTCATCATGAAGGTCCTGGTCTGGATAATGGGACAAACGTATTAAATTATCGGTCCTTGGTAAGTGTGCAAAGTTTCAGTTTAATCTGACGTTTTGAAGTGGGTGAATTTCACGTTCAAAGATTCCTTTACAAACAAACAAACACACATACAGGTGAAGCTAATAAAAACGTGTTAAAAAAACGGATCAACAGAATGCTTTTGTACAACCCTAACATAGTCGCGGTAGTCCGGTAACAGATTCTTGAATAATGCATAGCCTTTACTTGATGTAGTATAAAACAGTATTGGATAAGTTATAAAAAAATAAAAACATTGTTTTTTTTACAAAAATAGTGAAACCATTTATTAACTATTGGCAAATTAACATTTTTTTATTGAATACCTACACTTAAAAAACTGAAATAAGAAATCTGTTTTTTGTAATTGATTAAGTCGATAATTTCGATTAAATTGACATATCGAATCGTAAGCGCAAAATTGTTTCATTTAGGATCTTTCCAGTACATTGGTACAATATTACATTGTTACAATATTAGTTGAAAATTGTCCATAAACAAACTGGCTAATAGATAAAATGCTGATGACCTCAGCTGTTGAGCATCTATAATCTACAATTCTTCTTCATAGATAAAATGCGGCCGTTATAATTTTTTCCATGTCTGTATTAACACTAAATATGGCCACTGCTGACCGGTTTGAGAGTCCACACACTCGTCCATACAAAACAGAAACTTCTTGAACATTGACTACAAACAAATAAACACACACAATATATTGTATCAGTGGTCTCCAAACTGTTTGCTGTAGCAATATTAAAGACTATAAATTAAAAAAAAAATAGTAAACAAGTCTTTTTTCAAACAAAAAACAACTGGATCGATTTTCAAAAAATTTCTGTCAGATCATAATTTGTTAATACACGCTTATTGGTACCCTAAAATATAGTCGATATAATTTTTTATTCTCAAGATTTCGTCCTAGAAAGAAATGATGACTTACTGACAAAATTTGATTTGAATCCAACTTTTTTAAGTAACATTTGTGTACACGTAGATCCTCCACTTTAGATTATAATTAATTGTAGGTATTTGTTCAATATAGCATTATGAACGCAGATACAAGAGAACATCTCTTGGGAGGGGAGGCACCATGTAAGGTATCATCAAATTTGAAAAAACTGGGTCTAAGTGAGCACAAAATATCCATGAGCAGAACCCGCGACAATCTGATCCTAAGGCCAGCGCGCTGACCACTACACCACACTGTCCTTAACTACTATATTTAAAAACAAATTATATATGCAAAAAGATAAATGTGTTTTCACGAGGTAAACGTCAAGGTTATTAGAAAGAGAGGTGGCCTCGTTCTGTCGGATAGTAGAAGAGGGATAACATCATCCAGTGGACTGTCAATTGATGTTGCGTTGTTGATAAAAATACTGAGCGATCTTCCAACTAGCGTCAGTCATTAACGAGATGACCTGTGTATCTAATAACCTTGATTTTGACCCCTCTACGATGAATAGCCAAAAGCAGGGTATTATAAACAGTTTTAAATGACAGTTACATAATTTTTCAATTAACATTAATTTTATTTCTCAATCTTTAACAAAAGCATTTAGTGCCGTTTTAGATTTTAGCAAAATATCAATTAGTTTCTGGTTTAAAAGTATTATTTTAAAAATCAAATTTATTCTGTAAATATTTTCAACTAGGTATATTTAAAAAAATTCTCAAGTTTGTATTTTTTCAGAACGTAAGTTTTATAAAACATATTTTAACTACATTTAGTAATAAACAATCTATTTAGTTAAGGTGATTGTTTACCAGCTGTTCAATATGCTCCCTTTTTTACACTGATAGCTCTATCTTACCAGCAGTTCGGAAATTTCTAATTTCTATGAAAAATCTTATTCAATTTTTTCTAAATAAACGAGTTAAAATCAGATAAAAATGACAAAATTAACATCAGTTTTACACTAATTTTTCTACAGAAAAAAAATAAATGGGAAAAAATGATTGAGCAAACTAAATTTGTCCATATTTTTAACGTATAAAGCTCGTAAAAAAAACTTAAAAATGTTTGCCTTTCCGTAATTCGAAATCTTGTGACGTGCTGTTAAAAGAATATTGACGAATATCATATTTTTTTATTCAATTTTTAGGACAAAAATATATTTTTTAAAGTTTTTAAGAAGCAAACTAAATTTTGCGAAGTTTAATGCTTTAATTACAGCTAATAAATACAGTAATAAAATGAATTTTGTGACCACAATTACCCGAGAGCATATTTTACAATCTGAGAAACCAATCACCTTCACCAGTAAATTCTCTCTACTTCAGCAGTCATAATGTAGGCGTTTGGTATGCACTTTTTAGCTCAATCAAAATGTTTGATCAATTTCATTTTGAATACACACCCCCAGCTCTTTCTGAATCCCAGATGCAATACATAGAAGCAAAATACGAGGATCCAGACGAATCCAGACTTATCTACCACATTCGAGCACCTATCGTTACCAAGCTAGAAGAAATATCACAATCTACAATTGTCGATGAACGCAAGGCATTGTATGCCACAATTTTAGGACTAATGTTTACCGAAGATTACGAAACACGCTTTTCTAATGAATGGATGCTCATGTGTTCATTCGCAAACGATTCCATAATTTTCAGCGAAGATCGGATAAATGCTGGCGAATATACCAACAAACTAGCTGTCCATCTTATGTTGAACAGATTCCCTCTAAATATGCCTTCGTATAGTTGGTTAAATAGACAATATTGTTATAGATGGATGTACAGATTTGATCATCCAGAAACTCTAGAACGAATTGAACAAGACTTGAATAATCAGTTTGGACCTGAAGCACAGAATCCGATGGATTTAGTTGAGATACTTAAAGTTCCATCGAAATTGTGTCAAGTAGCCCGTCAGCTGTCTATAGATGAAATGATTGCGTATACTAGAACGTTTTTTGATGAGAATACAACTTTGAGTATGCAGGCAATGACTGAACTTTTGTTTGCAGAAGCAGAGAGACGTAGATGCGGCTCAAGTAGCACATGTAGTACAAGTAGTGGCTGAATGGCGCGACTCTTTTTTATTTTCAAAAAAAATACATTTTAATGTTACAAATTGCTTTAACTTTGATCAGAGCTGAACAAAGCACCGAGTTTGAGTGCTTAAAGCATCAAGCACTTACTAAAGTGCTTAAACCATCAAGTATTTTCATTTTGAAAAAAAAATTAAAAGGATTGAGTACTTACTAAAGTACTCTCTTGAAGCATCACGCATTAAGCATTAAAAAGTAGCTTCGTAAATCTTAACTTCCAACATTAAGTTATGACATCAATTTTGAACATGTTTTGATGAAATTGATCTCTAACATCAAACGAAATAACAAAGATAGACGAAATATGTTTTATTAAACTTTGAAAGTGCTTATTAAGCATTTAAAATGCTTATTAAGCATTCCTAATGCTTGATAAGCTTGTTGAATGCTTATTAAGCAATTTCAAATGCTTACGTGCTTAATAAGTAGCGAGTACTCTAAGCTCTGTTATACAAAATGCCTTAAGCAAAGTGCTTTAAGCATTATTACAAGCACTTAGTTCTCAGCTTTGCTCAGCTCTGGTCTCAATTAATATTATAACTTTATTTTCGTAAGCCTTTCAGTAAGTATATAAGTTCCTCAAAAAAAATTGCAAAAATCTTGTGTAAGATTTTTTATATGTAATCTAAAAAAACTTGCTTTGTGAGTTTTTTTATACTTTATAATACACTCCATTATATAAATTATTTTAAATATTTTTGTATAAAACGTCTGTAGATCTATCATTTAGTTTTTGTGGGTACAATAAATTATTATAACCGTTTTATAACCATTTTTGGGTGCGAAATGTGTTTGGAAAACTTTGTAACGTTTTTTTGTTTTTAATAAGAAAAAATTATACGTTGTTCCCGTGATTTGAACCCGAATGGGTAATATTCTTAACATCTTATGAGCTGGTTCATTTTGAAACTCACTAGCGAACAAATTAAAATTAACCAATTAGAAAGGACTAATCTGTTAAATGTTTTGGAATCACAGTACTTTGTTTAACGAGCTGCAACCAATCACACAAAAACGTAGAGAGAATGTCTATATAATTTATAGATCACAAATTATGGATCTTCCCACAATAAATTTCAATTTTTTCGTAGCAAACTATCTAAAACAAACCATTTCAAGCTATTATAAATTTGAATCTGCTCTCCTCAATAATTATTTTCGGGTAAAATTGTCATTTCTAATCGACTTTAAAAATGTTTATTTTTTTTGAGTTCGTTCAGCTATAAGTTTTCGAAAGGTTAATCGGTTTAAAAAATTTCGACATCATTTTGTTCAGAATTCTCACGGTTTGGTCCCCCATATAAATTTTAAACTTCCTGCTAAAAAAATTGAAAATTTTCAAAAATTGGAAAGTTATTGATTAAGTACACCTCAATTTTTAAAATTTGAGTTCTCGTCAGATATCGACGTTTTGAGATCCTAGGAAGCTATTTTGACCATTTACAAAATGACGTCCGTATGGCTGCATGTACGCGTGTGTGTGTGTGTGTGTGTGTGTGTGTGTGTGTGTGTGTGAGTATGTAAATCCCTCATAACTTTTGAACTGATGGACCGATTGAAACGCGGTTTGCGGCATCTGAAAGGATCTCGCTGAACTTAGATTTTTTGAGATTTGGAACTGATTCGACTAGTTAGATTTTGAGAAATCTCAATATAACACTTTTTGAAAAACAGTTTTTTGGAAATATTTTGAAATATATTCGAAACTACTGCATCGATTAATTCCAAAATCTAATAAATTTTATTCCTTATAAAACAACGTCGACTGCCGTAAACCGCGTCAAAATCGGTCAATTCGTTCGAGAGATATTATATAGGAGAAAAATTTTGAAAAAAACGTTTTGTACAATATCTTCTCAAAATTTTGTTAGATTCATTTTTTTATAATAAATTATTTCTTGTGTTTATAAAACTGCGTCGATTGCTGTAAACTCCATCAACTCGTTAAATTTGTCAGCTCGTCAAATTTATCACCTCGTCAAATTTGTTAGCACGTCAAAAAGTGTTTTTTTAAGATCTTCCCGAATTTTTGTCAGATTGACTTTTATTATAGATTGCTTTTTTACGCTTGAAAAACTGCGTCAAATGCCGCAAAGATAATTAGAATCGATTGATTTTTTCGAGAGATATCATTTACAAAATATTTCCAAGAAAGTGTTTTTTTAAAATAACTTTTAGCAAACACCGTAAATAAACCACATTTCAATAGATCGAAAATAGCGGGAAGTTCCAGGGATGGCCTGCATGGTCAACCATTTTTAACAAACTTCAAAGAAGTAGATTTTTTGTGTTATATGTTACGTAATATATTCGATTTTAATGATTATTTCTTCAATTTGATAGGACATACTGTCAGGGCGGTCTCACATGGAATTTACTTAAATTGGTTCAACAGTTTATAAGAAACTTAATAAAAAAACTTTTAAAAATCTCCTTAAAAAACTACACAAAAGCGAAAAATAATAAAGTACATAGGTACATAAAAAGTTAATGACGTCGACCTCAAAACTATTATTTTTCGTCTTTAGTGGCTTTTTTGAAAGAGGATCAATTTTTTTAGTTTTTTTTTTTTTTTTTTATTTTGTAGTTTAAAAACGACTTTATTAATGTTTTCTGTTGACTTGGCAATTTTTACACAAATATACCAGGCTAACTCAAACAAATAGTGCATAAGTATTGGTAGATAGCACTAGTTATATGCAAATTCGAGTACCAACGTACACAAAATACCAGAGCTTGGCAAATGGCAATAAGCCGCGTTCCCAATACAAAGTGGACTATCCGCTTGTACTATGATATATATTAAACAGGGGTGAAAAATTACCCCTGGAATTTAACCGGAAATTTAAGAATAGATATCATCAAATCACCTTCGTTTTTTTTCCTGCAACTTCCCGCTGAGAAACATTATTTCCTCTACCGATATTTAGCTGAAGGTTTCTGGTACTAATTTCAAACGAATCTTGAATGATTGTTATAAATGTTTGTTTGTTTGTTCGTCTCCTATGCGTTCCAAGACCATTCATCCGATTACGATGAAATTTTGATGAGTCAAATAGACGAACAAATATTTTAAATAGCTTTTTTATTAAAACTCAAAAATAAGAGAAACAGCCTTTCAAAGTTTAATTAATTTTTTTAATTTTATTTCATTTTGGATTGGCCCTAGCGTTATGTTATGTCACTATGGAAACATGTTATGTCATTATCAAGAAGTATCTTTGTGCCTATTTGAAACAAAACAGGGACAACTTCGAACAATTTCTGTGAATACTTAATAATGACATAACATATTTCTATAGTGCCAGGACCGACCTCAATTTTCAATTAAACTTTGAAAGCCTATTTCTCTGTTATTTTTGAGTTTTGATAAAAAGAATACTTGTAATATTTGTTCGTCTATTTGATTTCTACACGCTGCACTGCAGCTGTTAAAAAAAAGAATCAACTTAAAAATCAGTCTGTATAATATATAGATATGGGTTCCAGCGTGCCGAACCAGCTTCACTTAATAAAAAAAAAAGATTTAACATTTAATTTTTGGAATTTGTCTCGCGAGAGGAGAAGAAAGCAAAATGTCACTAAATATACAACCCTGTTTATTCAGATTACTATAGAACGTTACACCGAAACGTAATATCGCAACGGTTTATACGGATTTTCCGACGCCTGGGTGATAATAGCAACAGCTGTTGTAAATACACTTTTTCCTGTTGATGTAATAACTGAAATTCTGAAATTGATAAAATTGAAAATAGAAGCGTTGATCCATAGATTTTTTTATTGAAAAAAAAAACAACTGATGAAAATGTCATTTGATATTTATTGTTATAACGTCAGCATAAAAAATAAAAATAGGCAGTTCTAAAATATTTTAACACAACTAGATTCGTCGATTACATATTGTTATTCTCTTATGAAACATTAAATTTAGAAAAAATAATTGATTGATTGAAACGCTATTTTATTTAAAATTGTGTATACATGTATCAAACATCATTTTTTGTACAATTTCCACTTAGAAACAATTTTATTACACGCCTTGTCAAGTCAAATTTTTTGACAATACTTTCTGCAACTCAGCATAAATCCGTTCAGGCTATTGAAAGTACTATTTTTGAATAACCCGTACATTTAAATCTTTGAAAGTTCCTTGCATTTTTGAACTAAGACTACTTTAGCGAAAGTATCTGTTTGAAATTTTCTGTGACGTTTATGGGGAAATATGGCATCGCAAAATTGTATAAATAACATCTACGACTTAAGGCTGTCGGAACGCTCTGAATTTAAGCCAAAAATAGAGCTTCGGCCGTCAACTGATTGTAGACTTATTCGTCAACATTCTGCAAAAATTTTTTCTCTATAAGGAAGATAAAGGACAAATCTAGGTCTCTAATGGATTACTTTTGTAATTTATGTACGACTTACTAGAAAAATTTTGGCATTAATTGTGCCAAAAAAAACACACGTTTTCAATGTTACACTATACCCTTATTCGTCCTTATTTCACAAAACTGTTCCATCACAAACCTAAAATGACTCTTCCTTTTTCGGAAAAGTTTTTTAAATCTTCAAAATATTTCCCAAACTTAGAGTAATCAATTGACAGCGGCACCCTTGCACCAACATTTTTTAGTCTCGTAGTTGACACTAGCTAAAAATTGAAACGTGCAGATGATTTGAGCGAGACAGAGCTAAAGAAGGTCGCACCCACAATATGTCTTTTGCCTACCTCGCCCCTTACCGTTGGATCTCAGCACAAACAAAATTCAGAGCGTTCCGACAGCCTTAAGAAGTTTTACTTCTCCCGCGAGCTTATGTGAATGAGGCTTACACATTTTTTTTAAGCTCAGGCTTGGATTTAAAAATAGCAAAGATCCTGGGACAACGAAGAATCAGAATACTCTCCACTAAATTCTTGCCCTGTTAAAATTAAACAAAAGAGCGTGTTTTTAAACTTTTTTAGAAACTATTCTATAGTTTTTAGTAGATAGTTACCAATATATTAACTTGCATTGTACGATGCCTTTGTTATAATATGCAACTGAGCTAATAGCACTGTTAAAAGTAATTAAAACATTGATAAATTTATAAATTAAAACAAAAGATTTCATTAAAGTGTAATATTTTACTCACCATGTATACCGCAGATTGCAGTAGTGTATGGCTGGTTGTATAAAGAAATGTTATTAATAATTAACCGATGTTCTATATAATTTTATAAAAGCAAATAATGTATCTATATTTGCATCAGTGGCGTAACAATAGGGTGACAGGACGGACTAAATGCCACGGGCTCCCGACCCGTGAAGGTCGTGAGCATTTATTATTAGAACATTTAGTAAAATTTATTAGTTTTGTATTCAATTAATTTAAGTTACCTACTAAAGTACATATACAAATTAAACTAAAAAATCTAGAATTGAACGCATTGGTAAAAAAAATATAACGTTGGTTGAGCTTCTTTACATTGAGGGAGGGCCCATTCCGATGAATTTGCCACGGACCTCAAACGCTATAATTACGCCACTGATTTGCATTCAGGTTAACAAAGCAATAATTAATTTGATAAAAGCGTTTACAGGGCATCTATTATTTAGAAAAAATATTTTTCAAATTAAATTGGATGCCCTAGTTCAAGTATGTACATAAAATGTGTACATTTAAGGTACTTCAGACTGAATAACTCACATGTAAAAAATTTAATATCTCAGAGCGTAATACCTATGCGTAGGTATAGGTACCCTATGGAATTGAATAGTTCAAAATGTCTGCTATGCCGTTTAGTGCGTTAAACATTCAACGTTGACTGTAATTGCAACGAAAAACAGACCATCTACTAAATGTGTGTGTGTCAATGTAAAATACTTTTACTCGCGTTTCGGAAATCTCTAATTTCTATGAAAAATCTTATTCAAACTTTGATGTTAATGCTTCAAAATAAACTATAAATATGTACGATTGTTCCCATATCAATTTTAAGCAAGTTTTTACTGTTTGTTTGGTCTAAATTAGTGATTTAAAATCAGATAAAAACAAGAAAATTAACATAAGTTTTTTTAGTATAATAGCTTAAGTCTGCTATAATTGTTAAGAAACATTCATTGTTGTAACACTATATTAGAAAAATTTATTATTCCAACACGTCACCGTCTGGATTCAAACCAGAATCTTTCCACTTTCGCGGCGGAATGAGTTAATCAGTTACTCTACGGTGCACACAAATCAACATTTTAATCCTTCATAATATAGCGATAACAACATTCAAATTCACTACATGCGAGAGCCAATTATTTTTAGCTGTAGCTAGACATTAACTCTCACAGTAGCGAGGGGTCTTGAATGAATCAAAGATGAACTTTCCATTTCTATTACGGTCCTAAGTCACAGAATATTTCTGTTTCGTTAGCACTGATTAGAGCGGAAAACGACAATTTAATATCGGTAAATTATCAACACCATTAATATTAGTTATTAGTAGATTTTTAACATACGCTTGTAGCTACGTACCAGCTCAATTCATTTAGTATAATAGCTTAAGTCTGCTATAATTGTTAAGAAACATTCATTGTTGTAACACTATATTAGAAAAATTTATTATTCCAACACGTCACCGTCTGGATTCAAACCAGAATCTTTCCACTTTCGCGGCGGAATGAGTTAATCAGTTACTCTACGGTGCACAGAGAAAGTAAAATTTGAAAAAACTTATGGAGCGAGTCAAATTTGTCAGTATTTTTAATATAAGACTGTAAAGAAAAAACTTCAAAATGTTAATTTGCCTTCTCATATTTTGAAAACTCGTGTAAAGAAATATCAACGAATATCACGCTATTTTATTCAATTTTTAGGGCAAGGATATATATTTTTTGAAATCTGTAAACAGCAAACCCAATTTTGTGAAGCTTAGTACTTAATCCCAGCTAATATTTAACTCAATAGGATATACGAAGTTATACTTTCTTTGAGCCTCTCCGCTTCTTCAAATTTTTGGAAAAGTTACTGTTATCAAAAAATAAACGTACATTTAAAAGATCGTACCCACTACACCTGCACGAACTAGAGAGACGCCTTTAAGAACAGTTTTTTTCTGGTCCGCGCCGGTATAGTGTGCGCGATCTTTAAAATTAATACGGTTCTTCATCATAAGATTTCTTTCATTGATCAACTTCTTAATTATGTGACGTAGCAACTTGGAAATTAGAATTATGGTACCGGTTATTTATCTAATATTTCTCTATGCACACGTTTTATCTAGGAAATAATATATTAAGAGGCATGTGTACTTCAAATATTTTTTCACGTATAATATGCATAACTGTAAAAAAAATTTCAGTCATAGGCAATTAATTACGTATAGCTGAAACATTCCTCTTTAAAATTTTGCATCTAGGGAAGGGGGGAAAACCGGGTCACCTGCCCCGGGCGGCATTTTCAGGGGGCGCCAAAATCATAATATAATATATTTGAAAATTGATAATAAATTAAGAAAAAAAATATATTGAAAATGGAAAAAGAGCAATATCGATCTGTAATTCGTTTTTTATACGAGTATCTCATCGTTGTCATAGCTGGTGAAGGGTCCCTATAGGTAGCATCCAACTTCAGTTTTATTTTTGCGCATGTTTTTAAAAAACGAATTACGGATCGATATTGCTCTTTTTCCATTTTGTCGAAAAATACAAAACACGAATTATACGACTGGCTGTCAAAAACTTAAAAAAAAAATATTAACCTCCTTCAAAAAAATCACTAAAAAGATGAAAATAATGAAATTTTGAGGTCGGAGCTAATTTCATTACAAAAACTTTTAATCTACTTTTATTAAATAGGCGCCGACCTCAAAATTTCATGTGATTTTTTTTGTAATGAAATTAGCTTCGACCTCAAAATTTCATTATTTTAATCTTTTTAGTGATTTTTTTGATGGAGATTAATATTTTTTTTTTAAGTTTTTTTATTTTTTACTTTTTAGTGGTGGATTTGATTTCGCACATTTTTAAAAACTACTGAACCGATTTAAGTAAAATTTATGTGGGCTCATCCTGAAGATGTGCCCTATTAAATAAGAAAAGAATCATCATAATCGCTTTACAAATGTTGGAGATATGAGGTAGCATACATTAAAAAATATGTTTTTTTGACGTCATTTAAAAACGGATGAACCGATTTTAATAAAAACTATATGGGACCACCTGGGATGTATACCCTTTCCAACAAAAAAGAATTTTCTAAATCGGTTCATGCGTCTTCGAGTAATCGGAGAACATACATAAAAAATAATAAAAAAAAAGATTCCGACGAATTGAGAAGCTCCTCCTTTTTTTTGAAGTCGGTTAAAAATAACCTAACCTATGAATTTATCTACAACTCAGCACGAGGTACTTTAAAAGTCTGCAGTATACGATGGTAAAGTCAATTTCATTCGTCAACGCCATCTATCGTCAAACACGGGTACTTATTCGTCAACCCTCGTAATTTAAATACTTTTAGAAAGTATTTTCACAGCTCTGAGTACTTGTAACCCTTAAGATATTTATTCACATTTACTTATCTGTTTATATCGCTTTCATTGCAATTGAGTAATCTAGACCAATAAACTGTTTATTGGTGTCTTAGAGATTGCCGCACATGACTTGCCATGTGCTTGGCGTGTCTGGCGTCTCCAATCACGTTGGAGGAGTCTTGCGTTCTTTCAGTCGCATATCGCTCTCTTATCAGTTATCACTCGCTAGTCTGTTCGTTGTATCGTGCGACTAAATACAGTTCATTGTTTTACAAAATTATACACCCGACCACTCAAATGTGAGATCCGTACAACTAGCTTACAAATAAATGCCCCTAATATATATAATCAATCATGCTAGACAGTCATATATTAAACACATTCACCCACGCAGTGGTTAACTGATAGCTGCCTGCTTTCTTCAGTTATACCTATGAAATATCCACAATGAATCCGAATAGCGACGTACAAATAGACGGTCACATATTAAAGTCATTCACTCATGCAGTGGTTAACTGATAGCTGCTTGATACCTACGAAACAATGAACCCGAACAACGACGCACAAATAGACGGTTGCATGTTGAAGACTTTCAATCATTCAGTAGTTACCTGATAGCTGCTTACTTGCTCCAGGTATACCTATGAAATATCAACAATGAATCCGAATAACGACGCACAAATAAACGGTTACATGTTAAAGACATTCACTCATGTAGTGGTTAACTGATAGCTGCTTGCTTTATAAAGTTACACCTATGAAATATCAACAATGACTCCCATCAACAACGTCGAACATAACGTCGTTATCCGGATGGAAAGGTGACTATAAAGAGCATGGAAACTAAGTTAAATAAAGTGGCAGGTCCATATAATATAAAATTTAAAAATTCCTGGTTTTCTGAATACACTTAGCTATGCCTGTACAGTCGTCAAAATTTTAAAAAAATGTGTTGGCCTTGTTTGCTTTTTAGTACAAAAAACGTTATTTTGAATAAAGAAAGTATGATGTATAAAGAGGGAAGTAGCCAGGGGAAACCAGAGTTAAAACACAATGTGATAAATTTAAGTGTATTTATCACGTTCTGCGATTGCAATTTTTATATTTCAGCCGATTATTATTATAATAAATGTCCTTGAATTTTAGAACAAATCTTCTAGCACTAACTAGAAGTTAGGAGTCTCCGACAGACGGACAGACAACGTTGTAATGTTTCGTTAAATTTTACGGTGCGGAATCCTAACAATTTGCACAAAAATAATTACACAAAGACTTTGAAAATAAATGAACTTTATTTTATCGTTTAAGATTATTTATACCGGGATCAAATTTATAGAACAAATAAAATATTTAAGATAACTTAGGGTCACTGCGATCACATTTTTTTTATATAAATAGGTACAGGATGTCTGATTAAAATAATGAAGCTGGGCACTGCCAAAATTGACCGTTAGTGACGCCAGCTATATAATGACCTCAGTCTGTGAATACATATGTGCAAAATAAGTTTATTTCAAATAATAAAACATTGCTGTGTTTACCAATGTTCAAATCATGAAAGTTTTGTATTTCCAAAGATTCTGGAACTGAAAAATGAGCGATTGTATGCTATCGGAAGAGAAAAAACTTTTACTGTAAATGCTGGGACAATAGTTTGTGAAGGTCACTTTACTAAAGAAGATTTTGCCACAGAAGGAGGAATTACAGATACAAAAACTAATTGTATTTATATTTAAAGGATTGTAATAATATTAAAACATCACAGATTTACTTTGAATTATTCTGTATTTAAATCACGCAACTTAGGAAGGATCACGTAGCTTTAGTTTTTACCTATACTCCGTAGTGAAAATCAATCGTAACTTAGGTCGTTATGTACATGCTGCCATCTACGTTGGTATCATGTGACCATGTCCATTGTATATTATTGTTGAAAGGAAGGTTGGATGAGCAAACATCAAAAGAAAGAAGCTTTACCGATGCTTCGCTTGTGGCCAACGTTTCGAAATATTTTATTTCATCTTCAAGGCCTATGAACAAGGGCGTCGCCAGCCTTTGAGCCAGAGGGGGCAGAAGGATGAGAAAAAAACAAAAAAATCAGATTTTTGAGGATTAAGATATTAAATATTAACACATTTATTGAATCCTTAAATTTGATTTTAGTTTCAGAGTGATTCTGCTGAACGCTACATTTTATTACTTACTTATTCTGTGACATTAGCCAGGAAAACTTATAACTTAAAAAAATCCCGAACCTCTAGAGAGGGGCAGCTGCCCCTATCTGCCCCCCCCCCTTGGCGACGCCCCTGCCTATGAACATGTATAATGTATTGCGAAACATCGGTAAAGCTTTTTTCTTTTGATTGTTCTTCATCCAAACTTCCTTTCAACGATTGTATATTATCTTTTACTCCAAATTTAATAATTCGTCTGTAGTACAAAAATACTTTCCACTAAAAACTTTTTGATTTATTTTGTTCATGGTCAACATTCTAAGAATTACTTATTTTCGGTTTCGTATAATTGTTTTTGTTCAGCCCAATCTCGCCATGGTTCACTAAACATGATTTATGTTCATGAATTTATCTAAGTATTTTCATCTAAGTTTAAAAATAATATAGATCTAATATGACGTGTTTTTTTATGTTTTAGTTCTTAAAGGTCCATTTTGTTGTTTTGTTTATGTGATTAATTGCACGAACTTCTGTATGAAAATCTCGTATTGCGCAATGAACATATAAAATTAATGCGTTTGACATTGCCTCTGGTGACTTCACATATCATGCAACAGAATGTGCCCTACGTCTATAATGTTTCAATTAATTATTTACTATTTACTACAAATCATAAAAAATTTAACATTTAACAAACCTACTCAAGGATAACAAAGCAAAGGGTCTATGAACTTATGGCCTACTATTTTATTTTTCCTTGAAATTTTAGCCAGTAGAGCAATATTTTTTTTTGCCTAAGGTTACTGTTTACCAACTGCTCAATATGTTCCCTTTTTCACCCGCATGTAATATGTACTTACGTTTCGGAAATCGTTAATTTTTAAGAAAAACCTTATTCAGTCTTTGATGGTAATGTTGCAAAATAAACTAGAAATATGTATCAATCTTGCCATATGATTTTTTACAGTTTATTTCATCTACAGAAACGATTTAAAATCAGATAAAAACGAAAAAAATAACGTAAGTTTTATACAAATTTTTGTACAGAATAAATTACATTTGAAAAAAATTACTGAGCAAGCAAAATTTGTTAATATTTTTAACATAAGTTTGTAAAGAAAAAACTTCAAAATGTTAATTTGCCTTCGCGTTATTGGAAATCTCGTAATTGAATATGGTTTTCTGGTTCAATTTTTAGAGCAAAAATATATGTTTCTTGAAATTTTTAAGCAGCCGGCCAAATTTTGTGAAGCTTAATGTTTAATCACAGCTAATAAAAACAGTAATAAAATGAACTTTGCGACCACAATTCAAAATTTCCCGAGAGCATATTGTACAATCTGTAGGATTTTTTCCCAATAAGTAAACTGTTATCGATCTTAATTAAAATAGCTTTTTTTAGGTTTTATTAGTAAACAAAATGTTCCAGTTTTTAGTGACCATGAAATATATTTAGTAATAATTTTTCGGAATTTATTAAAGTTCACTGTTATGAAATGATAACTGTTTATTCTCAATAATATTACAGAAACCATAAAACAGAAGCGGAAGTGATCCAGTGATATGTAATCACTCGATTTAATGGCCCTGATAGTAGCCCACAAACACAATTTCGTTTGTTACATTTTTTACATAATAATTTACTTTTTTATACCAAAACAAGGAAATAAATTTGTTTTTAAAAATTGACCGTGGACTTTAATTATTCACAGATTCTGTGAAAAATGTGTTTTATATATTTTGAAACCTTCAATACTTCAAAAATATATCAAAAATAGAAGATGTACTTTTTGCAGGAAGTGTTTTTTACAAATCGGTAATGAGCTTTCTTGGAAATTTAGTTGGCAACTTTTGATTCGAAATATTTAACAAAATATTACCATAGCGGTATATAGTTCCGGACGCTAATGACCTTTGATGTCGCTGTGTGCATAGATATTTACATAAAAACTGGCCAAGTGCGAGTTTGACTCGCACACGAAGGGTTCCGTACTACCGTACAATAATTATTAACTTTATTAGTGTATTTGCCATATGGCAACATACACTATTGGCGTTGGTCGGATGGCGGGACCTAGGGGTCGGACCAAAATTTCTCGACGTTTCATAACCTCCTAAACACTTTGGCACCATTTTTAAAAATGTTTATATATATATGTACATATATATATATATATATATATATATATATATATATATATATATATATATATATATATATATATATATATATATATATATATATATATATATATATATATATATAGGTATATATATATGTGTGCGGGCTTTAACTTTCGAAGAAGTTAATTAATTTTGACGAAATTTGGCACACATGTTGGAATCCATTACCGCACGAAGCCTATTTAAAATGGGCCCAATCGGATCATTTTAAGGGTGAATTTTAGGGGTTGAAAAAAGTTTTTGGGCCCCAAAATACCGAAAAAAATCTCAGAATCGTTTTAAAATTGAAATTTAACCCTTTAATAGCAATTTAAAAGTGCCTCTAAAATTTTAGTAAAATCGGCCCAACAGGACCGGACTTACACATTTTTTGAAAACACTAATTTGCAGATAGTGACTTATTTATTGAAGGGTGTCTTTAATTCGGTGTAGACGTTAGATTGATAATAATATTACAATTAAGAAAAAAATGTTATCTTAAGGGGTGTATTAAGGGGTTAAATTTTTTATTTTGCCCAAAAACAAACTTAATTTCACATAATAAAAGTCTAAAACCACACGGCCCTATACAAGCAAATACACTATATTGTCGGCAGGGTTTTGGCACTGCGACCCGGGTTTTTTTATTTTTATTAATTGTTGTTATAGCGGACATAGTAATACATACTAAGGCGCAGAAGTGCCTAAACTAATAGCTTTTAAGAGATTCAGTGTGATGTCGTTAGTATGCACTATTTTGACGTTTATAGAAAAAAAATATTCCTTTTTGTGATGTAACTACAAATGTACGGTTTTCGGATTTTTCCCTTTACTTGTGCTATAAGACATTGCTTCGTAACAAATTTTATGATTCTAGGTCAACAGGAAATATCCTGTAGATTTTGATTCGCTTGCGAGTGTCAAAATATGTTGCTAAAACTACTATGTTGAGTATAATGTTTGCTGTAAAAATCAATGATTTTTTTTTTAATGTTTGATGAACCGTCAAAGTACACATGATTGTCATTAATCTTAAATTGTAATAATTGCAAGACCTTTGCATACTTTTTTTAATGATATCATTGAATATAAGATCAATCAAAAGTAATTTGAGGCCACAGGTTCAATGATTTGATACAATGGTCGGATGCTGTTAAAATTAAGCATCAAAAACTTATGTTAATACAAATTATATACTATACAGAATATCCCAAAAACAATAATTTAATGATTCGTTTACAAAAACTGGAGAAGTGCAACATTTCAGCACTCACCAGCGTTGCTAGACGTTCCGATTTTGGCAGGACGTCTCGATTTTAGCCCAAAATTAAATGTCCCGCGCGGGCCAAATTAATCTCTCAGTCCCTCTTTTCGGGGATAATTCAACTGCCTAACTACAGGGTAAACTAGACAGTTCTTGTATTAGTATAGTAAAGTAACATATTTTCATTAAAATGCATTTTCTATGCCTATTTTGATTATCTATTGTCATGTAAACTTAAGTTCGGCGCGACATCTTTGAATACAGAGATTAATCGATTGGTTTTAAAATATCGAAAATGAGGACAAGTAGGACACTTTTCGAGGAAGAAGAGAACCTACAAAAGAAGGACTGTCCTCAGTAAAGAAGACGATTGGTCACCTCATATTTACAAGTTAGCAAAATAAAATTAGCATCGTCTATAGTTAATAGAATCGAAGTATTTTATAATTAATAAAATTTATGTACATGTTTTTGTAAATTAATTATTTCAATAAATGCATGTTGCATTATCACTGTCGATTGTTAATCGTGTTACATTTCTATAAATACAACAACTGAATATAATGAAACGTGATTTTAAATATGTTGTCACGTTTTTAATCCAGAAATATCAGTAATCACCAGCTAAAAGTCACTACATTCGACTTGTAAACTAAATTGTACAAGTCATGATTAAAAAGTAAACCATACATTTTATATTTATTATAACATGTAAAGTCAACATGCCGGCGCTGATGACCTCAGCTGCTGAGCGTCTATAATCTAAAATTCAACATGTCGGTTGAATCAAACGCACTACATAGATAACGTGACGAATCTCTCAGATTGTAAAATATACTCTCAGGAAATTTCCAACTGTACTCGCTAAATTAATTTTATTACTGTTTTTATTAGCAGTGATTAAGCATTAATATTAAGATTGATGCTTAAAAATCTCAAAAAATCAAAATCTAAATCTAAAAAAATAAATATGAGATTTCGAATTACGGGAAGGCAAATTGACATTTTGAAATTTTCTCTTTACAAACTTATGTTAAAAATACTAACAAATTTAACTTGGTCAATAATTTTTTTCAAATTTATTTTACTCTACAAAAATTTGTGAAAAATGTATGCTAATTTTCTCGTTTTTATCTGATTTTAAACGCTTATTTATATCAAATAATCTGTAAAAACTTGGGTACAAGTAATATGGAAAAAAGTGGTTCACATTTCAAGTTTATTTTGTAAGCATTAACATCAAAGATTGAATAAGATTTTTCATAGAAATTAGTCATTTTGGGGTACGTGAGTAAGTACATTTTGCATGCACACACACACATCCAAATGCCCGTAAGATAGAGCTGGTACTCCGAAACCATAACATCAATAGGAATGTTGACTGTATGTATTTAAATAAAAACATAATTCTTACGTTAAGTGGTAGTTTTTATGATAGAAATACTGAAAAACCATAGGTGGGCATTAACTCGTTAATCCGTTAATCGTTAATTAACGAAGTTAACAAAGTGCTTAACGATTTAACTGTTCAGTTAACTTTAAAAAATGTTAACGGACACATTAACTTCCGTTAACTTGCCATAAGTCTGTTCAATCGTTAATTAAGTACCTACAAGAGCTTCACTTTCCGACGAAAACTTCAATATATTGTTGTTTATGAAGGGGAATATGCACCTTATGTCAGACTAGCTGTATTTTGAGTTGAACATTTATTATTAAAAACTCTAATGATACACCCTTCTTTTACTAATATTTCATGACCTGCCTAAACTTCCATAGCCCGTATTAACATTAAATATAAAATAGAATTTCTATCGCGAGTTAACGATTTACGATTCGTTAATCGTTAACCTGCAAGATTAACGGCTTAACGATTAACGAAGTTAACTTTTTTAGTAACGGATTAACGATTAACGAAGTTAAGTATTTGATTAACGGTGCCCAGCTATGTGAAAAACACAATATTTTTCCTTATTTTTAAGGAACTTAATTGATATTTAATAAGTAAAACGTAATTAAATCACTCTCAAGTCACGTGACAACGAACACCAATCAGAGTGCATGACGTCACTGGTTCATCAACATCATCAGACGCTGTCATAGAGAAGGACGCTGTTCACGCTATCAAATTTCTATGACAAAAATTACGAAAAACCTTATCAGTTTAGCAGCGTTAAGAGCCTACGACGTCATGGCAGTCACCTAACAACTATTGACGTTTTGGAGCGAAATTTGAAACAGAATTTAAAATACATGATTTTTAAAGCGTGAGTCGTATTTAAAAAATTATAATAAATGTTTGTGGTTATATTAGGTACTTATGCACGATTTAAAACACTTTCCCAAAAATAGTCAACTTCCCTATTATTGAAGAAATGTATGTTATGTAATTTTTTATCGAAAAATATACTATTTATTATTATTATAATAAAAAAATATGAGCATAAAAAATGTTTACGGAAACAGTTACTTATTAGGACTGACACGTTGGCTTTATAATAATTGCAGGTACACAGCTGTTCAAAAACAAATATTGAAAAATGATAACAAATGAGTGTAATTAAATATGCCTGTTTTTTATCTCTAATTAGTTTATTATATTCGACACTTGTTAAAAACTATTAACAAGCAATGACATCATTCATACAGTTGTATTTATATTAAATATCTACCATATTCCGTAAAATTGGCCACCAATATGGCTACTTTTGTAACAGGTTTCTTTAAACAAATGCGTGTAAGCTTTCAGGGCGGACGTTGTTCCAAAACTTCTTGGTTTCCGGGCTTGTTGACCATTGATATTTCTACCTGACGTTTCGTCTACTTAATGAATAGCCCAACGGTGGGCAACCTCCGGCTCGCGGGCGAACTGCGACCCGCGAAAAATTTCTATCCGGTCCGCGAGATCTTTAGAAGAAATTATAAATAAATATGATATTTTAGAAAACCCCATTTAACAAAAAAGGTTGCCCACCGTTGGTCAATAACCGATTTAATTTCGAAAACACGGAAAATTCGTAATACACATTCTTTATCTCCAAAATTTCAACCTCTATTTTTGGATCATGCTGTGTATAAAAAAATTTGGTAAAATACATATAAGTTTTGTTGCATTTTTACGTATGCAAAGTTTATCAACACGATCAGGATTTTTCTATTCTTATGTATAAAAAATATGCATTACAGTAAAATCTCGCTTAACGCTGCTCCGATAAAGCTGTTTTAGTATTCGGTGTTTCTAAAAAAAAGTTTAGTCACTATAACGTAAATTATGGATCAATTTATGCAAAATGATTCAAATGTTGATAGAAGTACAAAAGACAATATGAAGTGCCATTGAGGCAATATCTTGCTATCGACAACAACAGGTTGCGGAACGAAACAGAAAAAGGCAAACGACATTAGATGACTTCTTCACAAAAAAACAAAATATGCCAAATGAAGAACCTTCCTCATAACAAATATAACTTCTTACTCATAAATGTTTTATGAACAGAAGTCAATATTAGCAATAAATAAATCTATAATTAATATGATAAAAAATAAAAAAAATTGTTAATTGTTTTTTTTCTTATTTAATTTTGCAACATTTATGCAAGATTAAATTTAAAAAAAAAAACAATTTACAAATGTTTTATTCTGGGTTCTGTTTCGCAGGAACTTATCGGAACATTTCTTCTGCGTTAAGCGGGGTCCTACTGCATTTTTAAATAAACGTGACCGTTCACATGCAATAACGATCGTCTTCCATATTTTTTTTTTAACAATTGTCATCTTGACCAATACAGTTCAATTGCACACATGTTGACCCCATTTAATTGTTAAGTCACGTGTCTCTGCAGCTGCAAATCATTATTGTTATCGGCTGCTTACAAACTAAAAGAGATACGACGCTGGCTTAAATTCACCGCATCTAATAAATAATGACAAATTGCTATTGTCACGCTATGGGACATTTTTTCAAATTAGCTGTAAACGCATTTATTTATAAAGTTCTCGGGGTTCCGACGAGCAATTTTATGTGAATGTTGTGAATCGGTATATATTATTTCTCAAAGGTGTTTTTTGTAGGTATAAAATACAGTGTAAACTCGATGTAACGTCACTCGATTTAACGTCAAACTTCCTAAAATGTCAAAATTACACGACTTTGGTTGGTTTGCCTTGTTGTCCATGCAATGATACACTCTATCTAGCATCAGATCCACTCTAAATAACGACCATATGCCAAGCACCTACTGTTTGTAGGTTATTTCTAAGTTGTCGAAATTGATAAGAACTGCAGCTTTATTGTCTAGCCCGTATTTACCTCATCAGACGAAGATAACAGATTTAACGCAATAAGCGTTGTTATTTGTGTTAATAGTAATGTTTGTAAATTTTATGCGTTATTATTAATTATTATTAATAGTAAAACGATATTGATTTTTCCTACTCTCCATATAACGACAACTCTCTATAACGTCAGAAAATGCGCAATCATTTCAGCGTGCTATATAGAGCTTACACTGTATCTTCCTTAATACTGTGTCAAAATTAATATTTGATACGCAATTTTGGAAATTATTTTTCTTTCTAATGACGAAAAATAAGTTAATATATTAAAATTAATGTTTTCATTAAAAAATTTAGCCATTTAGGGTCATAATAATGTATTGATTGAAAAACAGTAATATTGATGTCAGATATTGATTATATTTCAAATTCAAATCAAAATTGTGTTCTTTTCTGAATGTTGTTGTTTTGAAGCAGCCAATCGTCCGTCAAACATTTTAAAAATATGTTAAGGTTATTAAAATATTAGTTTACCGGTTCATTTGTTAGATAAAAAGATTTTAAAATTGTATTAGGAACAAAATTAGATATTTATCACATTTTCGCATAGCATTGACTTAATTTTACGAATGTAGGTTAGTGAATCCTAATTTTTTGTCAAGGAAATGAAAACAATTTTAATCAAAAAATAAAGTCACGTGAATATATCATATGCAAAATATTATTGTAGCGATATTTTTAGGTTTAAATGATTTGTTGAATAAACTCTGTTTATTGATTTTATAAATCTTAGCCATAAAATTGAAAAAACCAATGAGAAACCGTTATTTTCGTAAACTACTTAAGTCTACCATTGATAAGCAAAAGTAGGCCACAATAATTGTTTTCATAAACTATCAGAAAGGACGTCCACAAAATATTGAAAATGTATTGAAAATGAAGTGAAAAGGAGCTGTTTTATACGGGATGCATGCAAATAAATATAATATTATTTCTTTCTCTTTCTGGGACGTAATGACTTTGCAACTCGTGTGATTGTTAAAACTCGCTGACTCTCGTTGTAATCTCTCTTACTCACTGATAAAATACTTTATTGGATAAATAAAAAAAAATTAAGCTATTCATACAGGTAGACTACTAAAACATCGGGTACGAAATGTTACAAATTTGAAAAAATACATCAACTTACATTTTTAGTTTTTAGTGTATTTGCCATATGGCACATACACTATTGGCGTCAGTCGGATGGCGGGACCTAGAGGTCGGACCAAAATTTCTCGACGTTTACGCCATTCTATAAGCAACTTGGCATCATTTTTAAAAATGTTTTCTTAATATTTTGTTGAGCTCAGAAAAAAGTTATTTTACTTTTCTTAGTACATTAATAAAAGCGTTGTTAATATTTAATTTTTATTCTGCTACTCAAATTGGAAGCTTGTTTTCTTTTTCTTTAAGCTTTTGTTCTCATTGAAAGCACAAATCAGTGCACCGGTTCAAATAATATTTGTTGAAATACGGTATTGTTGAGACAATGACAAATAATAAACATTTGATAAACCTTCTATTATTACTGCTGGAAAAAATGGAAATAAGTTTTATTTATAAAACGTTACTATTATTAGCTTAAGTATTGAAATGTCAATGCGGCCATTATCTTTACACCAATTATAATTTTTAATATTAATATTTTAATGTAAACATTATAAGTAGAAGGTTTCATTATTTTTTACATACTTAGTTGTTATTCGGAAAATTTAAATGAAAAGGAAGGAAATTGGCGTTTAAAAAATAAATGTCAAAAACTGTCTTCGTTTAAACACAAATAATAGATAAACAAACCTTTTTTTTAAATTTATAATAATAATAATAAAAGGTTATTAATAAACTACAAGGTCCACGGCTCGTTCAACAAAATGATAAATGTTTATTTTGATGCATCGTAAATGTCTCGTGATATTTTAACTACATTATAAAAATTTAGAAATATTTTACTTCCGTTCCTGTCAGGTGATTATTAAAGTCTGCTACAGACGCGCGTATTAATAAATATTCGTGTAAATAATTTGTAGGTGCATCTCTGTCACACACGTCCGTTTATACATCTGTCTCACTATATTACGAATTCGTTCGCGTTTCTACGAAGATATACGAAGATATAAAAGATATAAAAGGTAGCCTACACCAAACTTAAAGTGCTTGTTTACCAGTGACACAATATGATCTCTTTTTCGCCTGCATAGCTCTATCTTAGGAGCGGTTGGGATGTATATACGTGTAATATGCATTTACACACATTTCTATAAAAAATATTATTCAATCTTTGATGTTAATGCTCACAAAAAAAAACTAGAAATATGTATCATTCTTCCCATATGACTTATAGCCGAGTTTTTACAATTTATTTAATCTAAATAAACGATTCTAAATCAGATAAAAACGAGAAAATTAGAATAATTTTTACACAAATTTTAGTACAGAACAAAATTAATTTTAAAAAAACCCGGGTCGCAGTGCCAAAACCCTGCCGACAATATAGTGTATTTGCTTGTATAGGACCGTGTGGTTTTAGACTTTTATTATGTGAAATTAAGTTTGTTTTTGGGCAAAATAAAAAATTTAACCCCTTAATACACCCCTTAAGATAACATTTTTTTCTTAATTGTAATATTATTATCAATCTAACGTCTACACCGAATTAAAGACACCCTTCAATAAATAAGTCACTATCTGCAAATTAGTGTTTTCAAAAAATGTGTAAGTCCGGTCCTGTTGGGCCGATTTTACTAAAATTTTAGAGGCACTTTTTAATTGCTATTAAAGGGTTAAATTTCAATTTTGAAACGATTCTGAGATATTTTTCGGTATTTTGGGGCCCAAAAACTTTTTTCAACCCCTAAAAGCCACCCTTAAATTGATCCGATTAGGCCCATTTTAAATAGGCTTCGTGCGGTCATGGATCCCAACATGTGTGCCAAATTTCGTTAAAATGAATTAACTCCTTCGAAAGTTATAGCCCGCACACATATATATATATATACCTATATATATAATATATATATATATATATATATATATATATATATATATATATATATATATATATATATATATACATATATATATAAACATTTTTAAAAATGGTGCCAAAGTGTTTAGGAGGTTATGAAACGTCGAGAAATTTTGGTCCGACCCCTAGGTCCCGCCATCCGACCGACGCCAATAGTGTATGTTGCCATATGGCAAATACACTAATAAATTATTGTCCAAGCCAAATTTATCAATATTTTTGACCTAAGTTTGCAGGGAAAAAACTTCGAAATGTTAATTCGCCTTCGCGTAATTCGAAATCTCGTGACGTGTTGCAAGAAATATTGATGAATATTGCTTTCTTTTATTCATTTCTTAGATCAAAAATGTAAGTATTTTGATATTTTTGAGCAGAAAACCAAATTTTGTTAATGTTAATGCTTAATCACAGCTAATAAAAACAGTAATAAAATAAATTTTGCGACCGCAGTTCGTTTCTCGAAAACATAATGTACAATCTGAGGGATCAGTTACCTTAAAAGAGAAATGGAGCAATATAACTTTAACTTCTGCGTTTTTGATTAATTTTTCCTTTACACTAGAAAATTTAATGACTATTCGAAGGTAATTATCAAATATAACTTTTAATTATATATTTTAAATTGTTTATACAAAGGTCTTCTAATTTATTTACGTCTCCAAATTAATTACTAGTTTAATGAGTATCTACCTAATAAAAATACATTGCACTTTGACTTTTTCAATATAAAATTTATACTCTGGTTTTATTATAATCAATGATTTATGTCAAGGTTCTTGTTTAGTTTTTGAACAATGCATTTCCGCATTTCTTAAATAATGCCTCTTAATTTTGTTCTATTTTTGACACAATTTAAAAGAAAAAACTGCATCGCTTCACGAGTGGTTTCTCTAACAAGTTCTTCTTTTTCAGGCTTAGAATTTCTTTATCCAGTGATGCTAAAAGTTCTTTTTCACATCTTTTATATATTCCTGATGCTCTGATACCCAATAATATAAATAAATATAACAGTGACTCCTGATGACAACTAAATTTTATTTAACAAGTTCTCGGTACCAACTTTATGTAATTTTTTATCTACACAAAACATTAGAAAATTCTAGTGGTTTATTTCTGATACCCTGATATCCAAAAATATAAATAAATGTAACAGTGACTCCTGTTGATAACCAAATATTGCTAAACAAGACTTTGATACCAACTTTATATAATTTTTTATCTACACAAAACATTAGAAAATTCTAGTGGTCTATTTCTGATGCCCTGATACCCAAAAATATAAATAAATATAACAGTGATTCCTGATGACAACTAAATTTTGTTTAACAAGTTCTCGATACCAACTTTATGTAATTTTTTATCTACACAAAACATTAGAAAATTCTAGTAGTCTATTTCTGATGCTCTGATACCCAAAAATATAAATAAATGTAATAGTGACTCCTGATGATAACTAAATTTTGTTTAACAAGACCTTGATACCAACTTTCTGTAATTTTTTGTCTACATAAAACATTAGAATATTCTGGTAGTCTATTTCTGTAATCAATAAAAAATTAATAACAAAAACAAAATACAATAAACAAACACGCAAGTGTACTGAGTAGGTATACCTAAGATCTGACGTTTACAAATCCTTTTTGGGGTCCTGTACATCCGACGAACAAATGGAACCCTTACAGAATCACTCTCGTGGCTGTATATCCGTCTATTTAATATACCGTTTGATGTGCATTAGTTTGAAATACAAGTTTATATTAGGTTGGGTTTCTTTAGACGATAAGAAATCTTTTAATGGATTCTTGAGGTCAAGTCTTTCTTTTTTTGCGTTGATACTTTAAATGCAAAAAATGAAACTGGATATATATTAAATCAAACTGAATTGTACAGGGTTCACCAGATCTATGTTTGTATCATAATTCTTATGTTTAAAAGATACAACAAAAAGTGGGTGAGGGGTACTTATGTACTCGCTTTTGAAGTTATACTTCTTTGGCATGATAAAAAACGAATTTTTAGTGTACATGCAAATAATTTATTTGGTTGAGTCGATTGCTTACGTCATCGATTCCCATGGCTTGGTTTTCCAATTATTGTTATGCCAACTGTTTGAAAAAAGACTCCATAAGCCTACTTCTTCCGCCCTCTCTCGCGTCTTGCCTAGTCACACCTTCAACAATACTAACGCCCAACCTTAGTTTCTAGTAACCTTGAAAGCTAGGGACTTAGGCGAAAACAGATTGTTTATCAGACGCCGTTTAGGCGCGACCTCACGATCATCAGATCAAGTCTTGTGTAGGGAGTTTAATAATTTACAGTGCTGTAAATCTTTTGTCATTTTCTAATAAATATTGCGTT
Source organism: Venustoraphidia nigricollis (assembly GCA_034508555.1). Classification (NCBI taxonomy): domain Eukaryota; kingdom Metazoa; phylum Arthropoda; class Insecta; order Raphidioptera; family Raphidiidae; genus Venustoraphidia; species Venustoraphidia nigricollis. The sequence continues at coordinate 57,084 of JAVRKA010000068.1, forward strand.
ACATAAGTTAAAGCGAGGCAAACATTTAATAGGCCTATAAATTCTAACATTGAATAAAATAGAATAGTGCCATAAATCTTAACCTCCAGTGACTCAGTGACTCTCTACGCGTCTTAAAATGTCCTAGTCAATGAACATTGCAGCGGAATAGATCAAGGTAATTAGCTTTTCTAGACTTGCCGGTTCAACCAACGAGGCTAATTAATGAGAATGAACAATGCAGTTGGGTACAGCCAAGCTTTACCGCTAGGGGCGCCAGCTAAATAACGACGTCGGTCTGTGAAGAGTTCATAGCAGCATGTGCAAAATAAGTTTGTTTCAAACAATAAATCATTTTTTTTATTTATTTATTCCTTTTTTTTACATACATATGGATATATAAAATTTTCAGAATTTTCTCATCCAACTTGGCAAGCTAGTGCTAGGGTGGGAGCACAGTTTATTTCGTTGTTTTTGGTAAACGAACTGATTCTGTATCTAATAAATACCTAGTAATATAAATAAAAGATTATCAATAAAAATTAAGAAAAGGGACAATATGGGGGCGTCCATTAATTACGTGAGGTGCTCAAGGGGGGAGGGGGTCAAGCTTAATCTTTCTAAATCTCACTTAGGGGTGAGGGGGGTTTTAGCAAATATCACGTAATTTTTTTCTAGTAGAAAACGGTGTAAAATTGCGTGAAAGTAAAGTTAAATTAAAGTAAAAAATGTTGCTAGAGTGAAAATATGGCGAAATTTCACACAATAGTGTTCGTCGTATTTATCCGAACCCCGCAGAGCAGTACAGTAGCCCTTCGATTGTTCAAGCAGTAATTCTGAACTACGGCAATACTCTAGAATCTTCAATATTAGTCATTGCTAGTCAAATAAAAGTAATGGAACAAATTATGTTTTTGTTTTTTTTTTTAATAGTCCAACGCAATTACAGGCAGAACACAAATTTTAAAAAATCTCACGTGAGATTTGGGGAGGGGGGAGGGAGTTGAGGAAAATCTTGCGAAATCTCACCAAGGGGGGCGGGGGGGGGGGGGTCAAAAAATCCTAAAAAATGCCTCACGTAATTTATGGCCGCCCCCTATAGTACTATTAAAGTGATCCTACTGTGTCATACTGATTCATCCAACGATATCGGCGATCCGTGTGCTTGACAATGCTCAAATTGCTCAAATTATAGACATTCTGTATTTGTAAGGATTTTGAACTGAAAAATAAGTGGTGGTATTGTTGGGTCTCCTAGTGACAACATTCATACTCTACATTGTCGACCACAACATTGTTTTGTTTGAAGTTTCTATTAGCAACGCTTGAGAAACAAATATAAGAATAAAAAACCCGGGTCGCAGTGCCAAAACCCTGCCGACAATATAGTGTATTTGCTTGTGTAGAGCCGTGTGGTTTTATACTTTTATTATGTGAAATTAAATTTGTTTTTGGGCAAAATAAAAAATTTAACCCCTTAATACACCCCCTAAAATAACATTTTTTTCTTAATTGTAATATTATTATCAATCTAACGTCTACACCGAATTAAATACACCCTTCAATAAATAAGTCACTATCTGCAAACTAGTGTTTTCATAAAATTTGTAAATCCGGTCCTGTCGGGCCGATTTTATTAAAATTGTGGGGACACTTTTTAATCACTACCAGAGGGTTAAATTTCAATTTTGAAACGATTCGGAGAATTTTTTCGGTATTTTGGGGCCCAAAAACAGTTTTCAACCCCTAAAAACTACCCTTAAAATAGCCCGATTAGGCCCATTTTAAATAGGCTTCTTGCGGTGATGGGTTTCAACACGTGGCCCAAATTTCGTTGAAATCAATTAACTCTTTCGAAAGTTATCGCGCGTACACATATATATATATATATATAAATATATATATATATATATATATATATATATATATATACATATATATATAAACATTTTTAAAAATGGTGCCAACGTGTTTAGGAGGTTATGAAACGTCGAGAAATTTTGGTCCGACCCCTAGGTCCCGCCATCCGACCGACGCCAATAGTGTATGTTGCCTTATGGCAAATACACTAATAATTTTAAATCTCGTTGTGATCAGACGCATTTAGACATCGTCTTGATTAAATCAAATTTTATTGTGTTTTATTTATTTATTTTTTATTTTATATAATGATCAAATACGATCATTATAGTATCTTATCAGAAGAAAAAAAAAGTTTTATTGTAAATGCTGGGCAATAGTTTATGAAGCTCACTTTTTTGCCACAGAAGGAAAAATTACAGACAGAAAAGCTATCTATTTTAAAGGATGATTATAATATTATAATATAACATTTTATTGTGTGTATTTTATTATGTGTATATAATTGTAATTACATATTCTATACTACAAAGGCTATTTGAATAAATAAAAGTTCTAATTCTAATTCTAAAACATCACAGATTTACTTTGAATTATTCCTTATTTAAATCACGTCACTTAGACAAGAATACATAAATTTGGATTTTACTGTAATCGTTAGTGACTTAGTGAAAGCTGGTTACAACTGAGGTCGTTATGTACCTGCTGCCATCTGTGTTACGCTTGTCATGTGCCCATGTCCACTAACTCTAGAAGCTAAAGGACTTTTCGATCCGAAATATCGCAAAAAATATGTTCACGAAACAGTGATGAGCTACTTTTGAGACAGTCTGTATATGTAAATTAAAAATAGCACTGGATGATAATTTACCCTTCATTTATAAACTGACATGTCTTGGTAAAAAATTTGTTGAGATTAATGGCGGCGATGGCATGCAATAATTATCTAATTTTATACTGTTGCTAAAAATAAGTTAATTATTTTTATATTACAGATACCTCGCCTAAAGGGTCATCACGTCATGTGCCTGAGAACTGTAAAAATAGAATGTAAGTACCTTTGATATTTTAAGAAATCGTGTTTTTAACTAGAACAATGAACAATGAAAAAAAAATTGAAATCGGTTAAATAGTTCGCGAGATTTTTGCAGTTTAACTTCTTTTGCGACATATCTGTTTGAAAAAAGTAAGAAATTGAGGGGAAGTAGAATTGACAAATAAAGGGGAAGTTAGTTTGTCTCCTAAATTACATGAAACTGACAAAGACAGAAGTTTATAGTGTGTAAATATTATTAATCAGTTTCACATAAAAAAATTAAACTTGGAAATAATATTAAAAAACTAAAGAAGTTTAAACTTCTTATAGGTGAGCTTATGAGGGTGAGGCTCATTATATATTTTTTTTTTCAATTTTTATATTAAAGTAAATTATCACCTATCGAACAGTGAAAAAAAAACAGAAATATCTTCAGTAGTTTCTGAGATTATCCCCGACAAACAACTTTTCTTTTTTATAATATTAACTGACATTTCAGTGATTTCAATACATGGTAAGGAAGCTTACAGAAATCCTTATTATATTATAATACGGATAATAAAAACGAAACGTTAAACGGCTGAACAGATTTCAATGAAATTTTGAATATACATAATATACACCGTGGCTTAGGTTATAGGCTATGTATAAATACGCTACCCGCCCTGGCTTTGCCCGGGTGCTGTCAAATTTAATTGGAATAATCTGTACCTATAAAAAAAATATATAAAAAACTTTTTAAGTTAAACGATTTTATTGTATAATCAATGATGTAGGTACTAAAAGCTAGAAAATAATTGTATAGATCAACATTCTGAAGCCCACTATTCATAAATATATAACAACATGGACGATAACTACTCGAATTTATTTTTAAACTATTTCTCGATGATCGTTTCGGACAATAAGTCCATCCTCACGAATATAAAACATATACCTACTGTACATGTTTTATATTCCTGAAGACGGACTTGTCCGAAACGATCGTCGAGAAATTATTTAACAATAAATTGTAGAATTTTCAAGTGTTATTATTTATTTATTTGTTATTATTAATCATGTTCTACCAAGTGCCGAGTGAAAAATCAGTCCAAAATATGAAGATATTTCAAATTTGCTTTATAAACGAAAAACTATCATAATAGACCAGGGTCTATAGTGTTGAAAATGGTAAAAAAAGAAACAAAATTATATTAGGATGAAACCCATGGGAAAATAAAATCGTTGGACACATTTAGTAGAAAACTTTTTTTGTTGCATTTCGAAAATCATACCTTGTTTTCGGCTCTTATCTTTGGTCTTTATATTACTAAATGCGCCACACGATTTTATTTTTTTATTTTTTCTGTGTTCCATTTTACCCCCCCCCCCCCCAAAATAATAAAGGAGTCCTAGTTTTAGCCCTAGAAGTCTGGGAGCCTGTTGTAAAAATTAAAATCGCTGAAAGCTTGTTTATATATTTAAATGTTACGGACATTTGACGGCGCCCGACAGCAAAGTTTGTTCTTAATTTTCTTTTTAAATTAATTTGTTTACTAAACGGATATAATTTTATTAAATGGAAATTTTTGCAAGAGTTGATACTTTGCCTTACCTTCATAAAAACAATTGATACAACATAATTATATTTATTTTAAGATGTTTGATTTTTTAAATAACTATTTCTGAATTAAGAATGATAAAACAACTGCTTATTGCTACATTGTTCACGCGGCAGAAGTTATACTTCTTTGGCGTGATCGCGATAATTGATATTCACAGTTTCGTTAACGATGTACCAAGGTTATAGTTGCCTAGTATATTATATAGTTTCCAGATGGAAGAAAGTGCATTCTGTCATTCCAATTGGAGCAATGTCTAACTCTTCACTGCTTATAACTTTACGTCTTTTGGAAACATGGTTAGTTAAGTAATCAGGTTGTAAAATCGGTGGTGTTTTCACAGGAAAAATATTAGGTTATTTTTATTTTGATTTTTATATAAAATTTATTTAAGCAAGTGACCAGACAAAAAACTATAATTATTGTTTTGTCTTTTAATTCTAGACATTAAAAGAAGGTCACACGTGTTTTACGACTAAATTACCGTTTATTTCAAACACAAGTGTGTGAAATACGTCTAAATAAATGTTTATTCAAAATCAATAGAACATTTTCGAATATAGTATTATATTTTTTTAACAAAAGTTTTTAATTCTTTTTTAAGACAATAGCGTCCAGGATTATCTGGGCTCAATACATAATTGTTATTTCAATTTTGTTATCATTTTGGTATAGGTACTCGTAGTAGCGTAATTATACCGTTTGAGGTCCGTGGCAAATTCATCAGATGGGACCCTCCCTCAATGTCAAGAAACTCAACCAATTTATATATTTGTATTACAAATGCCTTCAAATCTTGATACATTTTTTTGTTTAATTTGTGCATGTACTTTAGTAGGTAACTTAAATGAATTGAATACAAAACTAATAAATAACAAGTAATTAAAAAAACACTTGAAAATTTTACAAATAATTCTTTATTTCTCGACGATCGTTTTGGACAATAAGTCCATCCTCAGGAGTACAAAAACTTGTATATAAGTTTTTATATATATAAGTTTTATATATAAGTTTTTGTACTCCTGAGGATGGACTTATTGTCCGAAACGATCGTCGAGAAATAATTATTTGTAGAATTTTCAAGTGTTTTTTTAATTACTTGTTATTATTAATCATGTCTACCACGTGCCGAGTGAAAAATCAGTGCAAATTATATTAAACTAATAAATGTTATTAAATGTTGTAATAATAAATTCTAAGATCATTCTGTGCTCACGACCCTCTCGAGCCGGGGGTCCGTGGCATTTTGCCCGTCCTGCCACCCTATTGTTACGGCTTACGCCACTGGTTTCAAGTGCCCTGAGTCGCAAGAAATTCAATGATTTTTTTTACACGGAGTACGTTAAAGTTATTATAAGATGTTAATTGAGTCAATTTTTTTAATTTTTACGCATCATAATAACAACAGTTATAATTATTAAAATAATTGTGCGTATAAAAAGAAAAAATATCAAACAATTAACACGTAATTTTCTAAATATAAGTTTCTAAATATATAATCTTAATTAAATACATTCACGCCTTGTATAGCATCAGCATGATTATAAAAATGATTTAAAATTACTCAGCGGACGTTGCTTATTATTTAAAAATTAGTATTTAGACTAATTTTAATACAATTGCGGCAATATTAGGAGGTCACAAACCTATAAGAATTTTTTCGCAGCACAGGTACATGCGAGCAATGATTTCTGTCTTTCGGCAATATATTTTTTTCCATTCCAACTGCGACTCCACAAGCTGGAATGGTACTTACTAATTTTGGTAAAAATTCACTTTTCAGCATTTTACAATATTTTTCGTTTAGGGTCCCCGAGTTAGAAAAACATATTTTTGAAAAAAGTCTGTGCGTCTGTTTGTCTGTGAATACGATAGATAGATAGATAATTTTATTAACAGCTGAAAACATTACAAAATGTGTGAGCTTATGTCATACACATACATACATTAATACAATTGATAAAACTCTTGTTTATCGTACAAAGGATTCATCAACAGTTTACTTTTTACCTGGTTTTTAAAAACATTCTCTTATATCTTTAGGTAGGACATTATACATTTTAAGTGCCACATAATCTGGGGCCGTTTGCGAGACAGTCAGTCTACATCGGGGAAGGTAAACACTGTCTTTATTCCTGGTGTTATGATTGTGAAACCAAATTTTGGGAGGATATTTAATATGCAAATATGAAGAACCCTAATATTTTTGAGGAAAATCGACGCATGCGCAGAGAAGATATACGCTATACTGTTGTTTTTTGTATAATGATGGTATATTTTTTATAACGGTTTATTATTCTATTTATTTTTCCAAGAAAGTTTCGTAATTTTTTTTTCTAAGCTTCCTAGTTTCGGAAATACATATTTTGAAAATAAAAAAGTCAGATGTTTATTTGTTCTGAAGATCTGTCAAAAAGAAATTATTTAGGTAGCTGACAAACATGCTTTGGGTAATTCTATATGTAAGGCCATATTATAATCATGAAAATGAATAGCAAATTTCATATAATTTATTACTAGTCGTTACCCGAGTCATCGTGTGCTTTAACAGAAATTTTATTTATTATAATAAATCAAATGTCCAAATTTTTGAAGTTGAAATGGTCACGTCACCCAATTGACTGGAATTTTTTAATTAATAACGGTATTTTGGTATTTTATTCAAAGCATAACTATGTGCAAGATTTCAGACTTCCTTAATTTTCTGTAAGATTTTTTAGATCCTCGCTGTCTGAAAGGTTTCTCGTAATTGTGCGTAGATCTGACATCACTTGTTTCCGCGAAAAATATTACGTCTGAAAATCTGACAACATACTTACTTAAATTAAATATTGAAGATTATTTGCGATCGCAAAAATTAATGCAAATATTTGTTTAATGGAATTTTCCGTTACTAAAATATGACAATGTAAAATTTAAGCAAAAACGATTTTAATAATGCAAATAATTATGTATTTACCCAATATATCTTGACGGAAATCCCTTGCATGATTTTTAATATAACAGCGAGTATTGCATATTGGAATAATACTACCTACAATGAAATTTGTCCTTTTCTAGTACAAACTTTCATTGTACAAATGTCTACTGGACAACTGTCCTGATAGTTGTGTCACGGGAAATTTCACGCACGATTTGCACCTTTAATATCTAGCGTTGCATAAGATAAAAATTATCTCTCACATGAGGTGAATTTACTATCTATTATGAGAAAGATTGTTGATAACTCATGCCGCCGCAAAAGTGGAAAAATTCGGGTTTAAGTTTGAAAATATATTTTTCTAATATAGCATTGTAACAATGAGTGTTGCTTAACAATTATAGCAAACTATATTACACTGTTTTACAATTATTATGTATATTTTTTATCTGTAAAGGTCAAAAAAATGCTAAAAATGTTTTAATGGAATATAGATGAAAAATATGCGATAAATGGAAATTAGCAATGAAATAAATTTAGTTGTAAAGGCCATAGTTTTCTCTAACTTTTAGTTCAACGAATTACCTTAGCCTTTATTTTATATTTCACAATCAAAATATTTAATCTGATTGATTCGTCAACAATTTATCGATTTTTGTTAATAATACTTACCCTTGACGTCTAATCATATATATAATTTTAATGTATTAACTACATGTGTTGACTGCACGATCGGTATTTCAAGAATTTGACGTGTGGTACTAGCTTTTTTGTATCACCCTCAGATAGTACTTTACGATGTAAATGAACTTAATGTTGACCTCAAAAAAAAAACCGGTCAAGTGCGAGTCGAACTCGCGAGCAGAGAGTCCCGTACCATATCGTTTTCCGTGAGAACTTTAAAACTTAGGATTTTCCTGTAAACTATGAGCAACGCCCTATATCCCCTATTTTTTTCAAAATTTGAGGCTCAGTATTTTCGGAGATAAGGAGGAGAATGGTCAATGTTAATCTGTTTTTTTTAATAACTTTAAAACTATTTATTTTAAAATTAAAAAAAAATATATTTGAGACCCTTACTACAAGCACTTTCATTTAGCATGTCACACGGTACAGTTTGCATTTTTTTTAATTAATTTCCTAATTTGCCCCCCCCCCCCCTATGACTTCCATGTTCAAAATTCATTTATTTACGTTATGCGTCCATGTTTGGATCACAGAAATTCATATGTGTACCAAACTTTAACTAAATCGGTCTAGTAGATTCGAAGAAAATTGGCTGTGACGACGAATGGACAGAGACACACACGATTGATTCTATATAAGGTTTCCGTTTTTTTTCGGATGTACGGAACCCTAAAACAATAAATTATTCAAAATTGTTTTGGATGCACAGTCAACACATATAGTACAATTAAATAAAATTTTATATAGTTTTATTTTACGCAGAAATCGTGAAATAAATGCATTTTGCGAATCGAATAGCTTCAGGAAGTCGTGATATTGAATTATTGGCGATAAAATGTCTATCGATTTAAATAGAAAAGATTGCATTTTACAAATAAATAAAATTTAATTATTAATTATTTACTACAATGCAGTCAATGAAAAACAGGAAATTGTGATTTTTCTATACGATAAATTTGTCACTCAAGCAATATTATTGTTTGGTAGGAATGGAATATTTTTAAATCAATTTAACATTTAGAAAATACGCTAGTCGCTACCCGCGGCTCTGCATGCCACTAAATGTCGTTGCCGAGTTTCATCTCAATCACGTGCAGAGCCGTGGGTAGCGGTTAGTTCTACTTGTTTTTCACAGTGATTCTCAATCTTTTTTCGTCACGGTATATTTTTAATAATTTGAAAACTTGGAGTATCTTAGTCGAAGAAAATATAATTGATAAATTGTATGGGAAATCTAGGCGTTTAACTAATCAGCTAGCCGTTCAATTAACTGGATAATTGAACTATTCGACTGCGACATAATATACCGTGAATTTATTTTAACAAATTTTCGTTTGCATGGTTACACAATAACATTTCTAACAGCAATGTAATTACGCGTTTATTTAAAAATAGAACATAGGAATGCTTACCAGAAATAATAAATACACATGATGTTATGATTTTTTTTTAACTATTCAAACTAAATTTTCGAATGTTCCCCCATTCACTGCCAAGCAATGCCCTAAACGGTCATGAAAATTCTTCAAAACGTTACTTAACTGAAGAGGTGTTATATCTCTTGATGCATTTCGTATTTTAGTCTTTAATTGGTCTAAATTTAACAGATCACCATTGAATATTTTAGATTTTAAATACCCCCAGTAAAAAAAATCATTTGGGGCGAGGTCGGGTGACCTAGCTGGCCACGCTCAATCCAACGACCTGGAAACGTACGGTTAAAAAATGCTCTAGCAATTTGAGCGTAATGCGCAGGGGCGCCATTCCTATGTTCTATTTTAAAATAGACACGTAATTACGCTGCTGTCAGAAATGTTATTTTGTAACCATGTAAACGGAAATTTGTATGTTTGATTTTAAAATAAATTCACGGTATATATATTTACAATATACAGTGTTTTTTTTTAACTTTTTCAGATTTCGATTTGGTTGTTTTTAAAACTGTATAAATCAAACCTTTCCATCATAGAATGCAGTTTGAATATCAGTGCATATTATTAAAATATTATACCAGTTCGTTATTTATTATAGTTGGCGCTTTAAAACTGCAAGCAGTTTTCATTCTCATGTGTTGATTTTTTCGAGATATAATCTCTGGGAATTTTTAATTGTTATCAGCGAGTATACTTAAAGATTTATTTTTTCTCTGTGCCTTCGGTAGTAGCTTTTTCATTCGTTCAAAAAATTTCGCGAATTCGTAAATCCACAACGTCACATTTTATAAACGTGCACTCTCGGACAATTTAGATTTTTGAAACACTCACAGTTTATTTCGATCAACAATCCTTACGATATGGTAGCCAAAAAGACTACAAGTTGTATTTATAACTACATTTACAACATAAAAAACCACCAATTCGCGACTTTTCTAGAAAACGTTCCTTTATTTTTAATACGATTTTATTGAACACAGGTAAAAAGTTCGAACTATCGGAGTTAACGTTCGACTTGTCGAAGAGAAAATTACATTGTGTTATATAGGGAGTTCAAGAAACCAGGCATGAAGTTGGTTAATTTGAACTATCGGGGTTCGAATTAACGAAATTCTATCGTATGTATATTTTAAGTTTTCATCAAAAATACTTTCTTTTATTTTTCAATAGTAGATCGTACGATAAAAGTTGCACGATAAAAGTCGTACGATAAAAGTCGCGCGATAAAAGTCGTACGATACAAGTCGTACGATAAAAGTCGTACGATAAAAATCGTACGACTTTCAATGTGAATAATCACATTGCACTGTATATTCCGGTAGTAGTCGCGGCATCGGTCGTTGTGTCACTGTGTGAACGAGCCCGAGGCGGTCATTCAAGCCGCAGACGACATAGTTTTACGCAAAATATGTTTTACAGTATGCTCTTACTGAAGGTCGATTACCGTAGTCGGGATTTCCCAACACTGATTTTATGCTATTTACGTTTACCTGAGTAAATACGGTTGTAATCTCAGTTGGCCATGATCGTCGTAACATTTGTTTCTAATTAACATTGCGGATTTAAGATTTGTTTATGTCTTGATTCAGAACAATCTTTCACTGCTTCTTGATAAATGTTTACAAGTTAAGATGAATCAGAGGTAAAACAGTATGCGTCAACCGATGTTGTTATGAACCAAGGAATAAGTGTGTCGAATCCGTAATAATATATAATTTTCCACCAAGAAGATGTCTTCTTGTTTTCCACAATAAAAATTATGATCAAAGAAAGTTGGACTGTCATGGTTTCGATTTCGATTTCTTCGCCCTTTCTCAATATATGTTTGTACCTACGCAATTCTAGTCGGAAAATCAGGTTAAGATGGTTGATACCTCAGATTGTAAAATATACTCTCGGGAAATTTCGAACTGTGGTCGCAAAATTCATTTTTTTACTGTTTTTATTAGTTGTGATTAAGCATTAGGCTTCTCAAAATGCAGCACTCAGCTTAAAAATTTCAAAAAACTTTTTGTCCTAAAAATAGACTTAAAAAATATGACGTTTGTCAATATTTCTTTACAGCACGTCACGAAACTTCAAATTACAGGAAGGCAAATTAACTTTTTGAAGCTTTTTCTTTACAAACTTATGTTAAAAATACTGACAAATTTGGTTTGCTCAATAATTTTTTTCAAATTAAATTTTTTCTGCACAAAAAATTGTGTCAAACATGTGCTATTTTTCCCGTTTTTTTCTGATTTTAAATCGTGTATTTAGACCAAATAAACTGTAAAAACTTGGCTAAAATCATATAAGAAGAATGTTACATAATTCTAGTTTATTCTGAGGAATTAACATCAAAGATTGAATAAGATTTTTCATATAAATTAGAGATTTCCGAAACGTAAGTGCATTTTACCTGCATACACACATCCAACTGGTCGAAGATAGAGCTATACGGTTGAAAAAGGGGGTATATTGAACAACTGGTAGTCATTAACCTTAATTATCAACTCGTACCATTGTGTATTTTCCAACTGCTGGTTAATTCTCATATCTTGAAAATTTTTACTGATTTCGGAGTAACGTTTAATCATTAATTGGTAAACCCTAACGTGTTATGTGACTCAGTCAATGGTAACAACACCGGCTGGCGAACTTTTCCATTCTTACCACGCGTTAAAATCTATTTAAATAACTGATTTTTTATGTTATTGTTAATATGAGAATTGTTGGTTTTTGTTAAACAAATTAATAAAAACGGTACCGACGCCGGTAATAAAAGTCAAAATTCTGTTATACATACAGATGGTTTCTTAAATGCAAAACCAAAGGTCTACTGTCTTCTCCTAATGATCCATCAGTTCTTTAGGACTCCCTGTCTTTCAATGTAATCTAGTATCCTGCCCAAACTGATCTCTTTAAAATCCTTTTATAACATTAAGGTTGATCCAAACCCTAACCGAGCTTTTTAACTTAAACTTGGACATAAAACTACTTCCTGAAATTTGTTTATGTACGTAAGAAATTCCATGGATATCACATTTTTAAGTTGCGAAAAGCGGCTATTGACAAATCCTACTGACAATGTTTTTATCAGATGTTTTTACGTATAGCTTTAATTGACCTTAATTGAATAATACAATTTTAATGTCAATATTAAATTATTCCATACAAACTTTTCTCAGAATACCTTGTATTTGAATAGAATATTTAATAACAGATTGTATATTTAGTGTCGTAATTGACAGCGTCGCAGCTAAGGGCTGGACGCTGAGACGGTTGCCAGCGGCGCAAACTTCAAGAGGGCGCACTAGTTATTGCATAGTTTTTCTTCGTACAAAATAAGTTTTGGGGGACGCAAAATAACTGCTGTTCTCGATTTTCAATTACAATTTTTGAAGTTACAGTGGAATCCGTTTATAATGACATCGAAGGGAATTGACAAACACGTCATACTAAGCGGACGTCATACAAAGCATTTTTGTGAAAAAAAAACCTTTCTTTTTTTTAGGTAGCATAGGGCCGCTGACGGGTATTCCTTTGTTTCGCGTGATTTTAAACTACTGAATTAACGCTTGATCAACATTTTCTTGCGCGATTTTCGAAGCCTCTTCGGTTTCAAAACATTTGAATTGAACGATCGCTTAATCCGGTTCTTGTTTTTGAAAATCATTGAGATTGTCGAATGACCCACGCCCAATTCCTCTGCGAGAGATGAGCTTGATTCTCCATTTTCTAATCTGCATATTATTCACCTTTCTCCTCAATCGTAAATGCTTTACGACGTTGAGATGACATTTTTTACATAGGATATCACTAAAAACAATGCGTGACGTTCAACTATCAATTACTCACTGAGATTCAAAACAAAAACAAGCCACGTGCCGAACGTCGTCGGGAATCAACGAACATTGCCGAAGGTGTAAAGAATCATGTCGGTCACTATAGACGGACAAAATTTATTAAAAATGGGTCATAATAAGCGACATGTCACTGTAAGCGAAGTCATTATATCCGACTTTGTTACAAAGAATTCTATATGAAAACCAAACCTCGTTGTGTAATTACGTCATAATAGGCGGTTGGTCAATATAGGCGGAGTCATAATAAACGGATTCTACTGTATTACGAACTCAAATCAATCTAGAAATGGTTTCGTTCTATAGAACAGAATTTCCCCTTTTCAAAAAACTACAATTTGAATGAATTTTGCGCGAAGTTAACCTAAATATAACTTCTTATATGAACAAAACTCAGCTCTGACGTACAAAGCGATAGTAGAACAAATTCGCTAGTAGCAGATGTGCAATAATTTGAACATTAAAAAATTAACCTGAAAAACAAGACTTAAACGCATAAATAATTTGCAATGTCGTTTTATCATGTCTGTAAAAAAGTACGCATGTCTGGCTCGGATATAAATAATACATTATTATTTATAGCTACTTCCAGACAAATATATTATGAATAAAAAAAAATCTACTGGAGAATCAGTTCTTATTTCTTACCTAGTAAACAACCTTTCGTAACTGAAACTTTTCCCACCAAAATAATCTTCTTTTTATATTATTTATATAAAAAGCGTGGTTATCTTATTTGTTTATCTGCTAAAAACATAAACATAAAAAAAAACATTTTTAGAGTTCCGTACCTCAAAAGAAAAAAAGTAACCCTTATAAGATCACTTCGTTGTCCGTCTGTCTGTCAAAACCAGTTTTCTCAGGAACGCGTGGAGATATCAAGTTGAAATTAATATCAAATACTCAGGTCTGTAATCCCTTGGAGCTGTGAAAAAATCAAACTTCTAAGTCAACGCAATCAATAGATACGGCCGTTTATACCGCATAATTTGACCTTCGCAAGGGAATCAAAACCTATAGGATACTTCCCGTTGACCTAGAATCGTGAAATTTGGCAAGAAACAATGTCTTATAACACAAGTAAAGGGAAAAATCCGAAAACTGTAAATTTCTATTAGTAGATTTTACATACGCTTATAGCTACGTACCAGCTGAATTCATTTAGTATAATAGCTATTGTCTGCTATAATTGTTAAGAAACATTCATTGTTGTAGCACTATATTAGAAAAATTTATTATTCCAACAACGTCACCGTCGGGATTTAAACCCGAATCTTTCCACTTTTGCGGCGGAATGAGTTATCAACTACTCTACTCTCTTAAAAATGGAAAGTTCATCTTTGATTCATTCAAGAGCCCTCGCTACTGCGAGAGTTCATGTCTAACTACAGCTAAAAATAATTGGCTCTCGCATGTAGTGAATTTGAGTGTTGTAAATCGCTTTATTATGAAGGATTCAAATGTTGAATTGTGTGCACCGTAGAGTAATTGATAACTCATTCCGCCGCGAAAATCGGAAGATTCGGATTTAAATCCTGACGATGACGTGTTGGAATAATAATTTTTTCTAATATAGTGCTACAACAATGAATGTTTTTTAACAATTATAGCAGACAATAGCTATTATACTAAATGTAAATTTCTAGTTACATCACAAAAAAAATGTTTTTTGCAATTATAAACTTATTTACAGTTGGTAAACTGAGTTTGACTCTCAATCCAGTTTATCTTTTCGTTAGAGCAATGTTCGGTGCTTTCAAACTTTTTATTCAGACGCTCATCAAAACATATAGGTTAATTCCCGCAGTCATAAAGTCTCCTAATTTGGCACGAGTAAAGAAAAAACCCCGAAAATGATAATTTTTAGTGTATTTGCCATATGGCAACATACACTATTGGCGTCGGTCGGATGGCGGGACCTAGGGGTCGGACCAAATTTTCTCGACGTTTCATAAGCTCCTAAACATTTTGGCACCATTTTTAAAAATGTTTATATATATATGTATATATATATGTATATATATATGTATATATATATATTTATATATATATATATTTATATATATATATATATTTATATATATATATATATACGTATATATATATATATATATACGTATATATATATATATACGTATATATATATGTGTGCGGGCAATAACTTTCGAAAGAGTTAATTGATTTTAACGAAATTTGGCACACGTGTTGAAATCCATCACCGCAAGAAGCCTATTTAAAATGGGCGTAATCGGGCCATTTTAAGGGTAGTTTTTAGGGGTTGAAAAATGTTTTTGGGCCCCAAAATACCGAAAAAATTCTCAGAATCGTTCAAAATTGATATTTAACGCTTTAGTAGTAATTAAAAAGTGTTCCTAAAATTTTAATAAAATCGGGCCGACAGGACCGGACTTACAAGTTTTATGAAAATACTACTTTACAGATAGTGAATTATTTTCTGAAAGTTGTATAGAGGTTTGATTGATAATAATATTGCAACTGAGAAAAAAATGTTCTTTTAAGGGGTGTATTAAGGAGTCAAATTTTTAGTTTGCCCAAAAAACCAACTTAAGTTCGCATAATAAAGCCACACTGCCTATATTAGCAAATACACTATATTGTCGGCAGGGTTTTGGCACTGCGACACGGGTTTTTAGTGTATTTGCCATAGGCAACATACACTATTGGCGTTGGTCGGATGGCGGGACCTAGGGGTCGGACCAAAATTTATCGACGTTTCATAACCTTCTAAACACTTTGGCACCATTTTTAAAAATGTTTATATATATATGTATATATATATATATTTATATATATATATATATATATATATATATGTGTGCGGGCAATAACTTTCGAAAGAGGTAATTGATTTCAACTAAATTTGGCCCACGTGTTGAAATCCATCACCGGAAGAAGCCTATTTAAAATGGGCCTAATCGGGCCATTTTAAGGGTAGTTTTTAGGGGTTGAAAAATGTTTTTGGGCCCCAAAATACCGAAAAAATTCTCCGAATGGTTTCAAAAATGAAATTTAACCCTCTGATAGTAATTAAAAAGTGTCCTAAAAATTTTAATAAAATCGGCCCGACAGGACCGGATTTACAAATTTTATGAAAAAACTAGTTTGCAGACAGTGAATTTATTTACTGAACTGTATATATAATTTAGTATAGAGGTTCGATTGGTAATAATATTGCAATTAAGAAAAAAAATGTTATTTTAAGGGGTGTATTAAGGAGTCAAATTTTTTAGTTTGCCCAAAAACCGACTTAAGTTCACATCATAAAGCCACACTGCCTGTATTAGCAAATACACTATATTGTCGGCAGGGTTTTGGCACTGCGACCCGGGTTTTTTTTATTTTATATGGAATTATTACGTGTTATAATGGTACGGAAGCCCAAGGCCGTGAGTTCTACTCCCATTTGTCTGTCATTTTTTTAAGTAAAACTTCTTTAGCGATATATCTGTTTGAACTTTTCTTTAAAGGTGAAACAATGCAACAGTGGGGAAATCACACAGAAACCTTGGCAAAGTTAAAAGGAAAATGATTCAATGGCCGAGAAATATAAGTAAAACCTCGGTAACTCAAAATGTATAATGTATCAATAAAAAGAAAAGTATCACACTCCTACAAGGGCAGTCGAGTAAAGAATAAAATAAATGTGCAACCAGAAAATATAGTTTCTTGTGTCAGTTTTCATCAATTCACTTTGCGTAATTCTTTAATTCGATCTTTATTGTCGCTCATTGAATTATCAAAGCTAATTTAAACAAATTAAAAGGATATTATGTATTTTTCCACTGTATACAAAAGTACAATAAGTATATAAAACAGGTACCATTCAGAAGTTTATGTACGCAAATATTAAATTACGGTCGATTATTACGATGACGCAAATGCTTATTCAATTGTATTTCGCTTTTAAATTTACCACAACGACGACGTAAAAAATGTTGGTAATACTGGACTAAAACGTAATAATGGGTTTAAAACAGACGGAAAATTAATATTGTTGATAATGAAAAAAATCGCATTGTTCTCTGTCTATCACTTTTTACGAAATTTTAATATTGATTCGAACTTGTCCCATAATGATATTTTTTGTCGGATTGAGATTCAAAATGGCGAAAAGAGCTGTAATAGCGTCTATAATCTGCAATAAAAGATAACCTAAATTTAAGTTTAGCGGGGTCCCATTTATCCTATCGTGCCGTGAGCCCCCTGGCGTAAGACGCTCCTGCATACATTGATGTATAAAGTTTAAGCCCCAATTTTATTTATTGTAGATTATATACGCTCAACAACTTAGGTCATTAGCGTCTTTATATCAAATGACATATTCACTTAAAACTAAATCGACATGACAAAACATTCATGAGCAAAGGCTGGATTCGAATCCACGACAGTCCGGTCAAGAAGCCACCACGCTAACCACTGGACCACACTGTCCTATTTATGCCCCAAAGTCAACCGTTTTTAATAACCCAGTTAAATTATAAAACTATTTTGGGTTTTGATATAAACGCGTGATTATTTTGCACATTGACGGGTCAATCCTAGAAGCGCCCACGCTTCAAGCTTTGAACATAACATTTATGTAGTTTTTGCTGAAGGAATATTTCAAGAGCATAAAAATTGTGTTTATCCAATGAACTTACTTTAATATAATGTCATTAATATTCTTATGAATTACAATTTACAAGTAAACAAACGAGTGTATAATTATACCTAAAACAACAACACAAAATGTGTTGATCATTTCATGTTAAAAATTACAAGTGCAATCCTTTCTCAAGGAGTAAAACTTTCCAACTACAATGCATATATTATTATTATAAAATGTATTACTACGTGGATGGAATTAAGATTATGTGGTCGTAGTATGTAGCCATGTAATAAGAACAAATCTTTATAATACGTTTTTAAGACGGGACTTCCCAAACAGGGCTAAACCGGCGGCAATTTCAACCTTGAAGAACCGTTTGATTTTTTAAGCTTCACATATATATATATATCTACTTGACTTAACTTCATTTTTGGATTTTGATACTTGACTTGAGCTTGACTTGATTTCAAGTCAAGCTAGCTTGAAAATCGAGTCAAATTGTGAATCCCCAATAATTGCTCTACTACGACGTTTATGTAGGAAATAAAATGATGAAACCAATAAATAAACACGTGTTCAATTATTAAATAAAGTATATCAATTTCAACAATGCAATCAATGTGAACTCCATCCTGTCAACACAGCCATTGTATCCGCTTACAATCTTTACAATATCAATGTAAGGAGCTTACATAACATAAACCCTTACACAATTCACTAAACAATACTGATAAGATTCGTTTAAATACTATGTAGAAAAATATTTTATTTATATGTTTATGGATCGTGCGTAATTGGACACAAATAAATGAAAATTCTAAGTTTTCTAAATTTGCTACGTTTCGTAGGTTAGTTTCCTACTTCTTCAGGCAAGCTTTAAATGAATGACAAGATGATCTCACTACACACATATCAACAAAGATTCTAAACTATAAAGTAAGTAGCTTGATAAAATTTTAATATATAATGTAAATTAAAAGCCTAATTATACATACTAATTGTATCTTATTTTAATTAAAGCTTACCTGAAGAAGTAGGAAACTAACCTACGAAACGTAGCAAATTTAGAAAACTTAGAATTTTCATTTATTTGTGTCCAATTACCCACGATCCATAAACATATAACATCATGGACGATAACAACCCGAATTTAATTTATAGTATTTAAACGAATGTTAATCAATATTGTACTATGAATTATGTAATGGTTTATGTTATGTAAGCTGCGTACATTGATATTGTAAAGATTTTGAGCGGATGCGGTGGCATTCTGTGTCGAGACGGAATAGAGTTCACATTAATTGTATTGCTGAATCGAATATACTTTATTTATTACTGAATACGTGTTCATTGATTGACTTCATCATTTTATTATTTCTACAACTATGGGTCAAACATTCGTTTACATTTAGAACCAACAAGTATTTGAAAACAAATTTAGAAGAAAAAATATTTTTTGCAGTATTGCGAAACTTCTAAGTGTTACGAAATTTGGCAATGTATTTTAAAATTGTGTGACTGTCGAAGCCTATAATCAAACTTCACCTTTATTTCCAATTATATTCTAATGAAAATAGAATTCCAAATGCGGTTTCTTTATTTTATCTATACCAAGGTTATCGTTGTTATCGATGAAGTCACAATTTCCCACATTTATTTGGTAAAAAATGTTTATGTTTTTTTTTCCATGTAATTAGTACAAATCTTTACGTGAATATTATTTTATATATAAAGCGTGTTAGAAATGTTTCGATTAAATTTTATCGAACAGTAAAAAATAGTTAATATTAATGATTTTATTAATTTT
This sequence comes from Venustoraphidia nigricollis, assembly GCA_034508555.1. Classification (NCBI taxonomy): domain Eukaryota; kingdom Metazoa; phylum Arthropoda; class Insecta; order Raphidioptera; family Raphidiidae; genus Venustoraphidia; species Venustoraphidia nigricollis. The sequence continues at coordinate 76,861 of JAVRKA010000068.1, forward strand.
GATAATTTCTCGAGTGATATCTTAGATGAAATTTGACAATTTCTTGACTGATTTTTTATATTTTTTGAGAGAATTTTAATATATTCTTGGGTGAAATTTGACAATTTTTTGGGTGAATTTATAATATTATGTGTTTGATCATGTCACCAAACTATGACTCCGATTTTATTGTTATTAAAAATTAATTTAAACTCCAATTTAACGATTCTTAATCTAACATCAAATTGGAACCCCCTTGGACTTCAATAAATCCCAGGTCCCGAGAAATCAAAATACGAAAAAAAATATAGTAATCCAAACAAAAAATTAGTGAAGATATAAATCCAGCTTCACATAATTTTTTTTTTAATTGTAAAAATGTCCCTCGACATTCATGACACCATGTATGCATTATAAAATATTTTTGCAACGTGCACAAATTCTGTTGAGAAATAATCCGAACATATTTTAGATTCAAAAAGTTCATGGTTAATATAAGAAAAATTATATTCAACTCGCAACATAAGTGATTATTATTATTTCACAATATTTTTATTTTCAATTCAGTGCCAATAAATATATAAATTTGTAGCGCGCCAGGGGTTCAAAATATGTAAAGGAAGGTTACACATTTTTTTTTTGTACCTAGGTACCGTTTTTGCTAGAACACGACTGCATTTTTATTTATTTATAGTAAAGTCACTAACATCAAATAAAGTGACCTTGATATTATGCAAGCGATTTTGGTATTATTGGCATTTGTTTGATATCTGATGAGCCATGAGTCCAATCAATAAGCAGAGGTTATTGTACTACGATTTTGAATCTCGATTTATACAATATACTTCATTAAATAGGGTAAAGGCACCAGTTTCTAACCACCTACTTTAGTCATGAAAACCGATTACAAATTTGAGAACGGGTTTTAACCGATTACGTTGTGAAAAACCGGTATTTTTTGTTACTTTTTAAAGAAAGAACAAAACATTGAACTTTTTTAAGTTCACTTAATTAACATCAAAACAGCTTCTACCTAAAAATAGATAATCGTAATTTTGATTAAGAAAACAGATGTGATCGACAGCGTCCGCTTGCAATCTGCTTCTTCTGAAATGACGGCACATATTGGTCTGACTTTGGTGTTCGGATACACGAATAATGAAACACAAGTGAGCCCAAAAGTAATTGATTTTTAGTAAACAAAAACCGGTGTTTATCAGTTTTTACAAAAACCAGTTGTTTTTTAGGTTTTTCTAAAACCAGTTCACATCACCCACCTACTTGTTGTCGACCACTTTTATATTAATATTACTGAGGACCGACTGTTCACTACGTTTCCTTTTTCACACGCGCATGGCTCTATCTTTAAGCAGTTGGATATGAGTATGTACATGTAAAATGCACTTGCGTTTCGGAAATCTCTGATTTCTATGAAAAATCTTCTTCAATCTTTGATGCTGATGCTTCAAAATAAACAAATATGTATCATTCTTCTCATATGACTTGTAGACAAGTTTTTGCAGTTTACTTGGTCAAATTTAACGATTTAAAATCAGATAAAACGAGAAAATTAGCATAAATTCTACACAAATTTTGTATCTATGTTGTCATAGATTATAATTTTGAAGTTTAGTGTTATGTGAAATAATCATTTAAATTTACTGATTTATTTATTAGACAACGATTTAGAAATTTCCTAAAGATTGTTTTATTATAATTGCCAAATATTTATTTTTTATACTTAATTATGATTCTAAAGAATTGTTTAATTATAGGTAATTGCTATTTATGTTAAAAAATGTCCTTAAATGTCAATATCCAATCAACAATTTAAAAACGGAAACAGATTAGTACTTATTTCGGGTAACACAAAACAAGAAAAAATATTTCTGTTTTCAAGGTCTTTTTTTTAATATAAATATTCGTTTGGGGGCGGAATATGTTTGATAAAATATGATGAATGGATTATTTTGCTTCTGTCGATATTATATTTTACAACCTTCAAACTTTCAACATAATATAATACCTTTTTATGAAAATGAATAATGAGTTGCAAAACGATTATGACCTCAGATGTCGAGCGTCTATAATCTGTAATGAATCATAAAAAATGACAGCATTAATATTATGTGCCTAACTAAACTTCAATTCTTTATTTCATTTTCTGGCAAATTTTTGTACAGAAAAATTAAATTTCAAAAAAAAATATTGAGACAGCCAAATTTGTCTGTAAAGAAAAAACTTCAAAATTTTAATTTGCCTTCCCGTAATTCGAAATCTAGGGACAAATATTCCGTTTTTGATTAAATTTTTAGGGCAAAAATATACATTTTTTGAAATGTTTAAGCAGCAAGCCAAATTTTGTGAAGCTTTATTAAATTTTGCATTCAGTTTTCTCATATTGAGCGAAACAGTTTTGCTATGAAGTACAAGAAACAAAAACAGGAAAATAAGAGATGGGTAAGTTTGAATGAACAAATAAAAACACATCTTCAATGTAAAAATGCATTCAATATTTAACCTTAAATATGTACAAAAGCAAACATCAGATGCGTTAACAAATATTTACCAATTTATTTATTTACTTCATAAAATAAAAAGATGAGTGATTTTTCCTCGAAAACTGAAATTTTAAGAATCAGTGTACGTTTGTTTGTTCAAATACTTCTTAAGAACTGTAGATTTTAATTGCACATTTCGCGTCCAATGTTCTTTCAAACAGTAATTATGGTTTGGAAGGAATAAAAATAAAAAACGAGTAGTCATTCTTATCTGAACTAGACATTTCGTGAAAAGTTAAAGTTACACAAAATGACTTCACATTAATATTCCTTCGAAACAAAATCATAACGCTAGTAATAACAGAAAATAACACAAACAAGGAAATTTATTTATGCTCCAGTGAGTTCGTATACACAATTCAGTGAGTTTGCGTGTCTCCAAGCGTTTATATTAATTTATATAATAATATTGTATTTTAAAAATCTGTAATACTAATATAACATTATGAAAATAAATGTTCTCGATTTTTCTATAAATAGTATGTGACAATAATAATTAAATCATTAAAAATGTTGATTTTATCAATATTATTATAAAACAACGTCGAACTTCAAAAAAAATATTTTTTTCTAAATTAAAACCCAACATTATCATTGTCTGCCTTGCAAACTTTTTCAGTCTGAAATATATCAGGTACAGAAGAACAAAGGTACAAAGAAAAAAACTTCAAAATGCTAATTTTCCTTCCCGTAATTTTTATATAAATAGCCACCCCCTGTATACCCGAGTATTTCATAAAAGCAATTTCTTTAATTAAGTGTGATATTTCTGTTTAAAATAATGCAGGTTGGCAAACTATAAACATTTCTATCAACATAATTACAATATTTTAAACGCTTGTTCCGATTTTGGAACACTGGGACAAACGTACAGAGTTTCAATTTTGGAACACCGGGAAAAATGGGTTAAATGGATAAAAAACAAGTTGATTTACTCAGTTTTTTAAACACAAATCTAAAGATCGTAAAAAAGAAAGATATTGTCATCAATATTTATAGTTTATAATTAATTCATAAAAATATCAAAATATTACGTCGATCACAAAAAGAAAATAAAATACAAATATGTACACGTGTCCTTTTGACCAGCATACGTCACTAGTGTGCCATTTTTATTAATGTATAAACATTTCTCACAGTTGAGCAAATGCACATTACGTCAGGAAGTCTATTTACCGTAAGTCTATATTATTGTTAAATTAACAAAAGTACAGACGTAACGCTTTAATTGAAAATTAAAAATTTCATTCAACCGAAGTAGAACAAAGATATTTGGCCATGTTTTATTCCTAATTAGTTTTCAACATTACGTAAAAAACATGTTGATATGTACACAGTAAAATCTAAATATCTAGGTCTTATTATAAAAATCCCAGTATTTAAGGCTGTCAGAACGTTCTGAATTTAAGCCAAAAATAGAGCTTCGGCTGTCAACTGTTTGTAGACTTATTCGTCAACATTCTGCAAAAATTTTTCTCTATAAGAAAGATAAAGGACAAATCTAGGTCTCTAATGGACTACTTTTGTAATTTATGTACGATTTACTAGAAAAAAGTTGGCATTAATTGTGCCAAAAAAACACACGTTTTCAATGTCACACTACGACGTTATTCGTACTTATTTCACAAAATTGTTCCATCACAAACCTAAAGTGACTCTTCCTTTTTCGGCAGTTTTTTAAGTCTTCAAAATATTTCCAAAAATTAGAGTAATCAATTGACAGCGGCACCCTTGCAATAGCATCTTTTAGCCTCGTAGTTGGCACCAACCAAAAATTGAAACGTGCGGATAATTAGAGCGAGACAGAGCTTAAGAAGATCACATCCACAAAATGTCTTTTGCCTACCTCGCCTCTTACCACTGGGTCTTAGCACAAACTGAAGGCATCAACGGCCGGACGACTTTGGGGGGGGGGTATTTCTGAAAACTTACGTCATCGTAAAGTTTAAACATTTTTGTGGGTGGACTTGCGAAAAAACACAATGTGCAGAACACCACAAGTGAACTTCTTTAGTCGTAGATGTTATTTATATAATTTTGTGTTTCTATTCTATTTCCCCTTTAACGCAAAACGTTATTTTCCCTTAAACATCACAGAAAATTTCAATTAGATAGCCTAGTTAAAATGAACTATCGTATGCAGTCGATTTTGTGGAGGCAAAAATGATGAAAAAGTCTGTGTCGTTTTATCTCGTCTATATTTACTTCGTGGTTGCAACGCTTAATTATAGTCCGAGAGCTGTTAGACATTTTTGGGTAGGTATTTAAGGCACTGAAAACATTTGTACAATATCTCTGTAGTAATATCAGAATACAAAAACACAGACCTGACTGAAGGGAAGCGGGGCTTAACCGACCCTCAAATTTTTTATCACCTGGCAGGTAGAATGCCCCACCGAAACGACCTGTTTTTTTAATATATCTATTTTTTGTTACCAATATTATTGTGTTTAAATTTCAACGTGCCTCAAATATATTTCTTTAATTTTTCAAAAATGTACTTTTGCAAACACCTGGCTAAGTTTTAGACCCGATTATGAAATTAATTTTGCTAATTTAAAGAAGCCAGATTTCTTAACCGAATCCTAAATTTAGCCAGGTGTTTCCAAAATTATATTTTTGATAAATGTAAAGCATATATTTGAGCCACGTTGAAATTGAAATAGAATAATATTGGTAACTAAAAATAGATATATTCCAAAGACAGGTCGTTTCGGTGGGGCATTCTACCTGCCAAGTGATTAAAAATTGGAGGGTCGGTTAAGCTCCGCTACCCTTCAACCAGGTCTGTGTTTTTGGTTTCGGATATTACTAAATACCTACCCAAAAATGTCTAACAGCTCTCCTACTGTCAGCATCATAGCGTGAGTTACTTTTGAACACTGCTATCTCATCCGCGCTTGAACTTCAGATATTTACCTTTATACCTGCTCAACAACATTCGCGTGATTTTTTGCATTTCATTGACGTCAGAGTCTGTCCGTTTTTTGCTAATAAATAAAAGCATAGCATTTATCTAGATACATACCTAATTTGATTGCCTATACAAATTGCTATTTTTTTATATTCATTAGCGTCATGACTATTAAACTTTAGTTTTTTTTAAAAGTAGTCTTTCCTGTTATGTACTTTTTTACCAACAGAAAAATGTGTATTTGCCATATGGCACATACACTATTGGCGTCGGCTAGAAGGCGAGATCTAGAGGTCGACGCAAAATTTCAATGTCTTCTCAACAATTTGGCAGCATTGCAATATTTATATACAGAATGATTTTTAAGTTGATTCTTTTTTTAATAGCGTGTAGAAATCAAATAAGCGAACAAATATTTCAAGTAACTTTTTTATCAAAACTCAAAAATAAAAGAGAAACTGGCTTTCACAGTCTAATTAAATAATTGGTGACCCCAACGTGATCATTATATCTAATTTATAATTATTATAATATTGCACTTAAGAAAAAAATCATTGTTTTAAGGGCTGTTTTAAGGGCCTGTTTTTTATTTTGTCCAAAAACAATCTTCAGTTCACAATAAACCCACAATGCTTGTATTAGCAAACTCGCTATATTGTTGGCAAAGTTTGGTACTTACTACGACCCGAGTTTTTTTAATTTTTATAGAAAGAAAAAAATATTTTGTTTACTATTAAATTTAATTTATTATGCCATTTTTACTAGTAATTTATTTATAAATAATTTAAACAGAAACAAGAAGCAAAAAATTATTTTGTTTATGGTTCTCGGTTTCCGCGATAATATAACGCGTAGTGATTTAAGTTGTAGGTGCGATCTCAGATACACAGACAGACAGACATTTTTTAAACTAGATCCAAACAGTTCTGGGACCTCGTGATGGACAGCGTTGTCATATGTTTCGAGTTTTCTGGGACATATCGATTTTTAAGCTGAATTTGAATGTCCTGGACAGGACAGCTAATTTAACGATTTTTCAAATCAGAATTACTTGTACTGAATTTTTTGTTTTCATTTTCAATGAAACTGAATTTTTTTGCAGAAATACAATAAGTTTTTTGGCGTCTGCTAGACGGACGGACCTAGGGGGCGGGACAAAAATTCTTCAACGTTTCGTAACCTTCTGAACAATTTGGCACCATTTTTGGGATTACATATATTCCAAAAATGTGCGTGCGGGCAATAACTTTCGAAGATTTAATTGATTTTAACTAAATTTTATCCACATGTTGACATCAATCACCGCACGAAGCCTGTTTAAAATGTACTCAATCAAACTATTCTAAAGGTGGTTTTAGCGGTTGAAAAATATTTTTGAACCAACGTGTATTGATATGTTGATTACGCGTCACGCTTGAGGATTGCGTAACCACCTTTCCGCAACGCAGTCCATAAGTTTATGGTCGAAGTATAAAACAAATGTATGTAAGTTTTAAAAGTTGAGATGAACGTCATGTTTATAAGCATCTCAAATTGCTTAATAATTATTCAAAGAAATGCAATTTAATATTTTCTTAATATTTTAAAAATATGTTGTGTTTTTATATTACTTTGAGTCTATAATATTAACATTTTTGCATTTAAAATGAGTGTTTAAAATAGAAAATTGCAATTAATAATTATAATAATTATCTTGATTACAAACGAATGACTATAAAGTATAAACAAATTGTATTATAATTATTATTTGTAAATTTGTATGTAAGTACCTTTAACTTTACCATGACATTGAAACGTAATACTTATCACTGCAATAAATTAAGTTATTTTTAATTTCGATCATAGAAATGAACAAAACTTTAAAAATTGGCATACCGAAAAAGCAAGGTTTTTGGAAAGCCGGATATCCAGAGACCTGCTTGATGAATCAAAACCAAAATTTTAGGGAACTTTTCAGAAGTTTTTGAAGTTATACTTCTTTTGGCGCTGGCAACGGAAGTTACGCGCGCACAGCTAATGAAAATTCGACAGTTTGAAGTTGACCAAGAGTCTTAGACTGAAATAACAGGTGAACGATATGAACGTACTTTTTGTCATTTTGATACTAGACGACTATAACCTTTGATTACATTACAACTACTCGTTTTATCTTCCAACGAAATTTATAATATCGTATTGCTGTTTAATCAATGGATCGACTATAAAAATAAAAACCAAAATAATCATTTGAAAGCGTTTTCAAATATTTCAGGTTAATTTTTTCTTAAACTTTTTGAAGATTTTATTTCAATAAATTATTCGCATGTGTATTAAAAATTAGTTTTTAATCACGCCAAAGAAGTATAATTTCAAACGCACCCACTTTTTTATTTTCTTCCTACTCCCCGAAACAAAAATAGTTTACTGATTAACGAAAATCGAAAATTGCGATTTTCTTGAAGACAAATCATAAAATTTTGTTCAAATTTAATAAATCATTTAATATCAGTCACTATTCGTCTGAAATCCAGAAAGAGTATTTTGTTGATGAACAAAAATTCGCGATCGATATAGCCGTTAGACGCTGATGACCTTAGATGTTGAGCGTCTATAATCTACAATTAATCAATCGATACAGCCGAGTGAGAGGAGTCAGTAAGGTGGAACCGAACATTTATTTATATCTCTGATGATTTTAAAAATATGCTAAGTTTTTGCATTATTTTGACGCTATAATATCGACATTTCTGCATTTAAATGAGCATTTAAAATAGAAAATGCAAATATTAATTGATTATTATTAAACAAATTTACTTAATAATTATAATATTAAATTGTATTTGAGTACCTCTAGGTACTTAGCCATGGCAATGAAGAAAAAAATATTATAACAAACAACACTTGACTCACTGCTTACACTGACTGCAACACTTTAGCTGCAACAAATTTCACGAACAGTTCGATTTTTTACTGTCCGTCTCTACTAAGGTAGAAATATTTGATTTTGTTGGAAAACTGTTGTTTTTTTATTTTAATAGATCTTTCGTTACCCTAGGACTTACGGTATCGAAACGTGAAGATCTAGGCCTAGGGGCTAAAAATACTTTTTTAATTTGCTAAGAATGAAAAATAAACAAAACTTTTTAAAAAAATGAACTTCCTTCAAAAAAGGCCACTAAAAAGCGCAAAAAAATAAAGTATTACAAATCGGTGCCAATTTAATGAAAGTACACAAAAAGTTATGGTAACTAAATTGGCTGCACCGACCTCAAAACTTTATTTTTTATTATATAGTGGCTTTATAGGGTTCCGTACATCCGATGAAAAAACGGAACCCTTATAGAAACACCTTCTTGCCTGTCTGTCTGTCTGTCACAGATTATTTGCTCCGAATATACTGGACGAAAAAAGTTGAATTTTCGTTCATACATATATGGCCCAATCACAGACGTAATGCGTAAATAATTATAGAAGGATCATTTTTTCATGTTTTTTTTTTTGTTGAGAAAATTTTCAGTTCTGTGACAGTTACAAGTAATTGTTTACTAAGTGAGAAGTAATATAAGACCGGCTCTTAACTCGAATTTCTTTAATTTGCATAATTCACTAAAGAAAGTTATACATACGTCAAACCTTGCAATCCATGTTTATTTATTTAAATATATTTATGACAGAAAACGTTTTGTCGAATATAAAACTGCCCAAATCGAAAATATAATATTATGATCATTTCTTTGGTAATTAGTGGTTAGTTTCAAACATTCCATGTCGATAAAAACGTTAAAAAATATCACTGGTGCCTTAGATTGTAAAATATGCTCTCGGGAAATTTCGAAAAGTGGTCGCAAAATTCATTTTATTACTGTTTTTATTCACGGTGATTAAGCATTCCCAATCACAAAATTTAGCTTGCTGTTTAAAAATTTAAAAAAACCTTTAGCCTAAATATTGCACTAAGAAACGTGCTATTCATCAAAATTTCTTTACAGCACATCACAAGATTTCGAAATACAGGAATGCAAAACAACATTTTAAAGTTTTTTTTTTACAAACCTATATTCAAATTACTGACAAATTTGGCTTGCGCAATAATTTTTGTTTAAATTAAAAAATTTCTGTACAAAAAATCGTGTAAAACGTATGCTTATTTTCTCGTTTTTATCTGATTTTAAGTCGTTTATTGATAAAATAAACTTTAAGAACTTGGTAAGTCATATGGGAAGAATGGTACATATTTCTAGTTTATTTTGAAGCATTAACATCAAAGGTGAATAAGATTTTTCATAGAAATTAGAGATTTCCTAAACGTAAGTGCATTTTACATGTAAGTGCACGCCGAATTGCTCGTAAGATAGAGCTACGTAGGTGAAAAAGGGGGCAGCTAGTAAACAGTCTCACAAAAAGGGGAAATACCCTTTGGCATACAGATGACGCTGAACTGAGCATTCAGCATAATATGGAAGGTCATTGAACTATAAAATAGATGTACATATTGTATATAACGAAAATGGCATAACAGTGCAATATCTTATTGCTCGACGTTTTATACCTACAGAAATATCAGATTTCAAAAGCTTCTTTCAATATCAATCAATTTATATTAATTCTATTGAACTGTTCATTTTATGTTCGAATGTAATATATTTTAATCTGCTAATAATTTTCTTCTTGGCTACGGTAAGAACAAGTTTGGATATTAAACAAACAATTCCAAAAATAGATGATGTGATGGATTTTATTTACCATAAAGTAGCACAAATATTTCAATTAAACAGTCAAGTATAGAATAATTAACATTTCTACGTCAAAGCACGCTAGAATACTGGTTCTCTGTTTGCGCAGTTGACACTGCAGCCTGCAGTTATTATCGATAAGTTTGACATTGGCCTTCGTGTTGTGTTCCACTCCTCCTTAAGCAAACAAGAAAGATAGAGAAAATTGAAAAACATATGTAATTCGTTTAGTATTCATTACATATTGCAATAGAGTTGTTAACAAAATGAATATGGTCCTCATATAAAATAAGTGCGTGTGATCACACAGATTAAACTAGAATGGAATGGTCTCTTGGCCCAAATGAACCACATCCTGAAAGGATTTTTGTGCTTCCCCTTTTTACTGCATCTAGTCAGCAAATATTCTGGATCTTCTTATGAGCTCCAGAAGTTTGGCTATTAGACTGTCCTCATCAAGGATGATTGTCTCCCTGCAGATTAGACCCTCACATTCGAACACGATATGGGTTGCTGTTTCATCCTCCATTTCGCAAAATCTACGTAGTGTTAATTCCTGCTGTATCCCTATCACACGTTGGTGTTGTCTCAGGAATGAATGCCTGGTTAAAAGCTCGATCACCTTTCTGAGTGTTGAGTCTAATTGAGTCCTCAGTTAGCTTTGAGGAAGCGCTTACAATCATTTTCTTCCCATGTTTGTTACCTGAAACCAGGCCCCAATCTGAGAGATGCTGCTCACAGATTCATCTCCTGACAGTTTGCTGGACATTTTTATAGGAAATTCCGCAGACTCGTTCGGGTCTAATGTCCTTGTCTGGCAAGGATATCTGCTCTTTCATTGCCGCGAATTCCTTCATGACCTGGTATACACATAATACGAACTTTATTTCTATGACCCAGGTTATTTAGAAGTCGGTGACAATCCCAAACCAGCTTAGAGCTGAATTTCTAGGATTGTAGAGATTTTTAATCTTTTTAACCGCACAGTACTGGCTCGGGACAAGTTTTAGGATGATCCAATAATGGCGTCCCCTTTGCTTTTTTTACAGTAAAGCTAATTTTGTTGTCAAATTATTTTGCATTTTTTAGTTCATAAAAGCGTGTTGTTTTAGTTTTTTTAAACTCTAATTTTATTTTACGACTAGCGGCCCAGTGCGGCTTCGCCCGGGTGTAAATATAATATATAGGATATAAAAGATGAGAATCATTATCATTAAATTCTCAACATGTATTGAATTTGCGCGAATTCAATCGCTTTTATTTGTGAATGTTCAAAAATCGAAGAAAAATTTTATTTCCCAAAAAGAAATTTAAAAAATTCTGTTGATCCGATCGCTACCAAACTTCAGAAGATCACCCGCTGGGCTAATCTAAAGATTGTCTGAAAATTTCATCAAAAATGGTCTACCCGTTTGGAGTCCATAGATTACATATACATCGTCTTTTATCTATATAGATTATTAAAATGTAAAAAGTGATTATTGTGACATAACGATAATATCGCGAAGTTTTTTGTAGTTATTGATATGTTCTTTAATATTGTAGAACATACTTTTGTTCTATCATCAATAGTTTCCGCAGCGCATGCGACGAAAGATGTTTTATGGCCTTTTTTTTACACCTTGGGTTACGTTACTAAAGTTTTAGTAAAGATCCCTAATATTTTCTAGCAATAAATATAGCCTATGTTACTCAGGGTGAATGTAGCTTTCTAATGGTGAAAGAATTTTTTAAATCGGCACAGTAGTTTTTGAGTTTATTCATTACAAACATACAAAAATACAAATCTTTCCTCTTTATAATATTAGTATGATAAGTTCAAAGCAAATACAATTCAATATAACAACCGATGAAATTTTATTAGTGGCGTGTGTATGGTCATTGTGGTCAAACAAATATAAGAACCCAACACAGTCACAGAACACACACACACACATATCTTTGCGCTATTACAAACCAAACCGAACAGTCATATAAAAAGAGATCTGCGAAAAGTTGCTCCCATTATATTGTTGTTACTGCAACAGTGAACGTCAGGCAGTTGTTTAACGTGTGTGTTTTGTTATCAAATAACAAGTGTGTTTTTTATATTGTGAAAACAAAAGCTAAACAAACAAAAGCCATGTATCCTAATCCTTTCGATCGTCGCCATTCGACCATCCGCCAAGTTATTGACAAATTTTTAAAACCAGACAGAAATAATAATAAATACAAATCCAACAAGACAAGCCATAAAACGAATTTAAAAAGATTTGACAGTAATTCTTCGACTTCGTCAGCTGGTTCAACATTTTCTTCGTCCAGTTCGACTTCGTCCAATTACTCAGGCAGATTAATTTCTGTCGGAAAATAAACTTGTGTGCAGTGAAAATGTGATTTTTTTTTTAATTAGTGGACTATTTATTACTTTTTGTGTCTTTCATCATCATCAACCTCGTGGTGATTGATTCAAAATTTCAAAAGTAGCGGTATTGGTCCATAAATTTCACTATGGATTAAATGTCGTCTTTATTAATTTATTGGTACGTATTTTCTTATATATTATTACTAATGTATTTTTAAGAGAGTAAGAAATCCTTTAATATATAATTTTATGTTACTAACATGAGCTTTCAATTGTTACAGATCTTTCTGATCGTTCAGCTATTTGCCAAAACAATACATCGTGCCAAATATTTCCATTATCATGTCAACTGAAAATGAAGAAAGTCGCAGGAATGCTGTCAAGGAATTCGCAAGAAGTTTGTACCAAATTCTCCTAGAAGAACGTTGAAAAAAGTAGGTGCGTGTACTCATATACACGCTTTTGAAGTTATACTTCTTTGCCGTGATTAAAAACGAATTTTTAATTGACATAAAATAAAAGTTTAAGAATAATACTTACAACAAATTTTCCTTAAATTTTTTTAAACACTCAAAATTTTATTTTGTTAAGTAATCAAAAATACGATATTATAAATTCCACTGGATGACACTTAATTATTGGTTGTAATCAAAGGTCATATAGTCGTCTAGTGTATTATATAATTTCCAGATGACAGAAAGTGCATTAATTTCGTCCATCTGTCAATTCAGTCTGAGCTTCTTATGGCCGACTTCTTACTGTCGAATTTTCGTTAGCGGTGCGCGCGCAACTTTCGCGCCAAAAGAAATATAACTTCAAAAATTTGCCATTTAAAGGTGCCGGAAGATTTTGATTAGGAAATTGATTAAGAGGCAGAAGGAAACAAAATTTATAATCATTATTTATTTCCGTTAATTATTACTTCCTATATTTATTTGTAATTTATTCGACACATCGACTGTTGAATCATTTTGTCATTATTGTATGACAGTTATCTCCAGGAAAAAAAATTAAGAAATTCCTTACATTCAAAGAATAGAGGAAAGCTTGAAGTATTCCATTAGTTTTTGGATTACAAGGTTAAATCTAATCATTATTTGATAGTTCAAAAATTGTTGTGCAATATTGATAGACATTTTACATATAAGTACCCATATAATATAAACGTGATTAGAATAATTATATAAGTGGATTCCACAAATTTAATCATTCTAAAAGAAGTCTGTATTATTATTATCGTCCAATAATTAAGACTTAATGTCTTTTTTGAATAAATCGTTTCAGTTCTAAAAGTTTGGTTGTGTTAACGTTTTTAAAATCAGTTCATTGACATAATCGATTTTGAGAGATAAGCTTGTATTATAAAGCAAGTTTTGTTTATTGAAATAAGTATTACATTTTATTTATATATTTATAAATTCATGAAATAAATACTAGAGTTCCTAGCTGAGGCAAAATTCACGTAAAAAGTATGTTTGAGGCTTAGTATTTTTTGTAAATTTTTAAATGATGAAATGTGAACGGTTATGTCTAAAGTGGTAATGTTGAAATATATTTAGATTGTCTTATGTTAAGACGAATTAATTTAAATTATGATATTTAATATTTATCTTCATGACATTTCTATAGTTTATCAAATGTCATTATTTATAGCGATAAGAGAATGTATATTTGAAAATTAATTGCTTATTGCATTTGAAAAATTTAATCAAAAGTTCATAAATTGATTAGAGTTCTGACATAACTTTTTGATATTTTTAATACTTGCTCGTGTCAAATTCGTAAACAAGCTCACCTGATTTTATTCGCTTGTTCTTTTTCTCATATTGTTAGTAACTGCTGTAAGAAATACCTAATTGAAATTGCAAGAAATTTTTAGTTTGAATTTTGAAGATTGTATGATCCGCATTTTACGATTACTTTTCAAATACTCTATTTATTATTCTCTCCATTTTTGTAACATTAACTTTAATTTGTGATCCATTATAGTTGCCATGTGCCTATAATGTATATTTTTGTACACATTCGTTTGTTTAAAGTTTGATAAAAAAAGTATTATTTTGTAATCTTAAGTTCATTTTTGAACAATAAAACCAGAAAAATCAATGTAAAATGAAACTATTTGTTTAATTTTGCATAAATAATTTTGTTATAAGTATTAAAACAAAAGTCGTCAGCAAAATAAAAACACTTTTTATTCAAAAATAATTATAAAAACATGACGTGTTTTGAAAAAAATATTTTGTTCAGTATTTAAAAAAAAATAGTTTTGTTGTTTATATTTGTGAATTGTTGAGCGTTTATCTTTTTCTATTTAACGTAAGACACAATTTTGTTTTAAATATTAAAACACAAATTATCAGAAAAATAAGCATACTATTTTGTTCAAAACTAGTTATAAAAACATGACGTGTTTTTTTTATATTTTGTTCAGTATTTAAAAAAAAATATTAGTTTCATTGTTTATACTTGTGAACCGCGGAGCGTTTGTCTTTTTCTGTTTATTGTGAGACAAAATACTAGCGGAAAGAGTGCCGGAAATTTCTCATAAACTTCCGTCACAACTAAAATATAAAATGATTGCAGTAGCGAAATAAAACCAAATGAAATATGGAATACACTCAGTGCATTATGGTCATTATGCTCTTCTAAGTTTTATAGTTTCAACCTTAAAATGCAACGAGCTCTTTTTATACTTATTTATTGTGGTCTTTCTGGTTTGATACTACTATTTCAAAACGGAATTTAGAAAGCAAATGTGCAATTTTTTGTAGAAATTTATGTAAATGAATGTTGTAATATAAATACCACGCTGTGAGAATTGCCATATTTTTTTATTTTAATTATTGTATAGTAATATTATAAATTATTACGAAAATATAAAACAAATATTGAATTTATTTAAACTGTTTCTCTTATTTCTATACTTCCTTGATAATAAATGTAATCCAATTGACTAACATTTAATTGAAAACTAATTACTAATTCATTCAAAAGTAGCTCAACAAACAACACGTGATTTCAGAATTAACGTAATCTAGAGATTACTTCAACTGAACATTAAGTCAGTGGTTTCATAACTCATAGGCATCGTGAACTTATTCCAGGGATGTCGCGTCCCGACCGAAAAAAAGAAGCGAAAATTAAATTGATTTTTATAACAATCAACCTAAAAATGTCCCTACTTTAGAACTGGTAACCCGTCGCCCCATGTAATCGTAGGGTTGTTCTTCTCAGAGAAACGCAATAAAAATATGTCATGACTAAGAAGACATGATTTGTGCAAGTTTGGGAGCCACTGTTATAAGGTAGATAATAAAAACGTACAATATTAAAAATTATATATCTATTTTGAACACAAGAGAAAAATATTTTTAAAATCTAGTAACGGTCAAAGCCAAGGTCAATGACCGCAAAAACTCGGGACGTAGGCTAGTGACATGAGAAGACGAAAATGACGTGTGTCACGATACTGTGGTCTGAGAGGAAGAGGAACTTCTTAACGATAAGCGGACCGGAATCGCATGAAGGTACACTTAAAAAATGATAAAAAATAAAAATAAACAAGAGTATTATTTGGTTTATTTAAATTATTTACATCCTCCTAAGCTAGCTTGGTAGCTAAAACTGCATTCCGAACAAAGAATGCTCAAGGGTGTAGACCAAGGTCACCTCGTAAATGAATAACGTCAGCTGGAAGACCATTCAATATTCTTGTCAACCACGCAATGTCAATTGAAAGTCCACTGCATGACGTCGTTTCGTCACTACTATCCAACGGAACGAGGGTACCTCTGTATCTAATAACCTTGAGTATAAACTATCTAAGACTAACAATGACAGTACTTTTTTCTGCTGAAATCATGCCGCATACAGTTCTTTTTTGTTAATAATAAATTAATGTTCCTTCCAGCTTGACTTAAGATCACAAGCTTTCTTCAAAGATGACGAAAATAGTTTGGAACAAGTTGCGTCGAGTTGAGATAAAGTTTTGTAACTAGTTAACAATTCTTTTTGTTGTCCTCTGAAAAACAACAACTAAATCTAATTTTATTTTTTTTATATCTAAACAAAATTATATAACATGTTTTAATAAATCAGTCTTGCTTTCCACTTTTCAAAAACCGTTGTGTGTTTTTATTTGTGAAAATATACGGGGTGTATTTTGTGGGACATAAAAATTTCTCCATAGGATATTTCATGGCAGTTATACTTTTTTTACCAACTGGCTGAAGTAAGTTGTTCCATAACAAATTCGCCGCTGAAAATAAAAAAAATGTTTAATATTTGTCTTTTAATGGTATTAAATAAGCCTGCATCATTATTGCTTATGCTAGCTTTTGCCCGTGGCTTCGTTCTTCTAAACATCATTTTTAGGGTTCCGTACAAAAAATAAACCCTTATAGGATCATTTTCGTGTCTCTCTATCCGTCAGGCGCAGTTTATTTTCTGCGAATCTACTGGACGAAAGAAATTGAAATTTGGTAGAGTTAAATGACCCAATAATGAACGTATAGCTTAAGTAAATTTTAGTGGACTAATTAGAAAAAAAAGTCAAGTGCATCATGTGACGTTTCAAATGAAAGAGTTCGTTATTAGAAATACAAATATTTTTTTTTAGTGTATTTGCCATATGGCAACATACACTATTGGCGTTGGTCGGATGGCGGGACCTAGAGGTCGGACCAAAATTTCTCGACGTTTCATAACCTCTCAAACACTTTGGCACCATTTTTAAAAATGTTTATATATATATATGTATATATATATATATATATATATATATATATATATATATATATATATATTTATATACGTATATATATATATATATATATATTTATATGTGCGGGCAATAACTTTCGAAGGAGTTAATTCATTTTAACGAAATTTGGCATACATGTTGGAATCCATCACCACACGAAGCCTATTTAAAATGGGCCCAATCGGGTCATTTTAAGGGTAGTTTTTAGGGGTTGAAAAAAGTTTTTGGGCTCAAAAATACCGAAAAAATTCTCAGAATCGTTTCAAAATTGAAATTTAACCCTTTAGTAGCAATTAAAAAGTGCTCCTAAAATTATAAGCAAATCGGCCTGACAGGACCGGACTTACAAATTTTATGAAAACACTAGTTTGCGTATACGAATTTACTTACTGAAGGTCGTATTTAATTTGGTGCAGATGTTGGATTGATAACAATATTTCAACTAATAAAATTATTATTGTAAGGGGTGTATTAAGGGATTCAATTTTTTTTTATTTTGTCCAAAAACAAACTTAATTTCATTTAATAAAGCCACAATACCTGTATTAGCAAATACACTATATTGTCGACAGGGTTTTGGCACTGCGACCCGGGTTTTTATAATTTTAAAGAGCATAGTTTAAAAGTTATTAAAGAAAATATATGACAATCAAACACCCCCCTCCCCTTATCGCTGAAACTACTGAGCCTAAAATTTTTAAACAAATAGGAAATATAGTGCCTCATTCATAATTTACAGGAAAACCTAAACGCAAGTCTTGAGTCAAAATTCTTATCGAAAACTATAGTGTACTCAGCTATGTTCATGTGATGTCAGTATGAACAAAATATATTGAAGAAATGCGTTCGCCTATCTATTATGCAAAATACCCCAAAAAAATCACAAGAAAACACATTAAAAAAATGTTATTTCTTAGAGATTAAAGTATAAATAATAAATCATAATATGTCTTCTAAAAAATGCGACCTTACTAAGGAACGAATAATGTTGATAATAATATAGAATTCAGACTTTGAAACCGTTATCAAAAAAACTACGCTAAAATGCTATCATTACTTACCTAGGGCGTGACCTTTTTGCGAAAAATGAAAACAATCGTATGTAATATACGAATTATCAATAACTTGGTCGTATCTGTGTTTCCGATCTAGGGGTGCGTTGAAGAATTTCATGAATGGTTGTAAAACAACCGTAAAGTCCTCCCGTTTATCGTAACGGCCACTTCCCACCTGTAAAAAAAGTATATAATACTAGGAGCTACCCGCGACTTTGCGCGCGATTGAGATGAAATACGGCAGCAACAACAGTAGTGGAGCCTTCGGCTTTGTATTCAATTAATTTAAATTACCTACTAAAGTACATACACAAATTAAACGAAAAATTGTATCAAGAATTGAACGCATTTGTAAGAAAGAGATATAACATTGGTTGAGGTTCTTTACATTGACGAAGCACCCCATCCGATGAATTTGCCACGCAATGCCGGATTTAGAGGTCTGGAGGCCTCGGGGCAACAAATTAATTTCCAAACAAAATGGACAATTTTTTTCAGTCGAGTTTTCCAATAAATAATTTACCAAATATAGATTCTTTATAACAAATATAGATCAATTATTTCTGTTAATATTTAATATAATCATGTTTGTACAAAGTACTGTAGGTAAAGGTAAAACGCGAAAAAAAATATCAAAGGAAACGTTGTTTACTAATGTTTATTAGTCTGAATTTTTTTTCGGAAGTCTCTATTGTGGGGGCCCCTCTTTTGTGGAGGCCCCGGGGCTGTAGTCCCGGTTGCCCTCCCCTAAATCCGGCCCTATTGCTACAGACCTCAAACGGAATAATGACGCAACTATACCAAATGCTTAAAAATGGCATAACGATATTAATAACATTAATATTTTCAAGTTAGTTACAAATGAATTTTAAACGAATAATTAACAAATGATTAGCAACCATTAAAACAGTTCTTTTACTTATGTTGCCTATACTAATGTTAATTCTTGTAAAACTTCTTAACTTGCGGGTGATCCATTGGTTTTTCTACCTGATGTTTCATCTCAAACTGTGGTAGACACTTCCCTCGCTACCGCATTCGATAATGTCTACCGCAGTTGTAGACGATACGCCAGGTAGAAATTCTAATGAACCATGGCGTACAAGCCCGGAAACCAAGAATATCATCGCTTTTGATAACGTCTACCGCAGTTGTAGGCGAAACGTTAGGTAGAAATACCAATTGACCACAATCCCGGACGCTAAAAAATTTTACAACACCGGCCGTGAAAGCTTACAGAAATTTGAATGTTAACTCTGATGAATTTTCGTGTTATTGTTGACTTACTAAAACTTCTTCAGCACGTTGATATTCTCTGGTGAGCCTCATTAGTTCTTCCATTTCATCAACGCTGCCACTTTGATGAAAACATGCGCAGAACAAAGTATGCAGTACTCGACACATCATAGTTCGTTGTACTCGAACACTAACGGTTACGTCTAAAAAACAGAACTTTTTAAATTACCTTTAGTTCGTAGTTTTGCTTTTTAGAATAGTTTCGCTTGTGTACATGTAAATAAACATATATCTATAAACTTCGGTTTCTTGCAGTATTTTTTTAATTTTAAATTTATCATCATGAGCAAATGTTTGTACACTAACCTAAAACTGGAATCAAATTTACAAATGTCCTTGGCAAATATCTATACAAATAATCAATTGCCAACATAAGTTTCCTAGCGTGCATTTTAGGCGAATGTCCTTGAGGATCATAGCATGTCGCAGAACACAGATCATTTGCACCAAAGAAAATTGTAACCATTTTCCAGTCCGTCTCTAAGTTTATGTTGGGATCATTCTTCATTTTATTTACTAAAATTTTCGCCTGCTGATACGCATCGGCGTCAGCAGAAACAGGAAAGGCGACATTGAAGCGAGATTTAGACGATAAAAATTCACCGGTTCCTGTTGAATATCCGGTTAAATTTTTGTTGAACTCTTTCAGAATATTTGGAACTGTTAAATATTCACGCCACGAAGCTTCCCCACCTGAAAAATATTAAAACTAAATTAAAATAGTTGAATGAAAGTAATTTAACTTAAGGTTACTGAGTTACGGGCAGTTGAATACGTTTCAGAAATCTTCCGTTTTTCTGAAAAATCTTATTTAATCTTTGGTGTGTTAATGCTTCAAAATAGACTAGAAATATGTACCATTCTTCCCATATAACTTTTAGCCAAGTTTTTACTTAGATTTTGATCTAAATAAACGGTTTAAAATCAGATAAAAACGACAAAATAAGCTTAAGTTTCATACAAATTTTTGTACAGAAATAATTAAATTTGAAAAGAAGTATTGGGCAAACCAAATTTGTCAGTATTTTTAACGTAAGTTCGTAAAGAAAAAATTTCAAAATGTTAACTTCCCTTCCTGTAATTCGAAATCGTGTGACGTGCTGTAAAGAAATATTCCCGAATATCACGTTTGTTGGTTCAATATTTCGGGCAAAAATATATTTTTTTTGAAACTTTTAAACAGCAAGGCAAATTTTGTGATGCCTAATGCTTCATCACAGCTAATAAATACAGTAATAAAATGAACTTTGCGAGCACAGTTCGAAATTTCCCGAGAGCATATTTTACAACCTGAGGTATCAGTCGCCTTAATCAGCGCCATTATGTTATTTCTAGATACCTGCACACCAAGAGACACCACGATATTCAATAAAGGTACCGAGGGCCCATTCTTCTAGAGCTCCATTGCCGGCGATAAGTGAATCACCCATAGCCCCAATTACGTCGATGTCGCCTGGTCGTAGTTTATGTACGCTAGTTGGCCTTGGGAACGATCGGCCCCAGGAGGTGCTGTTGGCACAAGGAAACGGCATCGAACGAGAGAACACCCTCTGGCGTCGAACGGAATCTTTGCGTTGTGGGTACTTGATTGGAAAGGCGTTCAAATTTTCCTGTTAACGGTAAGTTCAAGTTAAATTGTATACAGTAAGACTCCGTTTAACGCGGGAGATACGTTCCAATAACTTCCTGCGCTATGCGAAACAGCGCTAAACGAGGTCATCTTAATACGTAGATAATAAATGAAACAGAACCGTGAATAAGAAAATTTATAAGATTTTTTCTTGTTTAATTTTGTAACATTTATTGGTAAATACTTTTTATCGCATTAATTATAGATTTATTAATTACTAATATCGAGTTTGTTCATAAAACATTTATGAAAATCAAATAAAAGTTTTTTTAAGAAGTTATGTTTGTGATGAGAAAGGTTCCTCATTTGCTATATTTTATTTTTTGTGAAGAAGTCATCTAATGTCGTTTGCCTCTTTCTGCTTCGTTCAACAAGCTTTTGTCGATAGCAAGATATTGCATCAATGACACTTCGTCTTGCCTTTAAACTTCTATCAACATTTAAATCATTTTGTATAAACTGATCCAAAATTTACTTTATAGTGGGTAAACTTTTTTTAGAAACTGCGTAATACGGAAACAGCGTTAAGCGAAGCAGCGTTAAGCGAGGTCTTACTGTGTTTCAAAAATTCTATTTATAGGCTGTAAATAACCCTTTTCTAGTACATGCTGTATAAGCACATTGAATATAATTATGGCATGATAAACAATTAGCTGACATTATCTAAAATTATTTACGACCTGTCCCGTCTATTTCGTAGTCCCTCTAAGGACATAAACTAGAGCCAGGCTACAAATATAGAGTGTGTTTAAAAAAGGATTCTTTTTTAATAAATATACTTCCTGATTAGAATTAATCCTCCACTTAGCTCATTCGTACGTTTGTGATTTTGACGGAAGTTTTATTTTGATCGGATTAAAGTACTTTGCGTTTAGGTTCCCATTGATAATACGGTAGAGCCGAAGGCTCCACTACTGTTGTCGCTACCGATTTTCATCTCAATCACAGAGCCGCGGGTAATGACTAGTACATTATAAAAATATGTAAAAATAATATTGGAACAATATTTGAGAGAAATTGTTGGAAATAATATGAGAGTATAAAATCGACGTAGGAAGACCTCCCTATAAACTTGAACTTGTAAAACGCATTTATCAAATGAAAATACAATAGTGCCATATCGCTTATTTCAAAGTTTTGATATTCATAACTTATTCATTGTGTTACTTAATAACTAATTAAACTAATTGTTAAAAGTTGAAGTGTCTAATGTTTAGAACCCCTATACAAACATTTATTAAATGTACTAGCGGTTTACCCGTGACTTCGTCCACATGATATAGATTGTGCCCGCAGTTTTTTTATACAAAACTCACCCCCACCTCGTTTGGCTCAAAGGACAGTCAAATATGTATTTCTTTATTTTCTAAGAAGAGTTTTTTTCCGAGGCTCACGTTTTTAGCTAAAGCAATTTCAGAAATAAAACGTATCCCTTATGAATGCCCCCCTTAATCTCCTTAAGGCTTATTTTTGGGCTAAAATATAGCTTAGATCACTCCTGTTATAGCCCTTTACCTGTTTGTGAAGTGTTATCACAATTGGTTCAGTCGTTTCGAAAATTAGCGTGGACAAACAGAAATTTTTTACACAGTAAACTCAGATGTTTGCGGGATAAAAAGTAGTCTAATCTTTGAAAAGTCCTATAGCTGTAAATGAAAGTCTCGTCAAAATCCGTTCAGTCGTTTCGGAGATTAGTCCGGACAAACAAACAGACAGACAAAAAAATTGCGGATTTAGATTTTGCTAGTGTAAGAATAACTATATGAACTTAGAAATAAGGATTTATTCCGAAATCATAAACACATTTCAATTTTACTTATATGTTATAGATGTATAGAATTAGCTTTCTGGCCCAGATTCGCTCGGCTAGAAGTTTCTCGCTCTAATAAATTGCTTTTTAAAAATGATTTTGGAACACTAATGCCGGGTTGCAGAAAGCATTGTCAAAAAATTTTAATTAACAATGACCTTAAATTGTGATCATATAATTACAGTTTTTATACATGCAGAAGCATTCTAATGTCGTTGTGAAATTTTGTATCATGTCGAACATTGTATTATCGCTGACATAGACCATTTTTCCTTGTGGCCACCAATATGTTACATACAAAGATGTATATTATGAAATGTATTATCTAACTTCAGATAGCTTCATAATATTCAACGCTTAATTAGTGATGGTGGAGGTGCAGGCGTAAATATGGTGGAAGTACGGGTCTTAAATAGAATCACCGATTGGAACAGTTCGACGTTTTGGCAGTGTATTCCTTATTAAGTGTACTAGGCCCAGATAGTTCTGACAGGTGATGCCCTTAAATAGTACTCTAAAAGAATTTGTTTTTGTATCTAGGTACTTTTACAGCGTCTGACAAATGATAATGTTTATTACTGAGTGACGTCATGCATTCTGATTGGCGTTCGTTGTCACATGACTTGATTTAATTACGTTTTATTTATTAAATATTAATTAAATTCCTTAAAAATAAGGAAAAATATTGTGTTTTTTAGCATTTCTATCATAAAAACTATCACTTAACGTTAAAATTGTGTTTTTATTTGAACACAGTCAACATTCCGTTGATTAACCGACTAGAGACTCGTACGTACGACATTTTCCACCTGAATACATTCTGAGACGCTGTTAATGGATAATCACTTGTCTACATAAACTAGCAATGTTTGCAAACAGAAACTTGCTAATGGTTGACCAGACTATGGATAGCATAATTTGTATTCTACGTGCAAACAGCTCACTATTAGCAGAGTACTTACACTTGGTATGTTTGTGTGTTTGTCAAGTGAATTGATGGGCCGGCACTTATCACGGCGCTACGACATTATATGCATAATTATAATCTTTCTATACAGCGTGTCTTTTATAAAGCGGTATAGAGCTGTGGTGAGAGCACTAGACTCAGTCGGGATGTAGTGGGCTTAAATCTCGGACGGGGGCAGATGTGGGTATAATGTCTCTCGCCGAAAAACGTCTTATGACATATGAATAATTTTGGAATTAGTTTATTTTTTCGTAATTTTATTCTTATTTGTTTTGGCTTTTGAACTGACGAAACACTGGCTTCTACCAGTTTTAAACCAAATAAAAAAACATACCTTTTGTGTTTGTTTGATGATTGCTTCGAACTGATTTGAGATCGTTCCTGACCAGCTTTGTCCATTACAATAATTCGAAACTAATATTAAGCATAAAAATGTCAGCTGTAAAATCTTGTCGGATTCCACCATATTATCTGAAAGAGAATATAATTTAGTTGAAAATACTTCATTTTTTAATGAAAACATTAATTTTAAGATCTTAATTTATTTTTCGCCATTAGAGAGAAAAATAACACCCAAAAAAACGTATCAAACATTAATTTTGATACAGTATTAAGGAAGACATTTCATACCGCCAAAAAACAATATATACCGATACTAAGGTTTACAACCCCATAACACTGGGAAATCGATCAAGTTTTCAGTGAAAAGAAATACGATTTTCCGAACACTTTGTATAATATTCCTGTGGAGCCGATAAAAATGCAAACAAAACTATTTTATGCCGACAATGCAAACTTTTAATATACGTTCTGAGATTAATGAGTTTTTTTTAAACAAATGTTTAACATAATTTTATAGTTTTACAAAACTCATGACTAAACTTTTAAATATTCAATTCTACCACATTTTTTTAATAATTGCTAATCAAAACGAAAATAATAAAAAAATTAATCTGAGTAGGTTTAGCGGATTTTAATAATGCATTCCTCAACTTGAAGAAACGTGAATTTTAAGATCGACCGTCTCTGACTAGCACCACCTTTAAAATCACTTTTCATTAAAAAAATGTTTTTGTAAATATGAAAGACAAATAATATTTGTGCTAATACGCTATTCATTGTCGCAAAAACAAAACCAAATATCGAAAATGCATAAAAACAAAAATCGGTTGCAAAAGCACACTAAATTCTAATTTCAAAATTTACCAGCTACGTAACAGAAATCATTTTGAATAACACTTCATTATTCCTGAAGTTTCAGGACTAAATCTGAATGATCCTCCATAAAGAAATAATTTAGGGTATACGAAAAAAAAGTAGTTATAAAAAAATACTACAATCTTTTTTAAAGACATTTTGATTCCTTTTTTGTTAATAAAAAATTTTGTTATATTTTTCTTCTAATTTTTCTAACTTAATCATATTTTTCTACTGTTTTTAAATTTATAATATTCAAAAAAAATTAATACTTAAGAAAAGTGAATTCCTTTAATTATTTTACTGCGTATCAAAACTATTTTACATTCTGTATGGCTACGATCCGTGAAGACTGAAACCCAATCGTACTTGTTTGCTAGTAGTTATTAGTGCAGTCAGGTACTATTTGCATCATCGACCTTTACTTCTAGACGTGCCCTAGCGACTTAAAGCGTGTTCTCTACCCAAAGAAAAAAATAGACCGATGGTGTGGTCAATCTCTATCTTTCTTAAAATAGTATACTTTAACCTCAATCCTGCGTCTAAAGAAAAGGATAGATATGACTACACGTTGACCTATCTTTCTCACTCAGTGAACCAGAAAAATAACTACAACGATATAATATGTCGAAAGCGTGTCCAAGAGTAAAAATCTTTGATACAAACCGAATCTTTGGCAATACAAACCATCGACCTGTACTCCTAGAAGTGCCTTAGCGGTATAAAAAGTGTCCTCCCATGAAAGAAAGAGATAGACCGATGGTATGGTCAATCTATCTCTCTCAAGGCGTGTCCAGGAATAAAAGTCAGTGGGTTCGACTTTTTTCGCGTACAAGCGTTTGTAGTAGTAAAACTATCGGTCAGTACTTCCCCTATCGTAACAAAACAAAAGCGAAGAGCTTATTATCCAATGCACTTTTTGTTAGGTTACATACCTACCTGCGTTTATTTATGCATAAACACGATTTTAATAAACCTAAACAGTGAACCGACGCCATTTTCCAAGCCATAAAAATTAATATTATCACATAAAAACAACAATCAGATGTCGCGAGTTTAATGAAGTTTAAAATACACTGTGGAACAAAAAACTCTGAACATTGTCTATACTATAATATTATAAAGAGGTACAATTTGTAAGTTTGGATGTGGGAGGTAATCCCCAAAACTACTCATCCGATTTCAAATTTTTTTTCACATATATTTAGAATGAACCTTCAGGATGGACAGAGGCGATATATTATCGCGATAAAATAAAAGCGCTTTTCGTGGACATCAATTTTGCAACGTAAGTTCTATACTAATATTGTAAAGAGGTAAAGTTGCAAGTTTGAATGGAGGAGGTAATCCCCGAAACTACTCATGCGATTTCAAATTTTTTTAACCAATATTTAGAATGGACCATCAGTATGGACATAGGCTTTGTTTAACATTTTAAATTTAATATAAATTAACATTGAGTTTTAATGTAGTCAAATATAAAAACATTGTTTTATAACAATAAGGTTTTTGAATGAAATTTTTTTTACATAAATGGAAAGATCACATACAAGTTTTATACAAAACTACATTTATTCTTTGAACATTGTGACGTCACAAGCATTCCTGACGCGTTTTGTAGTCACGTGATATTTTATAAAGTTTTGTACAATTTAATTAGTTATTAATGATCTGTTGGTTTAAAACATTTTTCGTTTTCGGTAAGCAGTATTATTTATGATAAATTATTTAAACAAAAAAAAACGTGTGTCTCACCTACATAAGCTCGCGGGAGAAGTGAAACTTCTTTAAAATTACGAACTTGTTTCATTCATGAGTTATCAACTTTGCGTTAACAAGATTTCGCATATTTAATTTTGCGTTATCAAGGTTTATCTTATATTTACCCGCCGCTGAAACATTCCCCCTTTAACGTAACAAAAAAATGCAAACAAATACCGCCTCGCTAAAGAAGTTTCACTTCAAAATTTAACAGTTTTTTTAAATTCAAAAACCTAATTGATCCTTTGCGCCAAGTAGCTCTTAAAATGTGTATTTTAAAAATTATATTTTAGGTACCTATTTTTGCAAAAATTATTCTGAACGAACGAATATATATTAAATACAAAATTCGTACAAAATTGCGTATGTTTCCAAAATCACTGATTCGTACTTCGAGTGCCACTAATATCAATCCTTACAAACATTTAAATAAATTATTACTACTCGTACATTTTTGCAAAAGTTTTTGTAAGCAAAAAAAAAATCCACAAAAAGATAGACACACAAACACACAACTGCCATCAATCAGAATCTGATCTTGAACGCGATTTTTTGACCCCGCACTTCCATCTCCTTGCGAACCATAGAAGTCAGGGGCGGATCTACATAGGGACTAATAGAACTTGAGCCCTGGGCCTCCAAGAATCAAAGGCCCACAAAAATTACTTCTCATAATGTTTTTATATTTTTTCATTAACAATGAGCACTTATCGTATAGTAAAATAATTATTTAATGATTATCGTTATCATGGGTGAATTCTGACAATTTTTTTGATAAATTTTGACAATATGTTGGGTGAATTTTTACAATTTTTTTTGGTGAACTTTGACACATTATTGGGTAAAATTTGACAATTTTTTGAGTGAATTTTAATATTTTTTCGGATGAATTTTGATATTTTTTCAGGTGAATGTTAACATTTTTTTGGTTGAATTTAAACATTTTCTTGGGTGAAATTTGACAATTTTTTGAGTAAGGTACAGTCGCCAAATATCGTCCCCTTTTTGTAATAACGTTGTAGAATAAAAATTATTAGATGTAAAATAAGAAATACAACATGAGACGTTAAGTACAATAGTCCTTTATTCTTTAACCCGTTAACTTTGTCATAAATTGAAAAATATAGCTTTAGCAAAAAAAGTTCAATTTCTTAAAATATATTTTTGGGCGCCTAATTTCGTCACCGAGATCACAATAATCAGTACGTGAACTTAAATTGTATTCATAATATAATTATATAAAATTAGTACTTAGTAATCATATTATAATGTCTAATCAAGTGTTTGTCAATTTTCCAGACAAGTTTACAGATAAATTTGAGTCCTGGGTTTTCAACGCAATGCTTATGCAACTATTCAGCAGATGATCATTTGTGAAGTTCTCTTTTGCTTTTCACAGTCAGGATTTTTCTGACTTTATGTTGAACAGTGCTGATTTCAGTCTCATCGGTATTAAATATTTTATTAGGATTGAATCTAATTAGCTCCTCGTAGGGGGACGTTACTAATAAAGTTCATTTTGACAAAACTTTAGTTTCAATAAGTCAAGCATATCAATATTTAATCGATTCTAAGAATATTTCAATCAAAAACTCACCTTGAACAGTTTTTCTGTTTTTTGAATATTTTCTTGTAGGAGCGGTGATTCACCTGATTTTTTTTACAGTGGCCAACTGACGTAACTAACTTTTGATTCAGGACATCAAAACTAAGTTTCTATAAATGTAAAAGAAAAACCGATAGGGGACGAAATTAGGTTCGGGGACGAAATTTGGCGACTGTACCTTAAATTTGACATTTTTTTCAGTGAATTTTGACAATGTTTGAGTGAATTTATAATATTATATATTTGGTCAGATCACCAAATTTCAACTCTCATTATTAATTTTAAATCCCAATTTATCGATTCTTAACCTAACAAAAAATGGGGCTCCATTGAACTTCAATTGGCCCTAAGCCCTGAAAAAACTAGATCCGCCCCTGATAGAAGCCATAAAAGTTAATTATATTCATTATTTCTTTCAACCTCTACAAACTACGTTTTTTACATTATATCATATATATTTTAATTGAGATCATGATTCGATTCTTTTTTAACAGTTAACTTTAATAAAAAACCGCGCTCATCTATCAAGCACGACCAGCACAACACGGATCTGAAAAGTCTGTTCGTGAAGTTGCCCATGATATAGTTAACGGAGCAGCGCACATTGAACCAGCAACCTGCAACCAGCACCAAACAACAACCGTCAAGTAAGTCGATCGCCTGCAATATCTGTCTAGTCGTGCTGGAGTGTGTCAGTGATGTATCGTTTTCATTAATTAATTTGCATTGTTAAAACTACTTGAAACCTGCAAAATGTCTACCGCACATCACGCAACCTGCACTAAAATTTGCTGGTTTGTGCTGGTACAACATCGTTCAGGTTGCAGGCTTGTGCTATGTTGGTCGTGCTGGTTTATGCTTTGACAAGTGTGCGCGGTCTCTTCTTTAACTATACGCCCAAGAAACTGAACCCCGTTTTTTTCTAATAACATTTCCACTTCAATTCTCTCTTTATTGTTTCTGTGTAAAAAATCTGTTTTTTTTAGGAATATTATTTATTAAAGGTCCATTTGAATGTCAATAACCTTTTACACAGCGTCATATTTTAAATAACAAATTCTAAATAAAAACATGCATCTCAACTATACGCTGCATCTTGTGTGACAAGTCCAGTGACCCGTTGACCTTGAATTCCAACGAGACTCTTCATTTGTTTCACATTCTTTTCTGACGATTATTTTTATATCGATTGGATTACACGCCCAGCTATAATTATGTAATTACAACCAACGTATTCTAATTGCCGCGCCTTCACTAGCTTAGTAAATTACAGATGTTGCCTCGTTCCATTCGCTAGTAGTGAATATTACACGAACGTTGTGAATATTTTTTTACATTTCAGAGAACGAAATAAAAAACCCTCGTCGTAGTGTTAAAATCCTGCCGACAATATAGTGTATTTGCTAAACAGGCAGTGTGGTTTTATTATGTAAATTCATGTTTATTTTTGGACAAAATAAAAACACTAACTCTTTAATACTCCGCTTATAATAATATTTTTTCTTAATTTCAATATTTCGTCTCTGTTTTATCAATTTATCATTCGCACAAAATTATATACAGCCTTCGGTAAGAATAATTCTCTGCCCGCAAACAAGTGTTTTCATAAAATTTATATTCATTGTCACATGGCGCCTAGAGCGACCTCTCCTCTCGCTCTAGCCCTGGGCCGGCGCTGTAGGTCCCGCCATCTGACCGACGCCAATAGTGTATGTGCCATATGGCTAATAAACTAATAAAGTAAATAACATTAACTCCTTTACCCTTGGGTCAATGAATAAAATACTTTCACCATAACAGGTATTTCTCTCCAGTTGCACCTGAATATTAAATTTATTTATAATGTTTGACATGGCCCTTAGATGTGTCGGCGCTTTCTACATAATAATATTTAAACACTATTGCGTAACACTTACAGGGAATCCCCCACTTACCATTGGCGTAACAAGAAACGGCTATTGTATTTTTTAACTATTTAATTCTTGTTATTGAAAACCTACTTACATCCGATGAAAAAACGGAATCGTTATATAGGACCACTCTAATATCTGTCTGTCACAGCACTCACAGCCTATTTTCCTCGAATCTACTGGACGAAAAAAGTTGAAAATTTGTACGTGTATAGAGTTAGATAACCCTGCAATCTCGGACATATAGCGTAAACAAACGAATTCCGATACTGAGGGTTAATTTTGAAGGACAAATATAAAAAGTTACAGAAAAAAAACGTCAAGTGCATCATGTCACATATCAAATGAAAGAGCTCAAAATGCATAATTTAAATGATATAAAAGAAAATATACATAAATCGAACATTCCCCCTCTTTATCTCCAAAACTACTAAGTCTAAGATATTGAAAAAAAAATAAGTACTATAGGGTCTCACTCATAATTTACAGGAAAACCTAAACGAAAATCCCAAGTCTTAAAGTTTTCACAGATTACGGAATGATACGGAATCCTATCCACGTGAATTCGGCTCGCACTTGACCGGTTTTTTATTTCGTTTCTCAACTCAGTATCATGCAAAGTCCCATAAGAAAATTAAATTACAAATATAGAGGTCCCATGAAAGTACTTAAATGTGTTATCCTTGTGCACTTAGTACATTCTGCTGTATGCGTACCTATAAAATTTCACGCACTGTTGATTCTTAAAGCACCGAGATTTTAGAGCATAAACAAAATGCATATTGAACCTTTAATTAAGTAAATATAAAGCTATTCTTAAATTAATGATTGTACAAATTAATGTTACTTAACAATTAATTCATTGTAGATATATGTAAGATAAAATAACTGCATTTTACATATTCATCGGTGCAATTCAAATAATAATCTTATGACAAGGCACACGACTTTTCCAGCTAATTTATTGTAAAATAACTTGAAAATCCAGTTTATTTTATAATTTATATTTGTTTAGATATTTGCAACAATAATATATTAACTGTTATGCAATTTTATAATAAAGTGGTTGGCTAGGGTCAGGAACATGTTCAACTATTCGCTTTTTTTCGGGAGTCGTTTTCGAATTATTTTATTTTCTTCTAAAAAAACAAGCACTGGTTGACCTAATTTCTAAAGATTAAAATATACTGCAAGTGTGTAGATTTTCACGGCCGGCGTTGTCCTAAATCTTTCTGGTTCCCGGGCTTGTAGGCCGCGATCCATATGTATTTCTACCTGACGTTTCGTCTAAAACTGCAGTAGACATTATCAAAGACTTACCTTTGGTCGCCCAGAAGAACACTTCGCTGCTTTGGTAATGTCTATCGCAGTTGTAGACGAAACGTCAGGTAGAAATGTCAATGGATCACAACAGTCGTCCATCCAAAAAATAGTCAGAATATTTTCTAGGGTTCCTAATCGTCGAGATCTGATGAAAACTCTTTTTTCGAATATCAAAATCAATAACTTTATTTTGAAGATTTTCAATAGCGTGAAGTTAAAATTGTATTGTAGCAAGTATTGCTACGTTAAGCCCCCGTTTCTCTCTAATTTGATATTGTCTAAATTATTTTTAAAATGTTATTAATATCGACTTTCAATTTTCCTGCATAGCTAAGGAAAAATAATTTAAACAATATTAGTAAAGGTTATTACGGTATAGTTCGTAAGACTAAATTAATAAACAGATAATAGCTATCGTTCGCTATAATTGTTAAGAAACATTCATTGTTGCAATGCTATATTAAAAAAAATTACTTTCAAACAATCGTCACCGTCGGGACTTAAACCCGAATCTTTCCACTTTCGCGGCGGAATGAGTTATCAATTACTCTACGGTGCACACAATTCAATAGTCAATTTGCAACACTAAATTCATATCATGCGAGAGCTAATTTTCGCTAGATATGATATGATAACTCATTCCGCCGCGAAAGTGGAAAGATTCGGGTTTAAGTCCCGACGGTGACGATTGTTTGAAAGTAAATTTTTCTAATATAGCATTGCAACAATGTATGTTTCTTAACAATTATGACAAACGATAGCTATTATCTGTTTATTAATTTAGACAATATTTCATTAGTGAGAAAGGGGGCTAATGTAACAGTACTTGCTATGAATCGATTCTGAGTCAGTTAAGATTGATGTAAAGAAACGAAAATGCATTTTTAGCTGCAGTATGTGCATTGTACACGATTTGCACGTCTCGCCTCCCGACATGTTTATTGCCTTTCTGTTCTTTCAGGTTTTTATTTCCTATAGCCTTGTATATTTGCTTAATATGGCACAGCAAATAGCAGAATATGTATTAGCTACCACAAAACACTTTCGTTTTTATCAGATTCAACAACAAAATGAATTCTATCAGTTGTCAATAACGCTTACACACACCTTATAAAGCACATTTTAGACGGAAACAGTTTTATACCGACTTTGTTCAAAACGTTTACAGATTGATTTCAATACAATTTATTTTTCAGTCGTTTTTACCATATTTCACCCGGAGACTCCGGTATTTGAGTGTCTTACCGGGTGAAAAACGAACACAGACCCGGACTACTAAATGTTCGGTATTATTTTTTTAAAATAATAGTCAGCAAGCGTTTATGTTTCGTTCACTTAAAAAAAATAATGTTATTTTTTGTTGATTGGTTAATTTTTTTTAAATGATAACAATGTTTCTTGTGTACTTCTTAATTCTTTAATTCTTAGTTTCTTTAATATACTAGCGGCCAGGCTTGGCTTGGCCCAAAACATAATAATATAAAACCTTAATTACATGAGCTAACTTTTTCTAACATAAATCGAAAACTGAACGACCCCCATAGCGACCTGAAAACATCCTTTCGGATTTGTCAAACATAATAGACAATGTAAATTTCATAACATCTGGAATTAACGCTGGAGAGTTTTTGCGTGACGGACGAGAATTTGCTATATATATAGGTATATAGTTAATATAAAGTCATCTTTTTGTCGACATTTTTTTGCAAATCGTTGTTATTAGAAAAGAATCAGATTATCTTAGACAACAACTATAAAATCAGTTTACCACACCGACTTTTAAGAATAAACGAAATTTTACATTGTAATCGAGGATTATCTTAATCTTAAAACAGAAAATTTTCAGATGAGCTATAGAAATAGATTATTAGATAGATAGTATAGCGGGAAAATTTTAAAATTCACTAAATCTTGAAAGGATGTAAATTTATAAAGTTATTTGTACCTTTGTGAAGAACGATTTTTTTCTCGTTAATATAAAATCTGTCTGTAAATACTTACTTGATTTATTTAAAATAAAATTAAGCGTAATAAAGAGTCATAGTCCACTGAATTGTATTTTCTTCCTTACAAATTTTTCACAAAACGAAAACATATTTTAAATAAAACACAGATAAACATTATAACACTAATTCCACTAATGAATATTATTTACAGGTATCAATGAGGTAATTAATTGAACGCGTATCTGAACGAAACTTGTTACGTGTAGACGACAATGATAAGTAACTTACTTGTCGTATCGGCGTTAGATGTAACGTCGTTAAAATAGAAAGAGCTGAAGAGGTTGTCATCAAGTTATACTCACACAGGTAAATAATACATATTATGTAGACAAATGCGAACAGGTGTGGCTAAGAATCTATACATATAAATAAAATCGACAATTCCAAACTGCACAATACAGCACTCTTTACAGAATTAATGATTGATGTGTTTGTATATACGCGCAATGGATTAAAAAGTCCCCAAACTGCGAGAGTTGCTTTTTTAATGGATTTTACAGAAGTTTATACGTATAAATAAAATCGACAAGTCCAAACTTTGTACAATACAGCACTCTTTACAGAAGTAATGATTGATATGTTTGTATATACACCCAATGAATTACATAAAGTCCACATAATATGCAAGAGTTACTTTTTTAATGAATTTTACAGAAGTTTATACGTATAAATAAAATCGACAATTCCAAACTTTGTACAATACAGCACTCTTTACAAAAGTAATGATTGATGTGTTTTTACATACACCCAATGAATTACATAAAGTCCACATATGCAAGAGTTACTTTTTTAATGAATTTTGCAGAAGTTTATACGTATAAATAAAATCGACAAGTCCAAACTTTGTACAATACAGCACTCTTTACAGAAGTAATGATTGATGTGTTTGTATATACACCCAATGGATTAAAAAGTCTACATATGCGACAGCTGTTTTCGTAATGTATTTTACAGAAGTTAGTTCAATTAATATCAATAAATAAAATCGTAACGTAGTCTGTAATTGTACAGTTTTAAAGTTTCCTAAAGCGAATTTTCAGTTTGTTCTGTCTGTCCAGGCTAATCTTTGAAACGGCTGAGCCGATTGTTATGGTACTTCACTGACAGGAAAAGGATTACGCCAGGAGTGATCTAAGCTACATTTTATCGCAAAAATAACCGTTATGGGTATGAACACAGGCTGTGATTAACCCTTAGGCTAATTAGGGTGCGCTAAAATCGTGTCCTCGCATGCACTAATCTAGCATCATTGCATCTACCCTACATATTTCAACTAGACCGAGACAAAACACTAAAACTAAATGCGCTTGAGAGTCCCTGATTTTAACAATAAATTTTGAAATTTTAAAAAGCGCGCGTTAAAACAAACACTGACTCGTTACTCCGTAACACACCTGGCGGGGGCGCGTCCTCATAATTAGCCTAGGGCGGTCAGAACCCTTGATCAGTCGCTGTATGAACAGGGTGATGAGAATCTTCATAAAGGATATGCTGTATCTCTAAAATTATTTAAGTTAAAAAAGAAATACATGTTCGACGGTCTCTTGAACGCACTACCCGAACGGGGTGGGGATGGATTTTATGTAAAAGAATTTAACCGGATACAATATATTTTCTATACCATGCGGGCGAAGTCGCGAGCAAACTCGAATAGTTCAATCTTACTTTTTAAGCGCGCTATTTTTTTGGCTCTATCTCTTTCCAGAATGATGTAAACGGCTTTTTTTTAAAGACACTCCCCACACTTTCAGAGAGATGAATTATACTTTTAATATTCTTAGCCACAGCTGTACTTTATATTTCCAAGATGGGAAGTTAACATGTTCTATTCCTGTGATATTTTTTATCTGAATAGCAGCTAACTTATTTCCAGTTTCGTAATAGCTATACCGCTATGCCGGTTTTTAGAGAGAAAGATTGTGGATTATAGACGCTAAGCAGCTGAGGTCATCAGTGTCTGCCGGGTTTTTTAAATTAAAAACTTCATATTGTGGCAAGTTCTAAGTTTAATTATATAGGTATTCTGTTTATCATATTTGAAAGATTTGTTTGTTATTTTCAGGTAACAATAACACAACATTAAAAATAAAAATCGAGGTATTCGTAAGATTTATAAATTCGTCCTCAAATTTTATGCCTCACAAAAATATTTTTATAATTTAGCTAGTTAGTTCGCGATTTTATGAGATGACTAATTTGCAGGGTCGAACACCAATTCATATTGAAAATTAGTATAAAAGAAGAAATCCTTTCCAAAACTTTTTTAAAAATATTTATTAAGCTCTTTCGAAAAAAGTTTTGGAAAGAATTTCTTCTTTTATACTAATATATAGTGTTTTCCAAATTTATGGCATATACTTGTAAAGTTACCAATTCATATTTTTTTATAATAAATTGAAAGTCCAATTGACACTTTCTCCGATTCTTAAATATAAAAATCTTTTATGTTGCCAAATCCTGAAAATTATGGAAAACTTTAAAAGATAGTCTACAATTATTTTAAGGAGGGTTCAAATCAATTTAACTTTCGCTTATGTTAAGCACACATCACGTTTGACAAAAGAGAAATGCATTACGCATATTTTTGTTAATTCGGTGCCCACTACAGTAAGCCCCCGTTTAATACTATAGATTCCTATAAAGTCTCTTGGAATGGTAAACCATAAGAATAAATAAAAAACTAGAAGTATAACTTGTGATACTTCTTGGCTTCCGGGTTTGTACGCTGTGGTCCATTGGTATTTCCCCCTAAGTCGGTTAAATAGTTTCTGAGATTAAGTAGTATTCCTGATTTTTACTCGGACGAAGCCGTGCTAGCCAGTTATTATCCCGTATGACCTAAGGCAAAATGTCGCCTATTGAACAGTGCAAAACATTTTGAAATCGGTTCAATAATTTCTGAGATTATCGCCGACAAACAAACTTTTCCTCTTTATAATATTACCCAACATTGTAGTGATTTCAATACATGGTCATTTTGTCAGGCCAGAATCTCTATTATATAAATAATAAAAGTAAAACGTTGCGTTATCTTTTTGTCACGCTTAAACAACTCAACGGGTTTCAATGAAATTTTGAATATACATAATAAATACTCTGGCTTAAGTTTATAACTCATGTACCATTAATATCCACTCTGGCTCCGTCCAGGTGCTATCAATTTTAATAAGAGTATTTTCAAACAATGTCAAGACCAAGACTACCACGGTCTTGGTCGTGCTTTGCTTATCACTACGTCCAATGCTCATTTCATTGTTGCAATTGTTTTATACAAGCTTGAAGTGCCTAAATCACATCTTCTGTTGGATAAACGAGAGCTGACTGTATCGTCACACAAATTGTTGTGGAGGCATGTGTGTTTGTAATATGTAAATAATGCCTGTGTTGGTACTTCACTGCTTGTTCGATTTATATGCACACGGCGTTTTGTTTTCTATTTTGACAATAGGAAAATATTAATATTAATATGCAATTCGTTCGGCAAACATACCGGATGTACAAGACATATACAGGTGCCCCACGACATGACTGCCATAGCCTGGGACTGTGTTGCTGGGGTGATTTCAAGTCAAAAATGTCTAATGAACATATACCCGGAACGCTATCCTAACTTAGCTAAAAGCATTTGAAATTTTAAAAAACCCGGGTCGCAGTGCCAAAACCCTGCCGACAATATAGTGTATTTGCTTATACAGGCAGTGTGGCTTTATTATGCAAACTTAAGTTGGTTTTTGGGAAGAATAAAAAATTTTGCTCCTTAATACACCCCCTAAAATAACATTTTTTTTTCTTAATTGTAATATTATTATCAATCGAACCTCTATACCAAGTTATATACACCTTTCAGTAAATAATTCACTATCTGCAAACTAGTCTTTCTTAAAATATTTAAATCCGGTCCTGTACGGTCGATTTTATTAAAATTTTAGGGACAGATTTTAATCACTGCCAGAGGGTTAAATTTCAATTTTGAAATGATTCGGAGAATTATTTCGGTATATTAGGGCCCAAAAACATTTTTCAACCCCTAAAAACTACCCTTAAGATGGCCCGATTAGGCCCATTTTAAATAGGCTTCTTGCGGTGATGGATTTCAACACGTGGGCCAAATTTAGTTGAAATCAATTAACTCTTTCGAAAGTTATTGCCCGCACACATATATATATATATATATATATATATATATACGTATATATATATATAAATATATATATATATACGTATATATAGATATATAAATATATATATACATATATATATAAACATTTTCAAAAATGGTGCCAAAGTGTTTAGGAGGTTATGAAACGTCGAGAAATTTTGGTCCGACCCCTAGGTCCCGCCATCCGACCAACGCCAATAGTGTATGTTGCCATATGGCAAATACACTAATAAGTAAGCCCACTAATGCAGGTATTAGGCTCGGCTGTTGGTTTTGTTATTATTAAAAAGACTAGGTGGCTGTGAATCACTATTCGTGCTGATCCTGAGACTCTTCGCAGAGCTACCACTTCAATTCTAATAAGAGCTAGACTATGTATACAGCAACTGGGTGGACATTTTGAGCAACTAATTCAATAAAGTGATTTCTTTTTAAATGGTTTTTAAATTAGTAGGGAATTCCTACTACTACTTATCTAAAATTTCAAATGCTTCTAGCTCAATTAGGATAGCGTTCCGGGTATATGTTCATTAGACATTTTTGACTTGAAATCACCCCAGCAACACAGTCCCAGGCTATGGCAGTCATGTCGTGGGACATCCTGTAGTTACTGCTCGTTTTGTAAATAAACGGATAATTGCTGTAGAACGGGTATTATTAAACTTTTTATCCTTCTCCTCTAAGAGTAGACTTAAGGTGCATGTTTACCAGCTGTTCAATATTCACCCTTTAACACCCGCATCTTACAAGCAGTTGGATGTGTGTATGCATGTAAAATTCACTTACGTTTCGGAAATCTCTAATTTCTATGAAAAATCTTATTCAATCTTTGATGCTTAAAAATAAACTAGAAATATGTACAATATGACACTTAGCCAAGTTGTACAGTTTATTTGATCTAAATCAACGATTTAAAAGCAGATAAAAACGAGAAAATTAACACGTATTACATTACCGAGGGGTTCAGATCTATATAAATCGACTACAGCGACAAAATGTCTGAACTAACAGCTTTTAGCAAATTCTGTCTGAGGTCGCGACTGAATTTATTTATTTTTTTTTTCTAGTAGCAAACCTATAAACATAAATTACAGTTCACTGTAAATTTTACAATGAACTAGGTAAATTAATTTTAGTAGCGACCTTAGACGGAATTTGCCAGTAGCTGTTAGTTTAGACATTTTGTCGCTGTAGTTGTTTTATATAGATCTGAACCCCTCAGTTGTATAAACATGCTAATTTTCTCGTTTTTATCTGATTTTACAAAGACCAATAAATTATTTAATAATGTATTGGTCTTTGTAAATAAATTCTAAGTCACTGTAATTTGCAAAAGGGCTTAGCTAATAGCTAGGAATTGACACTGTCTGATGGTGATAAGATGTCCACTTTGTATTCTGAAATCTAACTATATTCGAAATGATAGTTGGGTGTTGATAAATAGAATTGATATTTCTCACGTGGATTTAAAGGAAATAGTACCTTATCTTTGCAGCGGTAATCTTCTTTTTAATTAGTTTTGTGCAGAATGGGTTGTTGTTTTTTTTTAATAATTATTTGCATTGAAATATGACTTAAAATTTACACACGTTATCTCATATTGAAATAAACATTTGGTTGTTGCAGATCACGCTCGGTGTATT
Organism: Venustoraphidia nigricollis; assembly: GCA_034508555.1. Classification (NCBI taxonomy): domain Eukaryota; kingdom Metazoa; phylum Arthropoda; class Insecta; order Raphidioptera; family Raphidiidae; genus Venustoraphidia; species Venustoraphidia nigricollis. Next base: position 116,499 of record JAVRKA010000068.1, read on the forward strand.
CTAAAAAGAAATCGAAGAACGCTTGGTCCATGATTCCATTGGAGAACAATTTTGAGACCAACTCAAATATGAAAATTGGAATCTACGGCTAGTGTCTTCAGAAGCGGTCTTCACGTCACCTGTAAAGCCAACAAGCGCCTGTTCGACTCTCATCGGTGAATATACTTATGTATGTACAAGTATTTTTTGACTGTGTAAAAAGTTTTATAAAATATGTGTAATTGCCACTCATAGTGAATTGTGAGTAACACTAACTGAATCAAAAAAGTAACAGAGTCACTGTCTGTAATTTCATTTTCTTTTGGATTTAGAAATTTCGTTTTTCAATCAATTTTATTTAACGGTCAAATCCCAGTTTTTTTTGTAAGTGCACAGACGCTTTGACATTTGAGTCACAGCTATATACATAGTGCTTTTATGTAATTCTTATATACTTAGTTGTATTGTCTACAAAAATGCGAAAAAATTGTTTATGTACAAAATTATTATAAAGTTAATATTCATATACCTGTCTGAAAACTGCTCTCCTGATACTTTTGTGTTTATATATTTGAAAGACGAAATTTTTATAAATTATGTAATACGGCATTGGTTTCATTTATTGTATTTTATTAACCCATTATTTGCCACTGTCTTATTTTTAGGACACTATATTTGAATTTTTTTTCACAAGTTAATATTCTTTTTTTCTATTGTTTCTAATAAAATTGGTATTTATACACTATTTTTCTTTTAAAATAATTTTTTTTATCAGTGAAACATATTTACGTCCTTTTAATACTTATATGTTTTTAAAGTTGATCACTTTTGCTGCGTTAAGAGGAACATTATTTTATAGGTCGTATATAAAAAAACTACTTATTTCAAAGTAAATAAAATCAATTCTAAGACATGTACCAAATATATAAAAAAACCCGGGTCGCAGTGCCAAAACCCTGCCGACAATATAGTGTATTTGCTTGTATAGGGCCGTGTGGTTTTAGACTTTTATTATGTGAAATTAAGTTTGTTTTTGGGCAAAATAAAAAATTTAACCCCTTAATACACCCCTTAAGATAACATTTTTTTCTTAATTGTAATATTATTATCAATCTAACGTCTACACCGAATTAAAGACACCCTTCAATAAATAAGTCACTATCTGCAAATTAGTGTTTTCAAAAAATGTGTAAGTCCGGTCCTGTTGGGCCGATTTTACTAAAATTTTAGAGGCACTTTTTAATTGCTATTAAAGGGTTAAATTTCAATTTTAAAACGATTCTGAGATTTTTTTCGGTATTTTGGGGCCCAAAAACTTTTTTCAACCCCTAAAATTCACCCTTAAAATGATCCGATTGGGCTCATTTTAAATAGGCTTCGTGCGGTAATGGATTCCAACATGTGTGCCAAATTTCGTCAAAATTAATTAACTTTTTCGAAAGTTATAGCCCGCACACATATATATATACCTATATATATATATATATATATATATATATATATATATATATATATATATATATATATATATATATATATATATAAATATATATATATATATACATATATATATAAACATTTTTAAAAATGGTGCCAAAGTGTTTAAGAGGTTATGAAACGTCGAGAAATTTTGGTCCGACCCCTAGGTCCCGCCATCCGACCAACGCCAATAGTGTATGTTGCCATATGGCAAATACACTAATAAATAAAAATAAAAGCAAAGTATGTTTTGGCAGCAAGTTAATATATCTTCAAAATAAGCCACCTATAAATATGACATTGGGAACACGTGTGTACTATTTAACGCGAAAACATGTTCAATCCTATAGAGGAGCAGGTTCAAATCTTTCAATTGTTTGTTTCTTACGGATCTTGTGTTTACATTAATCAATAAGTTTACGTCAAACACAGTACATCTTGTGACACGATTGTGTTATTTGATATATCAAAGATTCTGGTGATGAGGATTTGGATGAAATTGAAGTTGCTATATTGTCTCCAAACAAAGTGGATGAGATGACTAATATCTTAATTTAAAAATTTGAACAAAAAAATGCAATGTTTTCGATGCCTAGGAAGTAATGGGCTAAGACACTCCCTTTTCAAAAAAAATCGAGACGGTATATAATGGGAGTGGTCTTATTTTATTGTCTTTTATTAGAACACTCCCATTTCAAAAATATAAGTAATTAGATAACGTATCGTTTATTCCATCGGCGCAACAAAAAAGTATCACTAAGGGACTACATAATTGATACAAAAAAATGTTCTGGTTTTTATATAAAATTGTTGTTCATTTTAAAGGACAAGTAAAAAAAGTCTTTAAAAAAAACAGATAAATTCAAATTCAATTTTTTTTATTTCTTTGCCCAGCGAACGAATTAAAAAATTGATAATATGTTTTCTACTTTCTCCTGTTACTTGAAATCAACAAGTGTTGATGTTTGCAATAAAAGTTAATTTTTGAAAATTTGGGACTTTAACATAAAACCAAAATACAATTTACGTGAAGTGAAAGCTCTACCCTGATTAGGGCCTAGGGCCGGCGCTGCATATGTTGATTATAAAATGTGGTGCGAAATACCGATTTGCATAATCGTGTCTGTGTACCTGGTACTTATAATTTGTTTAACGAATTGTAAAATTGATTATTTAAACGTGGATTTATTGAAAACTGCAGCCATATTGACATGTTTTTATTACATCAGTATGAATGTTGTTTTTGCATCATTTTTTATCGAAATAATTGTGAAAGATGTATTTATAAAATGTAAAATATAAAACTTTATAGTTTAATTTAAGTCGGCCAAAAAAATAAAATTTTGCACGAGCTACTGATTCAAAAATAAAAATGAAATTACGTAAAACTGTTTCGAACTGCGATCCTAATACAATTTTTGATATTCACTAAAGACGAAATCAGTAAGATGTTTAATAATATGAAATATTTTACGCAGTGTCTCATAGCATTTTGAAAGTACAAGGTTGTGAATACAGGACTTAGAAAAAAATTGAAATAAAAACGCATGAGTATAATTTGAAAAATCAATAGTTACAAAATATGGACACATTTGACAAATTGTGTACCCACATATTAATGAAAACTTGGAATTTTGAAATGACATTGATGTTCTTTGCAGACGGGTCTAAACAAATTATTTATGTTAACTTTCCTTCTCAAGCATTTGTTAATTTTTTTTGGACGTTGTATGCCCTGCTGCTGAGGAGAAAAATGAGAAAAATCGTCATGCGTCACCGTTTATGCTAAATGATCCGCAAGTAAGCCCTGTGACCTGTATAATATGTTTATTTGATGTTTTTTTACCCTGAGTGTATTGAAATGTATCACACATCATTACTCCATGTAAACATTTGATTGTTGCAGATTCAATGCTGGATGTCCTTAAAGAAGTCAACGAACGTTTGATCCTTTGGCGAACAATTTTGAAACCAACTCTAACTCACATATGAAGATGGAAAACTCTAGGATCTTCAGAGAAGCGATTGTCCAGACTCCAATCCAACAACCGCCTGTTCAACTCTTGTCGAAGGATTATTTATGTAAGTATGTTTTTGACTGTGTAAAAAGGTTTTCTAAAATATGTATTTCCATTCATAATGATACACTAACTTAATCAATACTCTTATAAAAAAAATCGTAACAGGATCTCTGTCATGTCTGTATTATCATTTTTTTTTTCGATTTTATAATTTCGTTTTTCAGTACCATTTATTTAATGTTGATGTCTCCGACTGCGACGCTGTGCTTTGCTGTCGAGCGTCTATAATCTATATTTTCTATAAGCATTACGAAGTACAAATTAATCTGAGGATAGTTTCTGTGTAGACATTTTAACATATAACAGCGACAGAGAGCTATGAAACACTTCGTATATAAAAACTTATGCAACTGCATTTTTATTGTCGTGCTATGTTTTATTCAAGCAGAAATACCTCTTAAATGTTTCTGGGAGCTGGATAACAAGTTTTTGATATTTCGGTTTGTTGAGAATATTTCAATAATTTTTAGCAAATTTTTTAACATCATCTTTCAAAACACGATAATTGTAAATTATAAGATAGATTATAATGTAACAGACGCTCGGCAACACAGATCAAGCGTCTTGTAAATTGTGGAAGCTCTTATTTTTGTTATTTAAAACTAAAATTGAAAGATTGCAAAATTTAAAACAGAAAATTGTAATTGTGAAGCGGCGCCAATCTCGGCACAGCCACTAGTCAGACTGACCAAGCATAATCTAGGTATCATGGACTAGAACAAAGAATTTCTAACAATATCCGAATTACATTTCATATGAAACCTTTACACAAGGGCCTTAGTTGCATATTGCAACCTACATTCATGTTATGTGTGTGTAATCATAAAAATTACCTTTTTCTTATTTTTGTTACAGATACTTCGATCGTATTGAATCAACATCAAGTGACTGCGCGACCCCCATTGTTGGAACTTCCATACGTCAAGTTGATAATGCCTACATTTAAAAACAAATAGTATTTTATGTATTTTTTCTATATTGTTCATCTAACAATAATTATTGTATTAGAATGACTGTAAATAATGTTTGTATTTCTAAATTTGTATTGCAAAAAGGGTTGTGAAAAAATAAACACACATTAACTAAAAAAATATTTTTCAATTATAAACTGTACAAATACCTCTTCGTCTGTATGGTGCTCTACTCCTAAAATTCTAAATTTTAAATAATTGGTACGAAATATTTTTCAAATATAACAAGTATAAAATACCTTTTCGTGTTTCTGATGCCCTACTCCTAAAATATCAAAATTTAAGAATATATCTGACCGCAAGCCGACAAAATATTTTTAAAATATAACAAGTATAAATACCTTTTCGTGTTTCTGGTGCCCTGCTCCTAAATTATCAAAATTTAAGAATATCTGACCGCAAGCCGACAAAATATTTTTCAAATATAACAAGTATAAATACCTTTTCGTGTTTCTGGTGCCCTACTCCTAAAATATCAAATTTTAAGAGCTTTTTCTGTTATAAACAGACACTACGGTGAAGGAAGGTTTGGTTGAGGATCAAGAAATAAGCTTTACCAATGTTACACTGAAGACAAAATACTTTTCAAATCTGGAACCGCTTCAGCAAAAGCTAGGAAATATTCAAAAGGGAAAACAGAACGAAAAAAAATCAATATTTATAATCAATGAAGTTTATATTTTATTTTATTTTACTTATACAAAAAAACAATGTTTATACACTTATTGTAAGTTTCAACAATAAAAAATTATACTTAAAAAATTCATAAACTTTGTATCAATTTATAATCAAAATGACAATCACATTTTAGGATACTCATAACAAATATGTGGCCTCTTTGCAAAGGTGAAAAACAATTTTAAACAATTATAATTAATCTATTTGACTATTCAATGCAATCATAAGCAGTTTTTCTATTTTTATAAAATAATTTTATTAAATTGAACAGACTGAGTCTACTATTTTGTTATTTTAGTAAAGCGCTCCACGATGCTTGATTTCAGCTCGGAGTCTTGATGGCAAATAAATAAAAACACTTGAAAATTCTACAAAAATTATTTTAAATGATTTCTCGACGATCGTTTGGGACAATAAGTCCATCCTCAGGAATATAAAACATAATATACTAATAATTTATAAATATTTTAGGGGAATTAGGATCAATGAAATTAAAAGACAAATTATTATTTCACAACGTTTCGTATTAAATTTGTTTTATTATTGGTTGTTAAATTGTCTTGTTATTTTATTTTAGATCACCCGTTGAAGTATTAATTTAATACGAAACGTTGTGAAATAATAATTTGTCTTTTAATTTCATTGATCCTAATTCCTCTAAAATATTTATAAATTATTAACATCAAAAGGATCTGATATATACATTATTCATAATATACTAAATTAGATATTTGCAATGTACCTCCTACCTACCCGGAAAGTTGACCTGAAATGTATAAATTTGAGTCAACCTTTATACATTTTTGGTCAACTTTCCGTGTAGGTGGTAGGTACATAGAAAACATCTAATTTAGTATATGTTTTATATTCCTGAGGATGGACTTATTGTCCGAAACGATCGCCGAGAAATAATTTAATAATAATTTTTGTAGAATTTTCAAGTGTTTTTATTTATTTGTTATTTGAATCAAGCATCGTGCACGGAGTGCTTAAATTACTGTTGATGCATTTTTAGGGCTCTGTCGAATCAGAACTGGTTTTCAGAAAGTATCACCGGGCAAATAATTTCAAAGAAGCGCTAGATATAAAGAAAAGAATGCAGATATCTTAGATTTTGTAATTAAATATTATCGATTATCGTAATACTGTATTTGGTTGAGATTCCTAAATTCTAAAATAGGGATGTTGATTATTTTTGGGAAAGTGTTTTAAATCGTATATAAGTACCTAATATAGTCACAAATATTTATTATTTTTATTTAAATACGACTCAAGCTTAAAAAATCATGTATTTCAAAGTCCGTTTCAAATTTCGCACCAAAACGTTAATACTTGTCACGTGACTGCCGTGACGTCATACAGTCATAAATGCGTTAGTAAACTAATGAGGTGATGCAAGGTTTTCTCGTAGTTGTTGCTATAGTTATATGTAATTTGGCGTTTCCTATAAATAAATAATAAATTACACACTCTAAATATTAATCAAACAATGGCCTTTTGACAACGTCTGACAATGTTTATGACTGAGTGACGTCATGCACTCTGATTGGTGTTCATTGTCACGTGACTTGAGAGTGATGTAATTACGTTTTATTTATTAAATATTAATTAAATTCTTTAAAAATAAGGGACAATTTTGTGTTTTTTAGTATTTCTATGATAGAAACTATTATTATGTTTTTATTTGAATACAGTCAACACCCCTATTGCGCTAATAAGTACAGAAGCCAAAAACACGGATATTAAAAAAAAATTGACTGAAGTTTGTAGTCATTACATTTGGTTGACGTTAGTAATTATCACACATCGAAAATTTTTTATTATACTGTAGAATCTGCTCGTAGATCCATAATAAACTTTCGGCATTCGATAGGATTTTGAAGGGTCATAAATTTTCGATACATCTTAATAAGTTTCTGTTCATTTTCAAGCACATTAGAAATTTGAATAGCTCTCGTGATTATGTGTTTGGGAACTCCGGCAAGTTTGGCGGCATTAAAACCGTAAGACTTAGGACACGCCCCATCGGCCAACTTATACAAAAACGTAACAGTTTCTTCCGAGGCGTCTTCGATATTTTCATTTTCGATCATACATGCCATGTGACCTAACGCGACGTTTGTTTTGTTTTTGAAATCGTCGACCAATTGGTGATAGTGAGTTGAGAATATAGTTCGACAATTTGTTTTGGTTAATTCGTTCATAACAGCAGCAGCTATAGCCGTTCCGTCGTAAGTTGAAGTTCCTCTTCCGAGTTCGTCCAATAACACGAGACTATGAGGCGTTGCGTGTTGCAAAATGGAGCGAGTTTCGTTCAGCTCGACTAAAAACGTAGACTGGCCGGCCATTATGTCATCGCTGGCTCCGAGTCTCGTGAAAATCCGGTCGATTATCGACAATTTGCATTCGGAAGCCGGTACGTGGCAACCCTGAGAAAAAAAGAATAAGAATCAGTTTGATCTTTATACAGGATGTTCAAAAAGTCCGGAAACGCTGAAATATCTCAAAGGAATGGTGTTTTCATGAAAAATGTTCTAAATAAAACTTTCTCAATTCCAAGGAACGGTTTGAGAAAAAAATGAGCTTTATTGTAAAAAGCATGGAGTGCTTAATATCGATAATAAATTTTTCATTTACTAGCTAATTGTAAACGTAGAGCTATTATGAAAATTTAAGTAGATAGCACCCCACGCTTTTTACAGTAAATCTAATTTTGTTGTCAAATTATTTTGCAATTTTAATTATAAGACTAAAGACAATATTGCATTTGTCAATGTACAGCGTGTTAGCTTGCAAGTTTTTTTTATCCTGAAGGTCCTGGTCAGGATAATGGGACAAACTTATTAAATTATTGTATTGCCATCGGTCCTTAATAAGTGTGCAAAGTTTCAGTTTAATATGACGTTTTGAAGTGGGTGAATTTCATGTTCAAAGATTCCTTTACAAACAGACAAACAAGTGAAGCTAATAAAAGCGTGTTAAAAAAATCTTACAATTTGAGCCATGATTGTCAAAAGAGCCACTTGTCTCATCAGCGTCGACTTGCCCCCCATATTGGGGCCCGTCAGCAGCAAAAGTGTAGGTTTACCGTTGATACCCAAATCTGTATCGTTTGGAATAAAATCAGTGTTTGCGATGCAGGGGTGTACTCCTTCACGAATTTCAATAAAGGACTGCAATAAATAAAAAAAAATGTTGTGTGTTATAAAGTGAAACACCAAACCAGCAAGTGTAACAGCAAGACCCCGCTTAACGCGAGAGATACGTTCCAATAAGTTCTTGCGCTATACGAAACAGCGCTAAACGAGGTCATCTTAATATGTAGATAATAGACAAAAGTGAAACAGAACCGAGAATAACAAAATTTGTTAGCTTGTTTCTTGTTTAATTTTGTAACATTCATTATTGTTAAATACTTTTTTATCATAGTAATTATAACTTTATTTCAATAAAACATTTAAGAAAATCAAATAAAAGTTCGAGTTAGAAGTTATGTTTGTGATGAGGAAGGTTACTCATTTCACATATTTTGTTTTTTGTGAAGAAGTCATCTAATGTCGTTTGCCTTTTTCTGTTTCGTTCAGCAAGCTGTCGTCGATAGCAAGATATTGCATCAATGACACTTCGTCTTACCTTTGAACTTTTATCAACATTTGAATCATTTGTATAAACTGGTCCATAATTTATGTTATACTGCCTAAACTTTTTTTTTTAGAAACCGCGTAATATTTGAAACAACGTTAAGCAGAGCAGCATTAAGCGAGATTTTACTGTACTACGAAACACATACCTGTGAATCAGACGTTTCTACAACTTCAGGTACACAAACTGTAAAGGATTCCACTCTCGAATATTCAGCCAATGAACAAATCACGTCGATGACAGACAGACAATATATCGCCTTATTCCACTTTTCAAAATTCTTGCTGAACTTTTCGAATATTCTTCGTGCTAAATCCTTCAACACATTTCGTTTCCGTTCTTCAGCCGCCATCATTCTGGCCAGGAAATCTTTGGTTTCGCTAGTTGAAAATCTCTTCATAACTTTCGAACCTTTCTTTGTTCCTTCCAAATGATAATCGGAATTGGCTTTCCGTGCTGCGTCTGCTGGAATTTCCAACTGAAATCGTTTCTTGTCGCTTCCAAAATAATTAATTTTACATTTAAAAAATTTCTCTTGAGATATTTTGTACTCCTCTAATTCGTCTTCGATCTCTCGAATCTCGGCTAAGGTTTCGTCGTAATCTTTATCGACATTTTTGCCCGGCAAAATCACTCCGTCGCTTTCGGCTTGCTGTCGATCGAACGCCGTCTAAAATTTAAAACGAAAATTCGGTTTATGTATTTTAAAATCATCAAAACTCTTAAAAAAGTATATTTCACACTTTTCAAATCGAGGATCCTTAAACAAAATCCGCAGAGACTTAAATAAATAAACCAAACAATTTTGAAAAATGGTGAAAATGTTTATTTTATAATGATTTCAGGCTCGGATCTGCGATGTTTTCAAGCCGGGGCAGAAGCTTAATAGCGGCGCCCCCCTCAAAATTCGACAATATATAACGGGTGGCATTTTTTGTGACCGGGAGGGAAGAATAAGAACCCTTTAATAATTTGTAACCAATTTTCAAACATATTATGATTTTGACGCCCCTTGAAACTGCAGCCCAGGGCAGTGACTTCAATAAATACGGAGACCCATGTGTTTAACATACGTTAATGACTTACCTTAAAAAACTGTAATCTTTCACTCAATTCAGGAAAAGATCCCTCAGGATCCAGGTGGGTATATTCTTTTAAGAAACTTGAACTAATATCACTGAACGCGGCAACAATTTTCGTCGCTAATTCAAATCCATTCAGAACAGATATGAAATCGTGAATTTTCCGTTTTGAATAGGTCTTTTCTTCATAAAAAATTGCCCGACTATCCGGATGTGATGTACTGAGCTGCTTGTTTCCTAAAGCGTGAATTCTGAAAAGTCAAATTAAACTGAAACTTTACCAAGGACCGATGACAACACAATAATTTAATAAGTTTGTCTCATTATGCTGACCAGGACCTTCAGGATAAAAAAACTTAAAAAATTGAAGCAAGCAAGCTAACACGCTGTACATTGACGTACGTTACGTTGCTTACCCCATAGTCAAAAATGCATAGTGTTTTTTTAGTCTTATAATTAAAATTAGAGTTTAAAAAAAACTAAAACAACACGCTTTTATGAACTAAAAAATGCAAAATGATTTGACAACAAAATTAGCTTTACTATAAAAGCATTGAGTGCTTAATATCGGTAATAAATAAATTTTACATTTACTAGCTAATTGTAAACATAGAGCTATTATGAAAATTTAAGTAGATAGCACCCAATGCTTTTTACAGTAAAGCTAATTTTGTTGTCAAATTATTTTGCATTTTTTAGTTCATAAAAGCGTGTTGTTTTAGTTTTTTTAAACTCTAATTTTAATTGGACGACTAAAAAATCATATTGCAATTGACTATGGGGTAGGCAACGCAACGTACGTCACTGTACAGCGTGTTAGCTTGTTTGCTGTAATTTTTCAAGTTTTTATCCTGAATGTCCTGGCCAGGATAATGGGACAAACTTATTGTTTGTTAATCTGAATCTTGGAACAAACGATGCTTACTTTGAAATCAAACGTTCTAAGTCAGGCAACCGGGAAAGCATAAGTCGAACTTCTTGCAAAAAGGACGGTTTGTCTAACAACTCGCTGATAGCATCCTGTCTCTCTTTAATCACATTTACGTCGCATATCGGAACGCAAACCCACTGTCTCAACATTCTCTTTCCGAAAGCGGTATTGCAATAATCTAATTTCGAAAGCAATGATCCTTCCTTCTCGATAATATTCAAATTTTTCAACGTAATCGCATCCAATATCAGACGTTTTACCGGACTGTTCTTTTGTCGGCCATTGTTGTCGTCCGGAACGTATTTCGTGAACTGCGACATTGATAACAATTGAATGTCCAAAAACGAATCGGTAAGGTACCACAGGCATCCGCCGAGCGCGTTCAAGGCCAACTCGTATTCAGGCAGAATATTAAAAATCAAGCCTTCGCCTTCCAGCATGTCTTTTAAAGTTTGTGGCCAATTTAGTTCGTCGTCGGCATTCCGGAAATATTTTTTAGTTTGTAGTATTTCGACAGTGCGGTGAGCTGTGTAAAATTGCTTTTCGGAAAGTAATGCTTCGACCGTTGCTTTCCCTAGACTCGTTTTGAAGACTTTTTTCGTTTCGGCCGATATCATATTTTTTGGATGCAATACCTAAATAAATAATTTATTATAGTGCTTCGCCCCGATTTGTAAATTACCTATTAAGGGGCCGTGCAAGTCTTACATAAGCAGATTTACTACAATTATTTATCCCCCCCCTCCCCCTTGTCAGCAAAAGTAAGCAAAACTCTTACCCCCCCCCCATTGGTATATGCATTTTTCTTTTAATGTAATCTTTTGTTTTATTGATTCAATTCAACTTTGGCGAAAGTGGATCAACGGTAACACAAACATTAACTTGATTTGCTTACAACACGTCAACTCGTCAATCGTATGGAAACAAAACAATAAATTGACGGAAAAAATTTAGACCAGTGAATAGCGCGCGGTAATTCCCCTACACAGTTCTAAGCGAGTACCTAAACGTATTCATTATATGTAGGAATCCCTGAAAATGCATTTCGTTTTCAAGCATAGACAATGTGTGGGTTGCCATCTGTGTAAAAAGTAAATAATTACTGCTGACGTAATTACCATCTAGATCCCCCCACCCCCCATGTAATCAAAAATAAGAAAAGCAAAGACCCCCCTGTCCCTCTATAGTACTTACGTAATACTTGAACAGCCCCTAATCTGAATTAAATAGTGTAACTTACAAGCGCGGGCGGAAAATGAGCAAATAATGTCAGAAGTCGTGATCTGTGTTGATCGTCTTCAAATTGGCCAATATGAAATTCGCCGATCGAAGTGTCTATGAAACAGACTCCATAAGTACTACCTGCACCCGTTATCTATAAAAAGAAACATTCTTTTGACTAAAAAAAAATAATAGAAATAACAACTTGTATAAAATAACAATCAGTTAAACAGCGTATTATTCACATCGATGCACAATATTGCTATAAATTAATTTTCGAGTAAAATTAAAAAGTCAAATACAGTCCACTAGGTAACAAACATAGCAAAAACTCCAAATCGTTTAGGTTTCTGGGCTCGTAAGCCTTCGTTCATTGGTCTTACAACCTTACGTATCGTCTACAACTGCGATAGACATTTACAAAGGCAATGTGGCAGCAAGCAAAGTGTCTTTCTTGGCGGCTCAGCTATCACACCGCCTTTGATAATGTCTATCGCAGTTGTAGACGAACCATCAGGTAGAAATATCAATGAACCACGGCCTCCAGGTCCGGAAACCAAGAAAATTTCGAACAACGCCGGCAGTGAAATCCTAGAGTTGGATAGCGAAAGTTGGTTATAAAATTACTAACTGAAATAATTTTGCAAACCTTTTCTGTGATCGCAAACAAATACGAAGAGTCGGGTTGTTTGGCGTCTGTATCTTGTATTCCAAACACGCAGGTACCTTTGTTGGTCAATTGACATATTTCACGATTAACGACTTTGTCAAATTTGGTGCACGATCCTTTCCGTCTGCAGCGCTCCGCCATCATTTCAGGGGTTTCGGTTTGTTCGACGCGAGCTACTTTATAGCCTTTCTCGACAAGACTTGCCGACATGCGTCCATAAGCGCTTTCAGGAAACCCCGAATGAGCGAATTCACCCTTTGAAACATAAAAAATCACGTTCGGTTAACACGGGAGTAAAAATCAGGTGTAAAAAAAACTCGTAAATTAATTGTAATCATTAGAAAATATACCTTCATATAAGAAAATCCAAGCTCCTGAACGCCCACGACGGCATCCATGTGATATAATTCATAAAACTTGCCAACTTTGAAAAACAACACACAATCAAAGTGTCTGCTTTTCATTTCCCACCATTGGCGCATCGCAGGCGTTTGTTTTGCTTTAAAATCTTCAGGTACGTATAATGTTCGGGGGTCGTAGTTCTTGTCGGATGGTCGGTTTTTGTTGATGTCTTTAATTTTTTCCGGCTTTAAAAATGGCAAAGTTGTATGCAGCCATGTGCCCTCTTTTGAATTATTAGCGGCCACATGAGGCATAACAAAAGAACTAGAGCCATTTCCACTGCTTTCCACTTCCTGTAGCAAACACATCGCTGAATAAAAAACACTGCACAATTTTGTCACAGTACAAATACCATTCTACCAACACAGAGTGATTTTTAAGTTGATTCTTTTCTTAACAGTCAAATAGATGAGCAAATATTCCAAGTAACTTTTTTATCAAAACTCAAAAATAAGAGAGAAACAGTTATTCAAAGTTTAATTAAATTTTATTTAATTTTAAGGTCGGTCCTGTCGTCATGTTGTCACTATGGAAATATGTTATGTCGTTATCAAGTATTCACACAAATTGTTCGAAGTTGTCCCCGTTTTGTTTCAAATAGACAGCAACATACTTGATAATGACAAGATATTTCCATAGTGACAACATAACGCCCGGACCGACCTCCAAATTAAATATTAAACTCTGAAAGCCCGTTTTTGAGTTCTGATAAAAAGTTACTTGAAATATTTGTTCGTCTATTTGATTTATATACGCTGTTAAAAAAAAGAATCAACTTAAAAATCACCTATATAATTCTAACATCATATTTATGGTGATTGATCCCTCAGATTGTAAAATATGCTCTCAAGAAATTTCGAACTGTGGTCGCAAAATCAATTTTATTGCTGCTTTTATTAGCTGTGATTAAGCATTAAGGCTGTCGGAACGCTCTGAATTATGTTTGTGCAGAGACCCAGCGGTAAGGGGCGAGGTAGACAAAAGACATATTGTGGGTGTGGTTTTCTTTCGCTCTGTCTCGCTCAAATCATCCGCACGTTTCAATTTTTGGCTGGTGCCAACTACGAGGATAAAAGATGCAATTGCAACGGTGCCGCTGTCAATTGATTACACTAATTTTTGGAAATATTTTGAAGATTTAAAAAACTTTTCCGTAAAAGGAAGAGTCACTTTAGGTTTGTGATGGAACAGTTTTGTGAAATAAGTACGAATAAGATCATAGTGTGACATTGAAAACGTGTGTTTTTTTAGCACAATTAATGCCAACCTCTTTCTAGTAAATCGTACATCAATTGCAAAAGTAGTCCATTAGAGACCTTGATTTGTCCTTTATCTTCCTTATAGAGAATGAATTTTTGCAGAATGTTGACGAATAAGTCTACAATCAGTTGACAGCCAAAGCTCTATTTTTGGCTTAAATTCAGAGCGTTCCGACAGCCTTAAGCTTCACAAAATTTGGCTTGTTGCTTAAAAATTTTAAAAAACATATTTTTTTTGCCCTATTAATTGAATAAAAAAACGTGATATTTGTCAATATTTCTTTTCAGCACGTCACGATTTTCGAATTAAAGGAAGACAAATTAACATATCGAAGTTTTTTCTTTACAAACTTATGTTAAAAATACTGACAAATTTGGCTTGCTCAAAAATTGTTTTCGAATTTATTTTTCTCTACAAAAATTTACTTATGTAAAACTTATGCTAATTTTCGCGTTTTTATCTAACTTTAAATCGCTTATTTAGATCAAATAAACTGTAAAAACTTAGCTAAAAGTCATATGGGAAGAATGGTACATATTTCTTGTTTATTTTGAAGCATTAACATCAAAGATTGAATAAGATTTTTAATAGAAATTAGAGATTTCCGAAACGTGCGTGTATTTTATCCGCTCGTAAAATAGGGTGAGAAAAGGAGCATATTAATCAGCTGGTACACGATAACTTTAATTATTCGTAACTGTAAATTAAACGAAGGTAAACGTACCTGTTTCACTGATCGTTTTTCAGCTCTCTCTTTTGTTGACGGCGAATGAAAACCTTCTAGCTTTGATGAAAAAGATTTTTTTACAGAATCGTCCCTCAATTTTTTTGGTGTATTATCAGACGAATTTTCATCATCTGAACTGTCTAATACTTTAATACGTTTACGCTTCACTCCTTTTGGTGAATCTGAATCTGGGGTTTCTATAAACATTTAAATAATATTAATAAATGTATGATGGAAGCATATCGGAAATATTTTCAGCATCGATAAAAGGTTTAAACTTTTATAAGGGTGTTATCATAGTCACTGCTAGGATTCAAATCGAAGATTCTAGTTTCATGTCAGATAGTTGATGCAATATAAAGTAAAAATCAATTGTTAAATTGAATAATTGAAGTAAATTTACCTGGGTTATCCTCTTCATATTGCTTACTAGATGAAGAAGACGAAGACTCTTGTGATTTTTTTACGCTTTTTGGCGTCCCAAAATAATGAAATAAAGTATTCTTAGACATACTGAAACACAAAAGCAAAATATCGTCTTGTTATAAAGGAAATTTCCCAATTTAAGCCGCTGGAAATCCTGTTTCCCGCTTAAATCATCCGCCATTGGAGACCTGTCAGATGTGCACATGGGGGTATACTCACAATGTTGCCAGCCGTCAAATGGTACACTCGCTAATTTTACAGTGTTTTCAACAAAAAGTCGCAAATTTACGTTTGTACAAAAGTATTTTTTTGGTAATTTGGGGCTTAAAGACGGATTTTTAAAATTTAAAATGCAGTAAAGATACAGCCTAATTAAAACAAAAAGATTAGATTGATAGAAAGTAAAAAACTTTTGACATAAAATTGCATAAAATATAAAGAGTTTGTATTGGTATTGAATAAAAATATACCATACAATTATAGAGCTAAGTGTCATGAAGGGATAAACAGAACGAAAATTTTGATGTTACTTGACAATATAGAATTTTGAAAATATTATTTTTGACGCTTGGCGGCTCCTTGATTGTCGCATACTCGCTAAGAAAACTAAATTCGTTTCTTAAAAAATATCTGCCACATATGTAATTGTATTGATATCAAAAAGACATTTAATTACGCTTAAGGTGATGAACAATTATCAAAAGTTACCTAATTTATACGTTATTTCATAGCACACAGTTTTAATGAAATAGAAAACGAATTGTTGCCTAGATAATGGTCAATGTTTGTTAGTTATGACTTATGACTAATTAATTTTATTTCATTAATTTATATTAACATATTATTTGTCTCTGATATACAGATGATCCCCTTTCAAAAGACTTATGTACTTATAAATCGATAATCCCGGCGCACAATCAGTAGCTACAGAGCAACGTCGAGGTCAAACAGATGTAGCGTCGCGACGCTCTAGAAACAAACGATTGGTTACTGACTTCTGTCAATAGACAGTTAACTATTGACACTTGACAGGTAGCAAGAAAGAAAGTTTATTTATTGTACTTTCTCCTTGTAGTGAACATGCGTTTCTTTTTGTTGCCAAAATAACATAATCATGGCTTACAATAACATCGTCGAAAAAATATATTTGGGATTTGAGGACGAAAGTATATCTGAAAAGTATAAATCGAGTGTTGACTTTACGACAAATAAAATCGGTGGAAAACCAGTAAGTAATAATATATTTTATGAACTTAAAGTTAGCAAAATTTCCTGTGGGGTTTTAAAAAAACATTTATCACGAAAGAATGCATATTAATAACAAATAAATACAAATTGACGATATATAAATAAAATAGCAGGAAATTAAAAACAGCGTTTCTGGGATGTGAACCCAGGGCTTCCAGCATGCGAAGAAGACACTCTACCACTGATTTACACCCCTTGTGCGTGAAATAATGTACCGTGTTTCTATTGTGAATAATTTTTTATTTATATGAAAACTTGAAAATAATTTTTATATTAACGCAGAACTGTATGGAATACATGAAACGTTTGTTTTATAGGACTGGCCTTTTACCGAAAATCAGCCAAACGTTGTATGCCCCCTCTGTGGACTCAACGAACTCCTCGTTCTACAAATTTACGCTCCGCTTGAAAACTCTGCATATCATCGGACCTTATACATTTTTGCGTGTATAAACGTGAACTGCTGGAACCAAAATGAAAGGTAAATACAATCGTTGGCGTAAAAATCTCATAAAAATATTAATTTTGTGTTTTTGCCATTTTAGCTGGACATGCTTACGAAGCCAAATTATTGATAATAGCAAAGAAACTGATTTAAAGACATCGACGAAGTCTGTCAGCACGATAGAATGGTGTCAGGATGCCGATGATTGGGACGACGCCAACGATAATTTAAGCGAAGAGAACGGCAACATTATAAATAGAATCGAGGCTTGCGGTGATCGGAAATCAGACGACGAAGATGAAAGCTGTAGTTTCGAAGATTCTTTAAGAGCTGGCTTTGAAGAATTATTTGTCGATAATAAAAATGCAAACAAGGCTTTAGTTGAGGCACAAGGTAACATACTTAACTAACCTTTATATGTAGTTTTGCTGGCACAGTAAGACCCCGCTTAACGCGAGAGATACATTCCAAAAGTTCCAGCGATATGAGAAACAGCGCTAAACGAGGTTAATACGTGAAACAGAACTGAGAATAAGAACATTTTGTTTAATTTTGTACCTGCTTAAATTTTCATAATAGCTCTACATTTACAATTAGCGAGTAAATGAAAAATTTATTACCGTTATTAAGTACTCCACACTTTTTCCAGGAAAGCTAATTTTGTTGTCAAAGTATTTTGCATTTTTTTGTCCATAAAAGCGTGTTGTTCTGGTTTTTTTAAACTCTAATTTTAATTATGACTAAAAGGCAATATTACATTTGACTATGAGGTAGGCAACTCAACGTACATTCTGTGTAACTTGTTAGCTTGCTTGCTGTAATTTTTCAAGTTTCTTTGTCCTGAAGGTCCTGGTTAGGATAATGGGACAAACTTATTAAATTATTGTATTGTCATCGGTCCTTGATAAGTGTGCAAAGTTTCAGTTTAATCTGGCGTTTTGAAGTAGGTGAATTTCGCGTTCAAAGATTCCTTTACAAACAAACATATAGGTGAAGCTAATAAAAGCGTGTTAAAAAATACACTTTTATATAATTGTTCTAAATAATATTTGTATATTTCAGCTTTTTAAAATTTATTTACATGTTTCAAAAACAATAATTTGATCTAAAAAGAAGCGTAGTTAACATTTATTTTGATCATTCATTAAAAAATGTGATACGTTTTCGTAAGTTAGGAACGTAATCATAGTAGCAGGTGTAACTCGTAACAAGTTCGGTCCTAATCCTTTATAAAAACCTCGCCAGCGCTCGTATTTCCAAGTCTGTTTAATGCAACCGAGTGCACTGCTGTATTCCTGATGCTGACTCTGGAGTCTTGCTCTGATCACTTGGTACGGATACGTCGTAGCAACGGCAGTAATTTTCGACAAAGCTGCAAAAATCAGATATTCCGATGTTCCAAGCTTTTTATTTATCGGCATTCCTTTATGTTTGTTATACTGATTCTTCATTTCTTCATAAACCATGAACTGCACAGCTCCATGCGATACTCCGAACATTCCAGGCAGTAATCCTTTATATAAACCCCTCGCGCCTTCGTTCACGTATATTTTCTTTAAAGCATCGTACATTCCCGCATAAACTTTACACTCGGGCAATGAATTTGTCGAGCACTGCATACACAAACGCGTCTTGACTACCCAGATAGGATTAGTAATTAATAATGTTAAGATCCCGGCTTGACTTGCGGCGATCATGTGAGTTAAAGGACTCAGTTGGACATGAGCATCGCCATCTTGAATCCACGCTTTCGTAGTATTGTAGAATAAGAAATATAAACCCCACGAAGTCCCCGAACCCCATATATTCGGTGTTACTCCACGATAGAGTCCTTTGAAACCTTCTTGTCGATAGATCGTGAAAAATGCGTTGACTATACCGTTGTATTTTGGGGTCGTCACTGCGCGGCCATCATTAACAGCAAAACGTATTTTAATTAAGTCTAAAGGGTGTAAAATAAGTGTTGATGTGATCCCACCACTAACGCCAGCTATGAGATGCTCATATTTAACGTGTTTTAAGAAATCTAACATTTTATCTGTTGAATTAGATGTGAAAATTGTATTTAGAGACGTCATTTTATTGTTACACTGCTTAATGTCACTAGAAAATTCGATTTAAATTCGCATTGTTAGGTTAGAATGTTTTTATGGATAACACCCCACCATATTACCGACTTTTATCACTAAATTTTTGGCTTTAACTATTATGTACTTAAAATTTACACTTTCGTCATATTTTTTTTGTTTACTAAGCTTAATTTTTTATAGTTTTATCACTTATCAGTAACTAATTTTGAATACGGCATTTCATACATGACAACGTGCAGAATAAATTTATGATCTTGATTATCTTTCGTAATGTATATTTTATGTAAAATAGTTACAATCTATCATAATAGCTTTAATTATAAATAAACTTTGGAAGGTTTATCACAAATGCAAAAATCATAAATATTATGACAACTTGAGTTTTATCTCTGATAGGATATTACGTGTCAAGCAATGTAATCAATAATGTAACTAGGCTTGTAAGTCCTCGGTAGTATAGTGGTAAGTATCCCCGCCTGTCACGCGGGAGACCGGGGTTCGATTCCCCGCCGGGGAGGATTTATTTTTTTCTTTTTTTTATGTCGTTATATGTACAAAATAACGTTCATTATTTAAATTATTATATAGAAAACGTTTTTAAAATATTTTTATATTTCAACACTGGCCTGGACATTTAAATTTTTGCGAAATTAATTTTTATCTCCTTGATATAAACCAATGTTTTAAAGTTTTGATATCATTTGTGTTTAAATATATTTTTATAATTCGTTTTGTTAAAAAAAATATAACGATTATGGAATGTTAATACGGTATATTTTGTAGCAATGAAAAATTATTTTATCTTTGATTCACTCATAACTCTCGCTAAAGTGAAAGTTCACGTCTAGCGGTACCCAAGATAACACATAACTTTCGCATGATGTGAAAAACAATTAGGTACAATTGTTTGGATGTATCACTGTAAAGTAAATAACTCAGTAGCCGCGGTAGTAAAAGATTTGAATTTGAATCTAATAGAGCAATGGGTGTTTCTTGAGAGAGACCATAGACTATTAACAATAATAATAAGGCTATACCGAACTGTGTAATATAACAATTGTTGAAATTTAGGAGGTGCTGTGGGAAGACTGCATTCACCTACCGCGACAGCTGAAATTGAGGGCGACGAAGGAGAAGTAGTCAGTATTGATACTCCAACAGTACCACAGCATAACTTAATAGCCTTATTACAAGAAGCGGCTCCTCTTCCGGTTGAACTGTGTCAACAAAAACAGTTAGGAAAAAATACAATTATGAATTTGCAATTCGCTTCGTCCTTTATAAGCGTGTACTTGGAAGAAAATAACACATCACCGATACCCCAGCATGTTCGAGACTTATTGAATGAATACCAGTCGACAAATGAAAGTGTTGATTTTATGAATGAAGCTAGCGGGGAAGTACAAGGCGATATGGCGGTTGAAAAGTATGAGAAAAGCGCTCCAGTGCACGGTGACAACATGTTACATCATTTAATTAGCAAAATTCAAATGAACCCAGGACAAATAATGAGGTAACACATTCGAATTTTCAATATATTAAACGGTTTACTATTTTAAATTGAATGTCGAAGTGTGTAGACTTTCACGGTCGGCGTTGTTGTAAAACTTCTTGGATTCCTGGCTTGTACGCCGTGGTCCATTGGTATTTCTACCTGACGTTTCGTCTACAACTGCGGTAGACATTATTAAAGGCGCTATAGCGGGCGAAGTGTCCTTCTAGGCTGCTCACAGGTAACTGTGTCAAAGACTGTTGGTTCTTCTCTTATCCAAGGTGGGTTTGTGTTTTCTACTCGGTCGTAGTTCGCTCTTATCTGATTGGTCGTTGGGCTCATTAGTTTAGACCTGGACATACTAAACTAGTGAGTCCAACGCCCAATCAGAGAAGAGCGAACTACGACGGAGTAGAGAACACAACGCACCTTGCATAAAAGAAGAAGAAGCAGCAGTCTTTGACACACTTACCTGTGAGCAGCCTAGAAGGACATTTCGTCAGGTAGAAATACCAATGGACCACATCGTATAAGCCCGGAAACCGATAAGTTTTACAATTACGTCATGTTTTTACCAATATTCCTAAATTTTCACCAAACGTTCTGAATTTGAGTTTCCGATTTTGTTTTAGATATAGTCGTGATGGGGCGACGCCATTACTTTTGTCACCGTTGAACGAAGTGCCCAAGAAGTGCAATCACTGTGATGGAAATATGATTTTCGAATTGCAAGTGTTACCGACACTTATACCCAAGTTGCATCTATGCAGCATCACTCCAAGTCAAGTGACACATTTAGAATTTGGAACTGTCCTAATATTTACCTGCCAAACTAGTTGTTGGACACACGGCGATACCGTTAAACAAGAAGCTGTTATCGTACAGTCCGAACGATTCTGAACTATTTACGCCATATTTAAACAGTCAATTTTCTTAAAATGATACCTTTTTTAGTCGAATATACTTAATGCATGTCGCATTTACTTATTTATAAAAGTTAATCCAATACTAAATAGTCATATGCCAAAAAAAATAGTTAAATTTGTGATTTTCGTGATACTGTTCTAATTTAATTTATATAGGTACTGTTTTTTTTTTTGTCTGTAAGTTTAATCTGTGAATTTGTTTTGCTCTTAATGGACATGGGCACATGACGGCATCTAGGTGACAGCAGGTACATAACGACCTAAGTTGTGATTGGTTGCGTGATTTAAATAAATATAATAATTTTTTTAAAGTTTAACTTCTTTAGCGACGTATGCGTTTGAGAAAAGTAAGAAATCGAGAAGTAGAATGAAACAAATCAAGGCAGTTAGTTTGTCCCCTAAATTACATGAAACTGACAAGGACAGAAGTTTATAGTGTGGTGCATTTTGATTCGTAAAATAGTAAGACAAGGATGAACATATAAAGTCAGTGCTTGGGAATCTGACGTTTAAAATTACGGACAATTGAAGTACAAAATAATTTCTGTAATTTGACGTACATAAAAACTAAAGAAGTTAAACTTCTTATGTGAGCTTATGAGGGTGAGGCTCAATGTGTGTTTTTATCAGTAATTTTATCCTGTGGCAAAATCTTTAGTAAAGTGGGCTTCACAATTCTCCCAGTATTTACAATAAAAAGAATTTCCCTATATAATTTGAACATTGGCAAACACAGCACATAGTCAATAACTTTTTGTTTGAAATAAACTGATTTTGCACACACTAAGGTCGTTATATAGCTGGCGCCCCTAACGATAAAGTTTGGCAGTGCCCATTTCCATTGACTTAAGTAATTAGTGCGTATTATAAAGATTGATACAAAACATTGACAGCAGTTTCATTCCAACTTTAAAACAATTTTAACTAATTACGGTATTTAATTATATAGAAATATTTACTGTAATAATGTTTTATTATATAGAACTTAAAAAAATGTTTATTACGTACTGTATTCTTCATAAGACATAAATTATTAAAAAAAGTTGTAGTATTTAAGTTGTTTTTTTTACAAGCCCTAAGAACTTCATTTTTTGTAAAGTCGCGTTTAGACCAAGTTATCGAATGCAAGTTTGATGTAAATGAGTGTTCGAGAATAGATCTCGAACTTTTATAGGTTCGACCGGGTCCGCTCTAGAGACGATACATTAAAGAATTTGCTTTGAACACGAATAGAGATCAGTTCGCGAACTAGCCTCAGTTTAAACGCCATTTTGTTGTTTTGCGGGTTTCGTGAACAGATATTATTTATTATTCGAAAAAATTTGCAACTATTTTTGAAATACGGAGTAGTTAAAAGACGATATAATCAGTTTAATTGAAGAATATAGGATCCGTTCAAATTTGTGGGACTCAAAATATTTATATTACAAAAAGAAGGGCAGCACGAGCTATCAACATAACTATTTCGCTTGAGGGCAGTGTGGCCTAGTGGTTAGCGTGCTGGCTTCTTGACCGGACTGTTGTGGGTTCGAATCTTGCCTCTGCTCATGCATGTCTTGTGTTGCCGTTTAGTTTTAAGTGATTCTGTAATTAAGACGCTCATGGCCTGAGTTGTCGAGCGTCTATAATATACAATAAATAAATCTTCGCTCAGTGGTAAAATGTGAAGCCTTGACGAATTCTCAATGAACTTGGCAAGCGATCCATAACGGTCTGATCTACCCTACCGCAAAATTGTAAAACATAGTTTACTGCACAAGGTCATTGTTTTTGAAGCATAAAGAAAATCAATCACTTTTTAAAACCTTCAAATCTACTATTACTATAGACATTGGACGTTAAATGAAGAAAATAATATGCGGAAGTATTGTATTATAACATTTGGCGTTTTTATTTCCGTAAGTTTTTAGTGTATTTGCCATATGGCAACATACACTATTGGCGTCGGTCGGATGGCGGTACCTAGGGGTCGGACCAAAATTTCTCGACGTTTCATAACCTCCTAAACACTTTGGCACCATTTTTAAAAATGTTTATATATATATATATATATATATATATACGTGCGGGCTATAACTTTCGAAAGAGTTAATTGATTTTAACGAAATTTCGTCCACATGTTAAAATCCATCACCGCAAGAACCCTATTTAAAATGGGCCCAATCGGACCATTTTGAGGGTGGTTTTTAGGGGTTGAAAAAAGTTTTTGAGCCCAAAAATACGGAAAAAATTCTCAGAATCGAAATTTACTTTTTTAGTAGCAATTAAAATGTGCTCCCAAAATTTGAAAAAAATCGGCCCGCCAGGACCGGATTTACAAATTTTATGAAAACACTAGTTTGCAGATAGTGAGTTACTTACTGAGAGGTGTATTAATTTGGTGTAGATGTTCGATGACAGTAATCTTGCAATTAAGAAAAAAACTGTTAATTTAAGGGGTGTATTAAGGGGTTAAATTTTTTATTTTGACCAAAAACAAACTTAAATTCATGCAATAAAACCAGACTGCCTGCATTAGCAAATACACTATATTGTCGGCAGGGTTTGGGCACTGCGACCCGGGTTTTTTTATGAATTATGAACGACATTACGCAAATCAGAAATTGAGAAGCAGTTACTTGAATTACCGAAATGTAAATTCAAATAAACAAAATCTTGGTTCATCGGCCATTTAACTAATGTCTTTAATATATTTTACATTATTCACATCGATATTTATTTAAAGTTAAAAAGAAAATAACAATAATTCCACCTAAATACTGATCACAATAACAATACAGCAGTATCTATTCATTTACAATATAATTTAATTATCCTTCTTTTCTTGTAAAGGTTGTTCAGCCGGAACAATTTGTTGTTTAGCTTCGGCTTCCATTTCGCCCGAGAAGCCAAATTCATTTACGCGTTTCACGTCAACTTTATAAATCCATCGTTGATATAAGAAAATTATAAATACAATATCTGAAAAGAAACGAACAGAATAATAAAGACGCATGACAAATTTAAAGCGTTGATATAACCTTCCGTCGGGCGCAATAGTAAATCAAACGCGTTCGGGCGCAACGTATCTGATAGCTAAGATATCAGGAAGTCATTGTTTTCAATAGATACAAAAATGTGCGCTCGCCAAGCTCAAGTCGACGAAAAAAACTTGAATAGAAAAGGCCTATTCAATCTGTCAGATTTATTGCGCCTGACGGAAGGTTAAATAAAAATAAACTTACCATCTCTGAAACAGCCTAAGCGATACATTGTCGGCATTTTGATCACAAAAGCAAAAATATCATCGATAAATGTATTCAAAAATTTATACGTCATCATTCTCCACGGTAAATGCGCAACGGACTTTAATTTATAATTTATAAACAATTGAGGGGTCATCATTATAAAACCAAAGGTTAGCAAAAAGCCGTACAGCAAATTCAAAACAAACGAATACCAGCCCTTGTGTTCGAGATAAATCAACGAATACACCGCATAACCGGCCAAGAGCGGGAAACACACCCAAGAAAGATATTTAAAAGCCATCATATCGTATTGCCGAGTGCTCGATTCGACGTACGATCCTTTATCCGTAAATTTTATTCGCGGAAAGATACCGAAAATTCTCGATTCGCGATCGATACTAACGTCCATAACTTTCTGAATTTTCCATACCTCAATTCCAAGCCCGACGAAACAACTCACGCGAATAACGAAATTCGTATCGTTATCCAAAACAAACAACAGAACGATCACGGACTGAAATACGTTGAAGAACACGGACCGTACCGATAACCCTTCGAGCGACTTTCGATTGTTCCAAAACTGAATATCATTTTTGAAAGCGAGCAATTCAAAAATGCTATGCAAAATCGAAACAACGATCGTGGCAGCTAAGAGATACGGCGATGTTTCGAGCAGCGTTTCTTTCAAAGTGTCTTGATCTTCGTCTTCCTCGTCCGACGCAAAAGCGTCACCGAACATATTGGAAGTCCATTTGTTGCGCATGGCTTGTGCCGAATACAGTTGCCACTTGAATAGGGATAGCGGCTGGAAAGTCAGTCGCAACTCTAATTCGTCGACGGTATCGTTGATCGGTTGGTAATCGCGTAACATGTTCCAAAATTCATTGGCAAACAACACCGGTCTATATTTGTCGCCTTCCGGCAAGAAGAGTATATATTCGTCTAAGGGCGGAGGCACCGACCCCTGAACCCAATTCGTTTGGTCTGTGACTAAATTGATTGTCAAGTTAGGATGCCAATGTGATACGAGCTCCTCTTTCATCGTCTCAGCTTTTTTAATCTCTTCGGGGGTTTTAACTGTCTCGCCGGTTAATAAATTCTTCGTTTTTAAATACCGCATCTTTTTAAATTTGTTCAATTGTTTGCGCAGGTAACTCATTTGCAACCCGGCAAATTTAGACCCCGAATCGGGATCCGGGGAATTTCCACTACGTAAGACATAAGCGTGTAAATATACAGATCCGTTGTTTTGGATGTGGTGGGAAGCTCGTATTTTCTTAAAATATGTGAAAGAGCCGTCGCCATTTTCACCTGATGTCCAATCTCCGTAGACCAATCCTTTTTTTGACCAGAACAAAGTCGACGGATTTTTGAAGTCGCTGAAATCTTCTTGTTCTGATACGTATACATAAAGATCTAATACTGTCCCGTTATTAAATATGTTCCATGCAGGTATTCTAGTACTAGGTGCTGCGCCCCCAGCACTGGGTTCTGTAGTGGTTGGAGTAGTCTGAGGTCGTCGAAAAAATGATGTAATGAAATATATAATTAATGCTCTAATAATTAATGATTTGGTAATTGCGAAAAATGACTCGAGTTTGGTTGGTTGTTGAGCTTGTTGATCTGGTGCAGCCTAAAAATTAAAAAAATAAATCAGCAAACAACTATAAAATTGGTGTCAAGGCATCGCATTTTTTTTTAAATCGTTCTGTTACAAACAGACGAAAACATTCTTCTTTCTAAGTTAATGTTTTGAGTTTCGTAATCAAAAGCGTAATTTAAACCGAATTTTCACACGTCAGCTGAGAAACGTTCTGATAAAATATAATGCTTATGGCACGCCACTATTTACAGATTAAGGAATTAATAGCTTTATTCATCATTGCAAATTTTTTTATACAATACGTCTTTTATTTGATAAGACTTAATATTTTCAATGTCTGATTAAAATATAATGCAAGGGAACGTCAAATAAAAGTTGTGCCTCAAAACTCAAATTTTATTGATGAAAGAATTAAAAATATTTCACAATTTAATAGTAAATATATCTTACATTGTTAGCTGTCTCCACTGTGCCCTCAGAAACTTCTGAAACCGTGCCACTATTTTCATTATCACTCATTTTGAATATTATTTATCACACCCAATATCGAAAAATATTAAATAATTTTTAATTATAAAAATGACACAATTACTTTGAAGAAATTTTCACCTTACCATTTTGTGTTAAATACTTAAAAACCACATCACAATTCAATGATTAAAATGTGCAACATTACGAAGCTAAACTAGGCAGTAAAATTGTCTGACAAGGAGGCAACATGACGAAAGAAACCGAAGTTATTTGTCGGTTTTTGGTTATGAACACTGATAAACCATTGACGTAACATCGCTAACATACGAGTAAATTCAAGTGTTTCCTTTAAAATTTAAACAGTAGATAAAAAAATAATTCTTCTTTATACCTGGTCGAAAGTACGTACTTTCGGCTTCGATTTTAAGGTAGAAAGCCTAACATTTATGCATTGCTGGAATCACTCGCACGCTATCTGTAATAGCGGGTTCTCGTGCACACTGACACGAAAGTACGTACTTTCGACCGAGTATGAAGAAAAATAGTATACATCAAGCGGGCAGAAAGTTGAGATTCCTGTGCTGTGCGATACATAATGCCCTCGGCTTTACTTCGAACATCGAGTCGCGTAGTGCGGGAATATCAACTCTCTGTCCTCGCGATGTAATACACTATTTTGATCCAAATTAAAATTTCACCTAAAAGAATAATGAACATAAAATTTGACCATTTATGCATTTTATTTATAAACCACAAATGTTTTACATGTATATTTATTCGTCTTGGATAACGGTGGTTTTTTCGGACACGTATAAACCGTCAAGGAATTTACGTATATCCTTATTTTTCACCGTCGTAGATTGTTGAATCAAAGCGGCTGATCTCGACACATCTTCTAGGGAGTTACCTTCGATGATAAGCTCATCTTTTTGTTTAGTGGAGTTCGTCACTGTAACTCCTGGAGCCATTTTTACCCTTCTGATGTATTTTTCTCCCAAGAAATTTCTGATTTCTATGACTGAGTTATTTTCGGTTGTCACGCAGTTAATAGGGAAATGGGCATATACAGCTCTCATTTTATATAAATATCCTTTCGTAACACCTAACAAAATAAAAATATAAGAAAACGTTGCAAAATATAAAACGTCGATTTTGTTGAAGTGACAACATACCTTTAAGCATATTTTCGATGTGTGAACAGACAGTTCTTACAGCGGCCAGTTCTTTCTTCGTGCCGAACCATTTTTCTACTCTGAGTTGGCGAGAGCTTACCATGCGAATATCCAACGCCAAGTGTTTGAAAGACCGTTTTAAAGTGCCTCTTGGGCCCGTTACTGTCACAAGACGGTTTTTGACAGACACTTTCAGCCCCTCCGGGATTTTGACTGACTGGTTGATTACAATCTGCTTCATTATGACTTCTAGAAATACAAAAAAATAATTACATTAACACATCACTTCCCCGTAAACATGGAAAAACAACACGATTGTATAACCACACTTTATGCTCAACTATAAAAAAATATTTGTCTATTAATGAACTACATAGCTAAATTTGATTAAATATATAAAATATATCGCACTTGTTATTAAATATTCGCAGATGAACGCAGATTTATTTCATAAATTTAACACTTTGAACATTTACCTTGCACGTTCCGATTCTTGTCAGGAAAGAACTAAAACACGACAACGGCATTAGTCCGATTTGAAGAAAGACGAATAGGATATCTCGTTTGGTTTCCAGGGACATTTTACGACATACAAGGATGAGTCAATTTCGAAATAGAAATGTATTCGCAAATTGAACTGTTTTTATTTATCTTATATATTTAAACGAGCAATTCCTGTATATTTATATTTTTCTATCTTGTTTAGAAATTTCGCGTATCTAACGATTTAGATGAAATTCACGGAAAGGGGGTATTGGGGGACAAAAAATCGATCTAGCTAGGTCTTATTCTCGGAAAGATTAGTTTTCACAGATTTAATCATTAAAAAAAAAATTTTTTTAACGTTTCAAAATACATACTGTAATATTGTAACCCCGGAAATTACAAATCAACAAATCGTTAAAAAATCTAAACTTGAATAAGTTCTGCTTACAACAAAATTTTATTTTGTCTATTTTTCTAACACACTAGGATGTTGAATTTGGCAGCTTATAGACGCTCAACATCTAAGTTCATCAAAATTAACGTTATTCACTTGTTAAATTTTACTTTTGAGCGAGTAAAGAATTTTTTGTAGTGGCGAAATCAATCAAATTCTAGATTTCGACGAGTCAATGATTCTTTCCACACTGAATGATAGAAAGTAGGACGCCACTGCGGTTTCTCGCTTAACTATTCGTTCTTGACGTTTTTTAAACAATTAAACGGTGTACAACACTGATTTATGAAATATGTATGATCAAAACGCTTAGTCGTTTTTGTTAAAATTGCAATTTCCGATTTTCGTTCATCACTGAACTCTATTTGGAGGAATGCAAAGAAAAGCAAAGAATCTTAAAAATCGTTATACCTTTTTGGCTGTCACCTAATCTATGGTCGTACGCATGTCACAGGAATATTTTCTATGGAGATTTGCAGTTCGTCATGTAGTCAAGTGCATGAAGCAGTCAGTTACGACCAGAGAACTTGGGTTACGACTTAGATTCGCCGTAGACAGACTACTTCGAGCAGTAGAAACAGATTACTTCAAGCAAACAATGGAATATTTTCTATTGTAATGCTACAAATCTCCATAGAAATATTCCACTAACTGCTTAGAGCAGTTTCGACCAATATTACTAGAAACTCAGGAAGTAGGATTGTGGAGTCTTTTTCCAAACAGTCGGGATAAATATATTTGAATAACCAAGCCATGGGCATCGGTGACATAAGCAATTGACTCAACCAATCACACATGTGATCATGTTTATAGTCTCTTACGCCCAACACTTCTAGTATTTTAGAAATCTTCGGTTTCGACTGCTTGAAAAGTTGACTATAAACAAATAAATAAAGACAAATATTAGTGAAGAGCAATCTTTATTTTAACAGGTTTACAAAAAAAAAAAAAAAGAACTGGTAATAATTTAAGTTTCAAAAAAATGTCGGGCAGGAATATGTAAAAAAAAAAAATTGTACGTAGAGTATTTACTGATTTTTAAACAGATTATTTCATGTTAAATTTGAATTGTTTTGTGTGTAATTTATATCTAATTGTATTTAAATCACTTTGTCTCAAATTAATTATCCAAATGTTTCAATAGTTAATACAAATCACAGAGCTTTCATCATTTCTTAAAGAGCATGTTTATCAAAATTTGAAACATTAGATAAAAAGTCGTAGCGAAAAGTTTACACAAATTTTGCTGGTAAAATGAACAAGAAAATAATGAGATCACGATGGTTAATGTCCCAAAAAGGCGTAATTATCTTTAATAATGTTTATAACCCATATTATTATGGATGCTTCATGGTTAGATAATTTTAGCGTAAAACTGTGATTCAGTAATTTGTCGCTTTGGCAGTTTTTCAGAAACTACTACGTCATCTGGCGCAAATAAATTCAGGTATCAACACAATTTTACAAAAACCGTCGCTTATATCTGCTGTTTGCACATTAACCTCATTAAGTGAGCTGTTATTTTGCTTTTGAATAGCTGACTCAATTCAAATTATTACAAGAATACTACTTAATATTAATTACACTGTTGTTGAAATAATTCAGTGTTTCAATGCACTCAAAAGGTTACATTTTTCTAAATTTTATCAAATTACATTGTTGAAGACAATGTAAAAGAAATAATGGTTTTCCAGGGAGTAAGTTTAACATTTTCGTGAATAAGGGGTGGCTGGGCTAAATATGTTCTAAGACCTGTCGTACATCGACTGCTAGAAGCAGTCCGTGCATGAAGAACCCTAAGTTGTTGAATAATTCGTGAACAAGTCAGTCACCAAACGCACCCATTACATGACACCGGTTACGAAAATATTAATATTGTCAATAAGTTTTACTCAATTAAATTTTGTCTTTACGCAGGAGGGTGAAAAACTACAGTAAGATGTTTTTGGCTCCATTTGGAAATTCCACCTGGCTTCGATATGTTTAATTTGGTTTTTGGGGATCCTTTGAGACCAAAGTATACAGTAAATATTTTCGACTAAGAAAGGCTCAGTTTTGGCGCCTAATTTTGTTTACTACAACTCAATAGCTTTTGGCAGAAAAAAAATACAACAAATTAGCGGTTGGAGGTAAATAAATAAAGATAGAGTGAAATTTCTGTTATCATTTTTGTTATAAATTTAACATCAAGTTTTAGAAGATTATTTTGTGAGTACTGATTCAACCAGAATCACTCAAACTTTTCTCTACCCAGGTGTAGTTTCCAAGTGTAACCAATTAAGAATCAGGAGTTTATTAAATTATTATCAGTTCAATTACCAAATAAATATTTTTTGCCACAACTATATTTGATTATTTTGAAGTCCCTGATCAAATTTCGAGATAGAGTAGCTTTAAATTTTTTAGAAACGATTTACAGTTGAACTGCCATAAAAAATATAACCACAAATAATATAGCAGTTATTATTTTCAGACAATTAGTTCATTTAAATTTGTATTTTGCAAGCAAACAGAATGTTAATTGAAATCATTTTTTTTATGAAATAAGACAAACGCCCTTCTTTTATTTTCACTACGTAAGCGCTTACATCTCGAAATAAAAAAAAATTATAAATGACAAAATTTAAGCTATTTAGTTAGTACAGTGAAATATTATTTGAATGAAACATCAATACAAAAAAAACAAACGAATTCAGTCTCAAATATTCACCCGAGCTAATTTTAGACGAGTGCCACTAAAAAAATCAATTTTGTCATTCATAGTATTTTTTTATTTATAAGTACAGTACTGTTTAAAAAACAGTAGACCCCAAAAGTTAAAATTCTAGTCCTCGCTTGTGTAGCAGTATTTCGACAAAAAAGCAATTTGCAAATCCATTGACGTGGCATCACTATTAAAATTTTTTTGGAAAATGGGTTTTTTAAATTTTGCATTTACACTGACGATAAATTGTCGTATCAAAAGTGTTTAAAAATGAGGATTTGTCCATAGACTAGATAGACTTGGGAAATATTTAAAATACAAATTCTAATTGAAATAATATACTAGTGAGCATAGCCTCAATTTGTTTTAGAACAGTTTACTTCACAACTGCAAGGAACCGTTTAGATCGTACAAACAGGGGTCTACTGTACTATTTTAAAGACGCAATTTGTTCAAAGCAAATAATCGTTATACTATCAGTATAATTTTAATTTCGAGCAAAATAGGACAGTTTTATAAAAATTTGCATATCTACATATCGTACAGTTTCAAGAACAAACGTTTCGAAAAAAAAAAAATTAGTGGCCGTGTTTGGTCAAACTTAGTGAACTCAGCGTAAAAAAGGATAGTTTTAGCAACTGAATGCAGCACTTCTCCATCTAGACCAGTGGTTCCCAACCTGTAGAAGTTTGCGGACCACTCAACCTGAAATTAAATCAGTACGGATCCCCCAACGCTATATCCCTGACCAGTTGTAATCAAATTCAAGTGTGTTTCAGTAGTAAAACAGTTTTTTAAAACACATTATTCCCATCTCGTTTAACGCATACTGCTTTTAAAATTTTCATTTAATGGCAACTTTTATGCGCTTCCGGGCCCTTCCGCGGGCCACTGATCTAGACGAACTTACTGACAAAGTTATCTCAGTAACTTTTTGTGTTTCGGTCGAAAACTAAGAAAATCCACTGAATAACTTATGAAGTACTTAGTTCGGTCAAACACGCCCATTGATCATAATTCAAAATACAAAAACACGAAGTTACTCAACTGTTACTGGAAGATATGTACGCAAAGTTTTTATGGTTTTTTCAAAAAGATGACTAGTATCTCGAAACGTAATTTTTATCGGAAATATTCGCAGTTTAAATAATACACTAAAAGTAACATACTCCTTTTTTATTTCAATAAACCAACATAACCCGAAATTATTCAATTTTTCGAAGAAGCATTTTTTTAGAGAAATAATCAAGAAAGTACAATTTATTATACTCAAAATATACAGGACGCATTTATTATATTGAGAACTCATTAGAGAAAACTAAGTTTTTACATATTTTCACTTTAAAAACCTACACTGAATGTTAAGTGTATGATCTACCAACTCCCGAGTCCATACGATAACACTAACGTCCTGTATACAATGTCGCATTTAACAAAAGTAATCTACTATGGTCTTAAGTCGGCTTCACACAGCTATAAATACACACCATATTGATCAGTTAACATATTCACAAGGCACACGATAGTGACTGTTAATTCACTATTATTTTGCGACCTTCTTTTGTTGGACCAATCATCGAACTATAATAAAAAACGTTGTTCAGATGTTTCGCTGTCAGAATTACTGATTTAAACACAAAATCCACAAACGCGGTTCATCTTTAATATAAATTTAACAAGTTGACCTTCTTTTGTCGGACCAATCATTGAACTATAATGAAAAACGTTATTCCGATGTTTTGTTGCCATTTAAAAACAAAATTCATAAACGCGGTTCATCTTTAAGATAAATTTATCAAGCCGTTGTCATTAATGAGTTTTGCTAGCTTTTTAAATAAGATCTGAACCTATGAAAGAAAAAAAAGCTTCAGATACGAGACAGCCTTAAGAGATTTTTCAGTTTTCAGAGACTAAACCGTAGTGGCAGCCATATTTCAGTACGATAAAACGGTCCGGGGAAGTTATGTCCGATTTCTACTGGTCAATATGGTGGTAAAACTGACGAAAAGTCGACCGATTTCCCGGTCTTTACATAAAAACAAAACAAAATTTACAACAATTTGTATCCAGCCTACATATGACGACCAGGAAATACCCAAATTTAACGCTTAAAACAGAAGAGCGCGTAAAAATGCGGGTCAAATACGAAACAACAGACAGTAGTTATAAAATAAATGAGCGTAGACACATCGGTACACTTTACTATATATATCGTTTGTATTTTGTTTTGCAGTGAGCTCTCATCTGTTTTAAGCCTGGAGTTTATGACGTTTTTAATTTTTTTTTTAATGGGTGAGTGCTTTCGTTTGTAGTTAACAGAATTCTAGAATTTGCAAAAAAACACAATTACAATTTTTAAAAAAGGAAATAACATATAGTTGATATTTTAACATAAAAAAATGTTATTAGTTTTAGCTGAGCTTAGATAAAATAATTTATCAAAAATATGTACAAATATAATAATAGTTTTATTATAAAACAAAGGCTTTGATTTAGGTACAAAAAAAGTTTTGTTCATCGGCCATTTTCGCTCAATTTATAAAATTTGTATGTTTTAAATATTGCATCCAGTGCTAGACATATTTGCAAACACTTGTTTACGACGTTTTTCGTTTTTTCTCTGTTTTCACTGAAAGAATTTTTTTAAACATAAATTTCTTAAAAGTGTCAACAGAAAACTGAAAAATTAAGTTTGACTTTGGAGGTTATGTTTACTAGCGAATGCAATGCAATTTCTTATACACCGACAACTTGAGAAGAGACTAATGCGATTTACGTTATAAAAATTAGTAGGAACACAATCAAAAAGATCTAAAACTGATTGTTTTTGTACAAATTAATCAAACCGTGTTTCTTTTAATTATTCACCAAACTTTGGTAAGCCAAATAATTAAAATAGCTATTGTTTCGAATGTTAAGGTATACAAAGTGTACGTTTCAGTAAAAAACTGCTTCAATTGTTCAAAAACAACTGTAGCTATATAGTTTTTTGTTTTACATAATAATTCTATATTGTTCCCTTCAACTTTGATCATAAAAAAATTGTTTTTTGAATACTCAAAAATATCTGGATATTTAAATGCCTAGACAAGCAATCACCGACCCACAGGTCAGACCTGGCCCTCGAAGCTCCCCCTTCTGGCCCAGGGGTCTACAATAAGGTAGAAATAGCACTTAACAAACTGTTTATAGCTCGCGAAATGTTTCGATAAAAAGAATTGCCGATTGCTGGTCTAGAAATTTAATTATCTGGCAGTATTAATTAATTTTTTTTCTACTTATGCTTGCAACCAAACCTCTTAAACCGCTTATGAAGACCCAATGCAACCAAAAACACATGTATTAAGATATTCGGAGCCGTTGACATTGGCTCATAGAGCCCAAATTTTGTTTTGACGGCGACAATAATGCGCAACGAATCTGATAGCAAAATACGCCTGAACACGCCATAATAATAATAATAATAATAATAATTTATTCCACCAAAATATTGATTAGGTGCAAAAGTTACAATACAATTGAAATTAATCTATCCAATTTGGCAAGGCCAGTTCTAGGATAGGTTAAGGATATTTAATTTAATAATTGCGCCGTTTGCATTTGGAACTTCGTCGTAGATGGCGTTAAGAGTTCGATGTTTGTAACTTATAACGTTCGATTTTAGTAGCAAGATAAGTATAATTCGCTTTTTAAAAAAACATTTTTTTTAATATATTATAATCAAGACTATTTTAAATTGCTCTATTTTAAAAAGTATATTCCGTTTTACAAATTCGCTTGCACTCACCCAGCTTTTTAAAACAATAATCTTGAAATTATAGAGGAATTTAATTGGAAGAGTTACTTTTAAACTGATTTTTGAATAGTCATGACAATTTAAAATAAATAGCTCTTCACATAAAATACCGTTCTTTAAATCAGTATCAGACATCGGTTACTATTTTTGCTAAGCAAAAATTTACGAAAGTTTGGTCCTTTGAAGACAAAAAAAAATATTAAAAGATTACAAAGAACCGTTCGATACTGCAGACAAATTTTAAAAAGACAGACCGAAATTTTCAAATGTTACAAAATTTTATATGCTCGAGACTTGCAATATATTGGAATTTTTTTTCGAAAAATAACAGTAAAAAAAAAAAAACAAAATGGAGTCTAAGTGTCTCGTTGCATACTTCTTGACAAAAATAAGTGAAGCCTAGATTGTCAAGGAAATTGACCCCAACTCGTAATATTGATAGTGCATTGGAGGTTCGTGGGGTCGGAGATGACATAGTACAAGTACAGTAGAACCTCCAAGCATTATTGGATCTCATGAACACAGGTACCAGTTAAACATGTCGCACCATTAGGATTGCTGTTAGACTTGATAAACGCATTTCTTGGAAACCAATTTCTCCCCAAATACATATTTCCCGGGGTATCTCTAAAAATTTCTTACAAATTTATTTTTTTGAAAAAAGAAAACGCCAAAGACAAAAACTAAACAAAAATCGACTTTTTTTCCCAAAACGGTCAAAACCAGTTTCCACAAAATAAGTTTACTGTTTCATCTTTTTTTTTGATTTCATTAAATTTAAATGAATAAGAGAAAAAGAATAATTTTATGATTTTATAAAGAGTCCTGTCTCTAAATCATAAAAGAAAACAAAAAAACATCTCCCAATTATAATAATAATAATATAAATAAAGTTTTTCAATGTTCAGTCAACCTCACGATTATATTTTATCTCGCAATAACACTCGTCCAATATCGAAGGACGTTATCGTAGCACTATATCGACGCAAACGAAAACATTTTTACAGTAATTTTTTTCACTTTAGTGGTGCCGTTTTTTACGATTTTCAAAAATAAATTCTCCACTGAAACTGTGTCAAATATACAATGTATAGTCCCTAGTGGATGATGTACAAATTCTATGAATTATCTGATTTAAAGCATTTCATTAACCGTAAACGGAGCAGAACCGTTCATTTTCAATTCCAGTGAGATCCAATCGATGTTACATAATTATTTAATAGGCTGAAACTGAAACTGAAGGGTTCTGAAAATATTAATTGCGATTTTAAAGCGTCAAGAAAAATATAAATAATGCGCACAGCAAGTTTAAATCAGCATAGTAGAGTTCATTTGTTTAAACAAATGGTAGTCGACACTGGCTATTGTTTTTAAACAATTGCGTTAACTGAATAGATTGTTGAAATTTGAGAAAAGAACCATTGCGGAGTAAATTTGAGTTCTAAGGATTAATTTTGGTTGTTCGAGACGTAAAAATTCACAATTAAAATTCCGTGACTCCGTTTACATAATGTGTGTTCGATCTGTAATGTGAATTAAATGAGTTTTCTATAAAAATAACTTTACAAAATGAATTTATCCATTTTTTAGAATTTTCATCAATGCAGATCTGCCGAAATAAATAAAAAAGAACAGAAATCATCAGACTTATATCATTGCTGTGAGATCTGCGAAAATGTTAATCGCATTTATGTACAATCATACAGTTCTCATTTATGTATAAAAATTGTTTCAAATCAAAACTACATCGAGAGAAACATTCAAATGTTTTCACAGGGTTGTTTTGTTTTTTTTATGTTTTACACTGGACATAGTTGACTGTTGTTTGTTTTTCTCATTTTAGTACACACAAGTTCTTTCAATTGTTTTTTTTTTATATTTACACCCATCAGTAATTTAATTAAAGTTTTATTTTTCAGTTAATTAAATATCACCGTTTTTAAATAATTATTAAATCTGATTATTTTATTTACTGACATTTCCCTCGTCGATTTGCAGCGCCGTTCCGTCGAGATTGGTAACGTAACAGCTCGGATCGATCACTTTCGGAATCGGCTTAATATCCGTGCCGAGCTCTTGTTCGATGCGGTGCAAAGCGAACCGGTCCTCGTACGTAATCAGATTGATGGCGACGCCAAGATGGCCGAACCTTCCGGAACGACCGATACGGTGCAAATACGTTTCGGCCATCTTGGGGAAGTCGAAGTTTATCACAACGTTGACGGCTTGCACGTCGATACCGCGCGTGAACAGATCGGAACACACCAGATTCCGGCACAAGCCCGAACGGAAATCGTGGAACACTCGGTTTCGGTGGGCCTGCGCCATTTTCGCATGGATATAGTAACAGCAGTAGCCCAGTTCTGTAATCTTTTTTGCAAGTAGCTCCACACGTTGAGTCGAGTTGCAAAATATTATACTCTGAGTTATTTGCAGCTGAAACAAACAAAAAACACTAAAAATACTGAACTAAAACAACATCAGCGTTTCTCAAACTTTTTTGACTGCAGCCCAGAACGAGATTTTAAAATTATTCGCGACTCATCTTATGGAAAAAAAAAACATTTATTTACAGAAATAAACTTTATTTTTGAAGTTTAACTTCTTTAGCGACGTATCTGTTTGAAAAAAGTAAGAAATCAAGGGGAAGTAGAATGTAACAAATTAAGGGAAAGTAAGTTTGTCTCCTAAAAGTTTATAGTGTGTTATTATTAGTATGTTATTAATTAGTATAAAAATGATTTGTCGGGAAAAAGGACTTTTTAAGTAAACACTTATTTGTTATTTACAGCGACGTTTTGTCCCTTGCTTGGGACTTTTTCAAGCTTTATAACTGTAATTGAATTATTAAAATACAATTTGTAAATTTTATTTTAATAATTCAATGACAGTTATAAAGCTTGAAAAAGTCCCTAGCAAGGGACGAAACGTCGCTGTAAATAACAAATAAGTGTTTACTTAAAAAGTCCTTTTTCCCGACAAATCATTTTTATATTAATTACCAAGGACAAAAAAGAAAAAAAAGTCAATATTATTAATTAGTTTGACATAACAAAAAAAAAAAATAATTTGGGATAATATTAAAAACTAAAGAAGTTAAACTTATGTGAGCTTATGAGGGTGAGGCTCATTATATATTTTTTTTATGTGCTGCCGGGCCCTTCCGCGGATCACTGGTTGGGAACCACTGCATTAAACAATCAGAAATACGATTAAAAAAAAAATGTAACGAATAGTTAGAATACACATACCTTTGAGAACAGTGTATTTAAACAATGTACTTTTTGTCTTTCTTGCACGAAAGCATAGAATTGTGTGACTCCCTTCAAAGTGAGCTCCTCCATTAAATTAATTTCGTACGGATCGTGTAAATGTTTCTCCATGAAATTTTTCACTGTCAAAGGAAATGTGGCTGAGAATAACAAAATCTGTCTATCTTCAGGGAGCCTCGAAATCACGTGATCCAGCATGCCTTTGAAATCTTGCGACAGAAGTTTATCTGCCTCATCTAATACTAGCATGCGACAATTCTCCATTTTCGCAACCTGCAAATAATCAATCGGTGTCAATTCCAGTTCTGGATTTACGATTTTTTTGAACCAGGACAGAAATTTGATAGTGGCGACCCCCCTTCAAGGGTTTGAGATAAGTTATTTAAAAAAACTCAAAAATATTTATTGGGCGGCATTTTTTTCACTGAGAGAGAATAAGAACCCTTTAATAATTTATTATCAATTTTTACACATATTATGACTTTGGCGCCCCCTGAAACTGCCGCCCGTAGCAAGTGCCCCGGTTTGACGAGTATCACATTTTTTTGTTAAATTTTTGGGGCAAAAATACATGATTTTTGACATTCTTCAGCAGTAAGCCAAATTTTGTGAAGGCTAATGCTTAATCACAGCTAATAAAAACAGTAATAAAATAAATTTTGCGACCAGAGTTCGAAATTTCCCGAGAGCATATTTTAAAATCTGAGGGATAACAGCTTTGAATTAAATTCATGTGTATTTTTACCACCCATACGAACTGAAAAAAGCTTAAAAATTTGCCCAGTGCTACCAATATTAGTCACCAATCTGGTGTGCAGTATGATCGTGAATGGCTTATAAAAAACTTGTTATAAAAGTAGTGGGTATAATGAAGAGAATTACATGCAATAATTATACAAATGAATAAAAAAAAAAAAAAAAAAAAACAAATGAAACAGATTACACTCACTTGTTTATCCATAAGATCAAGGATTCTGCCGGGTGTGGCAATAATTAACTGCACCTTCTGGTAAATTCGCATAATATCATCTCTTAGATTAGTACCACCGGTTGTCACCATAACTCTGATATCCATGTGTTTAGCTAATTCTATACAAATCTGACTCGTCTGTAACGCCAATTCTCTTGTCGGCACAATGACTAACGCCTGTATACAATCCTTCTTCGGATCAATCTGTTCTAGAAGAGGAATACTGTACGCTCCGGTCTTTCCCGTCCCATTTTTAGCTCGAGCCAATACATCTTTGCCGGATAACGCTACCGGAATCGATGCTTCTTGAATCGGCGACGGTTTCTCCCATCCTTTTTCGAATATGCCCATCAATAATTCTCGTTTCAAGCAGAACTCATCGAATTCATTACCTTTAGTATTTGTTACATCCTAGTTACAATAACAAACTCCATTAAAAAATTGTTGGTGCTTACGTACACACAAATTAAGGAGCCATCCATTAATTACGTCACACGTTAAGAAGGACGTAATTTATGGATGACCTCTAATCAGATACAACGCTGTAGCTACTTTGAATATTTCATTTCAAAATAGATAAATAAATAAACAAGAAAGATTAAAGTAGCTTATTCATATAGCAAGGTATCTACACTGATACGAAATAACTATCCATAACAGCTCTAGTTCTTGCAAAATAAAATCAGTCAGGTATGAACCAAACTCGCGTGGGTTCTGTACCATTCGGTTTACCATCAAAACTTTAAAGCTTTTCCTGTAAACTACGAGTGAGGTCCTATGTTCCTTATTTTTTCAAAATTTTAGGCTGCAGTTTCGAAAATGGGGGGCAGGCTCGATTTTCGTATATTTTCTTCAGTATCTTTTAAACTATGCATTTTAAAACTATAGAAAAATATACGTATCTGTATTTCTAATAATGAATTCTTTCATATGATACGTCACATGATGCACTTAAATATATTTTTTTTAATTTTCTAATTTGCCCTCCAAAATCGAAATTCATTTATTTACGCTATACGTCTGTGATTGGGTCATCTAACTCTATATATGTACCAAATTTCCACTTTTCTCATCCAGTAAATTTGGAGAAAATAAGCTGTGACAGACAGACAAACAGATACGAGAGTGATTATACCATACATTAAACTAGCTGTGCCTACATATCGATAACGGAAGTTTGTAGATAAAAAAATTGCAAAATAAAAGTAAAGTTGGCAGCTCGTTTTACGATGAATAAAAAAGATTATTAAAATTCATGAATTGGAATTCGCTGGAAATACTTGAAGAAAAAAAATCCCGGTATGTTTTATTAAAAACTATTCGAACGTACTTCCCAGATTTTAAGTTAAATTTTATTAACTAAAAGGCACTTACGCTCGTTTTTATTCGCTTATCTTTGGGTGGAATTTTTAATTTTGACTTCCATCCTACATCGCTTGCCTTGCCAGCATCTCTGGAAATATATAAAAAAAAAAAAAAAATTTTTAATCAGTTTATAATAAATTAATAATCTTGCTTTCATGTTAAATGAAAATTATTCATGTTAAAAAAACTTCGCAAACGTAGGTACGCAAAAATCATTTAAAAACCAGATCTACATAAATTAAAAACACTACAAAAATCTCCTCCGTTTGCATGCTTGGTGGAAAGTCGCTTTAAAAAGTTCTTAATAAATTGATGGTTTGTTCACTTTCAAAAATCGAAGATTTGAAGTTCGCTAAGCTGTAAAAATAATAACAAAACTTACGTTTTCACATTATTTAAAACGTTATTGTGCGTTTCAGTCATCATGGCTGAAGATTTTTAGCTGAATTTTCAAAACGGAGCTCCTAAGAG
Organism: Venustoraphidia nigricollis; assembly: GCA_034508555.1. NCBI lineage: Eukaryota > Metazoa > Arthropoda > Insecta > Raphidioptera > Raphidiidae > Venustoraphidia > Venustoraphidia nigricollis. The sequence continues at coordinate 158,240 of JAVRKA010000068.1, forward strand.
CAGCTGCGGCGAAATAGATTTTCAAATCAAGACTGAATGAACCGATAATATCTGAAACAAATATTACACTGAGAGAAAATGTTTTTTTTCGTTTTCAATTTTTATCAATCATTGCTATTTAAACTTGTAAAAACTCAGTCTGCAATGTTAGAACTTGCACTCACTTTCTCTGATATGATTATGCATTTAAGTTGCAAAAATTTTAATATTTTTTGAGGACAAGATTTTCAAAGAACTTATGAAATGCTGAACATATTTTAGATACCTAAGTTTTTAATTTGGGATGTATGGGCAATAATCCGCTTCATTGGAGAATAAAACCATTTATCTCTTTAATTTGATAACGTTATCACATTTTTTTAACAAATATTTACTGAGGCTGAAGAGTGCTTTTCTTTGGGACACAAAACACCAGTTTCGAAAATACCGAGGAAAAAACATATAATCGACAAACTTTTTGCAAACTAAACTCTTAATATTATTTTCAGAGCAAAAATAAACGGGATGACAGCAGATCAAATTTAATATGCCAAAAACTTTCACATGAAATAAAGATGGCTATCAAAATATATATCAAAGACGTAACTGATGTATATTAGCAGATTTCACCCTACTGAAGTTATGCAAATCCTTCAAAAGCTCAATAAAAATGTCAAATGGATTTTTATTTGGAATACACATAAAACTGTGCTCTTTTTTAATTACCTGATATGAAGAATTTAATTCTTTATCGACGCCAACGGCGAATAATCTACGAAGACTTTTTTTTACATATGAATACGCGTCCACCAAAGAACAACTCTGAATAACTGTTCGATCAGTAAATTTGTAACCTTCAAGATGCAACCATGTCAAAACTCGCGTTACGAATGAATAATCGCTATTATTTACAAATTCGTTTGCAGCATTTTAGAAAAAATATTACAAAATTTTATTATGTAAGTTAATCTGTTAGTTTAATTAGTATGAATTGCAAATGCTGAAATTTAATAAAAACGAGTTGAAAACTATCTTTATGAAATTTGAAAGAACCTCAAGGAGTTTAGTCCTCTATTTTTGACCTTAATGCATTGTTAAGCGGCCTTCACACCATCAGTATTCACTTATCTTGACGATGTATCCATTATCATTAGTAATACCGAAATATTGTTAATATACTGACCGTTCGAGAGCAAATACCGATTTTCAGACATCAGTATACATTCGCGATCCTGAAAATATTTAAATCAATAGTCATCGAATAAATCTCTCCCTACTCTTGAGAGTTTAAATATAGAAATTTGTCCTCTAAACCCTTTGAATAGGATACGACTTTGCAACTGGATAGTATCTCCACATACAAAGCTGGCTCTAAACTACATCACGATATGTCCGTGACCAGAGGTGGGATTCGAACCCACCAAAGTCTGACCCAAAAATTAAAACGCTGATTTATTACATGTACTCTTTAAATGCAAAACTTTAACACCCGTAAAGATTATTACCACAGTTTACTTACCATTAAGTATCTCTAAAGAATAGTTTCATTCGGAAAAAAAATATGTATTATACAACTTATTATTAAATGTATTTTTATAACAAATTTATTAAAATAATACAAAGAAATATCTTTTACACAATAATAAGCCTTAACAAATCATTGTTAAAATATTACGGATCAATCCAGAATCGATGTGGAATTTTTCTAAATTATAAACGTTTATCGGAGCTAATAAAACATTTTACAAAAACAAAAAATGAGAAAAGGTTTCAGAGCAAAATATCTATAAATAATAATTAAACTATTAAACATCCCTTGAAGTGAACCGATTATTAGATAATATTATCACTGACACATATCCACTGTTTTACACAAGATGGCGGCTGAGAAGGGTAGTTTGTTTCACTGTCACAAATTTCATACAAACCAATGGAAAATATAAAGTTGTTCAGTCAATGTATTGCGCTAACCAACGAAAACCTTCACCGTAACCTTGACGTTTGAGAACAGAACACATGAATAGTTCTAAAGGACGTCCTGGTAGTTCACTTCGTGGTACCTTGCCCTTTTTACAATAACAAAATATTAATATAACAAACCACAAATTAAACTAAAAATTGTTCCTCACCTTTCCTGTAGTTTGACCATACAACGCAAAATAATTGCGTAGCTCGTCTTCGGAAGCTGCTCCAGGAATGTCTATTTTATTGCCCAGAATAAGTACCGGGCAATTCGACAAAGTTTCATCGGTGAGAAGCGCATCTAGTTCCACTTTGCTTTCGACAAATCGCGCACGATCGAACGCATCGACTAAGAAAACAATCGCATCTACAGCAGGAAAGTAGTCCTTCCATACTCGTCGAGCTGTCACAAAAAGATCATATTTAAAGGTTCTTTATAATTTATGCTGAAGATATGACAAACTTAAAATGTACATATTTTCAAATGAACAAATAAATGTTAAAAATAATTCATCTTTAAAGTTCAATTCCAGATATATGTTATAATAGAAAATAATAATTCAAATATTAGTCTAAAAATGTCCACCAAACAAAATTAGTCGTAAGTTGATGAATACATAATTTATTATATATCTTACCTTGTGTATGTCCACCTAGATCAAACGTAGTGAATCTCATATTTCCGATAGACAATTCTTCTGATGCTGTAATAAAATATTTTCAAAATTTATTAGCAAATTTTAACAGCATTATTTTAAGCTGATTGATTTCTCAGATTGTGAAATATGCCCTGGGGTACAGCGAGAGGAGCGGTCGCTCTAGACGCCAGGTGGCAAAAGACGCCAAAAAGTCAAATGCGAAAAACAAATTTTATTATTTAGCGACTGACTGAAATTAACACCAAATACTAATTTAATTATAATAATAATATTTCGTTACAATTGACAGTATGTTTGTAACATGTCATTTACAGATTTACATATATAGCGGTAGTAACTTTCTTAATGTGAAAGAAGCAGAAGTATAATAATTAAAGCTACTTAATTTAATTTAAATTCAACAAGATGTGTTGATGTTTGCAATAAAAGTTGATTTTTGAAAATTTAGGACTTATTATTTATTTGACATAAAACCGAAGTTCAATTTAAGTGAAGTGAAAGCGTCGACCAAAGGGGGCTGAAAGATGATCTCGCTCTACCCTGATCACGGGCTAGGGCCGGCGCTGCGTCTGAATTATACAATTTAAAACTATATTTTTTAAGCTTTATCTACGTAAAAAAAGTTGTCATGCTTACTGGGATGCAAGGTAGGAACGTGTTGTGCCAGCCGATCATCTTTGAGCATATGTAGAAGAGTAGTCTTGCCAGCATTATCCAAGCCCAAGAATAGGAGTTTGCCTGATTTCTTCCAAAGGCCTGCACACAACACATGCAAAATACAAAGAGAAAAACATTAGACACTTACATTCTACTTCACTCGATTGAGGACAATTGCAATCGTCTGACCAAAGCAATGGTTCAATTATATTTTCTTCTACGAGTAAATGTATAAGTGTTTTTTTGCCAGAATTATTCAGGCCTAAGAATACATATTTTCCTTTGCGCTGTACAAGACCTGTATAGAAGCGCTTGTTTAAAAAATGCCTTTCAAACAAGTCAGTTGAACAATTTTAAGAAGCTATTTGAGACATATTTTTTATAACTTACCTAAATAACCTAATATTCCAGTAAACCAATCCCAAATGAACATGACTGAATTTTGTATACCTAAAAAAGAAAACACCAATTTTCAATTCAAAGTTCAAAACCTAAGTACTAACCTTGATAATAATAACGCAAAATGACTCAGCTTAAAAAAATAATGATTTTCTTTTGAATTCGTCAAAATAACTTAAATAGCTTAGTTAACACTTCTAAATAATTGGTATTTAATAATTAAACAAAAAAAACTGTTTCTTTTACGCATGAAAATCCATTTTATCTAATTTTTGACATGAAAATACTGTAAATATTCACGATATATCTAAATACACACGATATCAAAAAATGTTTGTTTGTTACTTTAAACTTACAATTTAACTGTTAAAATTATAATAAACACTTAATTTTATTTATTTATGAACTAAAATATTATTTTCATCAGGCAAATTCAGGCCTGCCTGGGTCTCTCCACAAACGTCACATCAGTTTGGTTGGCAGATGATGTCACGTCCGGTACGTGAAAGAAACGGAATTCAAAAAATTAAAAGCAGACGTGCAAGGTGAAGTGATCTTGGAATAACAGAATTTTATTTGTAATTTATTAGCCAGAAAGTTACTTTAATATTCGTTCTGTGTATTAAAAAATGCGCTGTTTTATGAAATTTGATGAATATAAACTATAAAAACATATTATCATGGTTCTGTGATACTAAAAATGTTTTGTTCTTAAAATGTCAAACTCAAATTAAATACAGGCCAGTTAATTAATCAAACGTGTTAATATTATTTAAATTTCAATTTACAATAAAATTTGTAAGCCCACATAGAAAATATAATATTATGGTTATGTTACACATTCCAATCAAAACAATCAATATTTTTCTGATTTTTAAGTGCGGGAAATTTGAAAAATTCAATGTCTAGAAAGTACTCAAAAACGCATAATATGGACAAATCAGAAGATTCGGTTAATATTTTACTACCAAAGTCGGCAGCTTCACCAATAGCGCGATTTCAAACGATCTATCACACTGATAACACGCCGGCAAATTCATTTTTTAGTTGTACAAATGATCAAAATGTAGCAAAATATAGTGGAGAATTGGCTGCAGCCGATAATTATAACGATAAATCTATTCAGAGTACTATTTCGTCTATTAGTGAAATAGATTCATGTAGCTGGGATCAAAGCTCAACAAGTTCCATGTCTTGGTTTGATGATTTTGATTCAGAAGCAACAAAAAAATTAGCTAAAGAATACGAGGATATAGAACGGGTTTTGTATGGTGAGGCAAGCCCAACAATTCTGAGAGAATCTTTGAGGATTGAGTGTGAAGATTGGATAAGAGCTTTCCCACATTTGCGTGTAACAGGAAAAGCAACTGATGTAAAGAAATTTTCAAGTGAGAAAACTGGTAATCATGAAGAAATCATTGCAATACATCCAAGTGGTCGAAAAATAAACCATTTTCATAATACTGGTAAAAGTCTGTCTCCTAGGAAAAGAAATGAAAGTCTGAGTTGTATTTTTAATTCTTCGGAAGATCATAAAAAAAATCACTCGAGTAATAATGGTAATTTAAAAATCGGGAGATATAGTCCAGCGGAAGAAATAACGATTGGAAATAGTATCGGGCTTAGAGAAGGCGATAATATAGAAACGTATTTAAGAATATCACCCATATCATGCGAGGCTAACTATAGGTTAAGCAGGAATGCAGAATTCAAAAATAATCATTTATCTTCGATTATGAAATCGGAAATGTCGGCATCAAAATGGCAGAGACAATCCAGTCCGGAATTTTCTTCATTGCCGTACATTCCAATCCAAAATCCAAATATTACAATTCAAAACTTTTTCTCGAAAGATTTACTCAACGATCGAATCAATTCTGGAAGAAATAGCAAACATTTCTTCGAGTCTGAAATTTCTGATAAAAATAATTCTAGACAGCATTTAAAATCGGGGAAAACTAAGACAGGACCAGTTAAAAAAACGTTTCCTGTGAAAATTGATGACAGATTTCAAACTTTGCCATTACAAAAAAATAGTTTTACTTTACCGCCTATTTCAGGGGATAAGTACAATATGACGAACGGAACGTATTATTATCGGTCTATTTCGGCAACGCCTCGAAAGCAAGTCTCACCTTTCATAAAACAATTCGGACCACCGGGACTAGACAATAGAATGACTCGATTGGACCGTGTTTCGACCGCCCGATTAAAAGAAGCCTCCAATCAGAAAGTGTCAACCTTGAAGAAAAGAAATACAAATACAAATTTTGAATTATAACAGTAAATACATTGTTAAAAAAACTATGTAAAAAATAAATATGTAAATAAAACATTTAGTGTTGACGATTTTAAATCTATACTAATATTATAAAGAGAAAGATTTGATTTCTTATTTGTTTCGGATAAACTCAAAAACTACTGAACCGATTTTAAAAACTCTTTTATCAACGAGTAACATATTAAATGCCGATATCAAGCGCACACTCGCTATTTTATTTTTGAATATTTGTGCAGTGTATTTTGGATGATGGAAGTCATGTATAATTCTTCATACTCATTTATAGTGCTCAAATACAATTTTGTTCTAAATTATTTTTTCTCGTAAGAAGTAAATTTTTCGCAATTAGTAGGATTTTTTACACCAAATGAATATTACAAACGAATAGAAAGACATTTATTTACAACGATTATTTACATGTATTAACAAAAATTTGTTCTGCGTATAATAATTAATATTATATCATTATCATAAACAATTCCCTTACCAAATTTTATTTATTACCCACTTACAAAATTTTCTTTTCGTATTTCTACTTTGATCGTAACAAATTCAATACTAATATTGGTTACAGCAGATATCTGCGAGGCCACCACCGGTATTTAAGGCCAACAAATTCATATTTTTAATTTATAGCAGCCATGGAGGCACTATACAACAATGGCATAGCTACACGCTTGGTTAGCCCTACATATTTAAAAAAAAAACAAATAGACCATTCAATAATTGGCCTTAAATTGCTTTTTTGAAATGTTGACGTCATTCATATCAAAATAAGATAATGATGCAAATCATAATTTATTTAATAATGAAGTTTTCCCAACTGGAAAATAACTTTGGATATGTTCTTCTGTGACTTCTTCTAGCTTAGCAGGATTCCATTTTGGATTTTGGTCTTTATCAATAAGTAAAGCTCGTACACCTAAAAACAAATTTTCTTTCAATATAAAAACATACTGGGCATTGAGTTGTAGATAGACAGGAAAGAGAAAGAAAGAGAAGACGATAAACATGGTGTACGTATGTCTCTTTCTAGCCCTTCTTAGTGTATGTTATTGAACAAAGCCGGAATGGCTACCGCAATTATCGCTATCTCTTTCCGCCATTTTGCTCGCACAGCCTAGACTAGTGCTCCATATCTACAACTCATCGGCAACAAATATTTCTTTAGGTTTTCATACTCTTTTCCGACCATCAGATGATTTCAAACCATGGACATAGGAATATAGAGACAGAGTATGTTCTAGGATTTTAGTCGAGAGGGGGATTAAAGGACGCGACGAGGTTAGTGGTGTCTGCTTGTAATTGCCCGGCGCACTGCGCATGTCGAATAGCACGAAATTTATGTTGGTAGATGATGAATAAGAAAATTTCTTTTGTATGCAGCACAATACGCCGGCCAATCAAAAATTGACACCATTCTTACTTTGTACCTGTTCCTCAATGGTTTCCCCTCCGCAGCTGTATACTCCATCCCTATAATTACTAGATCCATGTTTCAAACTTACCCTGGTTTTACTAACAAAAAAAAACATATTAACACTAAAAATATAGTAGAAAATTGAAAATCATACCTTCAAAGAAATCTTTATTTTCTAATATCTTTTTTGCCATATAATATTCCATTTCCAAGCATTCGTTTAAATTTAAAGAAGAACCATACTGCAATTGTTTTTTAGTTATTTTTAAACTCGTCGGAGACATTTTCGATAAAAGTTGTAAAATTTCTTTGGCAAATTCAGATCCATTTTTCTGCAAATTTCTAACAATGTCTTCAACAGTACCAGCAGAAAAGCATTCCTCTATTAGTTTTAAATGTGGCTCCAATATGAATTGTTTATCGTCTTTTGTTTGAAATTTGTCCAAAACTGATTTAACCTCACTATCACTATTACACTTCAACAATTCTTTTTCTAAATCCGCGAGATTATTGCTTTCGCAATAATGGGTTGCAATTTTGGCTCTCGCGACATCGCGACCTTTTAAACGATAACCGGTTAATCCTAAAAACAATCCCAAGTTTCCCTGTAATCTCGAAAGAAAATATGAGCCTCCTACATCGGGGAAAAACCCAATCTGCGTTTCAGGCATCGCGAACAAGGTTTTTTCAGTAGCAACTCTGTAACGACCGTGAACAGAAAGTCCTACCCCACCCCCCATTGTAATTCCATGAATTAGTGCTATGTAAGGAATCTTATATCGTCCAATTAAAGCGTTGTTTTCGTACTCCTTACGAAAGAATTCACTCCCTAAATTTCTATCGCCTCGCAGTCCTGCTTCAGCAATGGATTTCACATCTCCTCCTGCACAAAAAGCTTTTTCACCAGTTCCTTTGACTATAACAAGTGCTTTACTTGTCTCCCATTCTTTTAATGCCGGATAGATTTTTTCAATCATTGGCATATTCAAAGAATGCAAAGCTTTTGGCCTATCCAACGTTATTATACCTTTATTTCCTACTGTCTCCAAGATAACCCCATTTGAATTTGACATTTTTCTACACGTCGCAAGTACGTACCCAGATATATTAGATTTTAGAAAAATGCTGGTTAGTTTTTTACAGCTTGAACCTATCTGAAAAAAAATAAACCTTATAATTTCAGTGCAATTTAAACTAGAATTTAAAATGTTGGAAGTTACCATTCTCATACACTATTCATTCAGCGAAAATAAATGTGTTTCAATCACAAGATGGTATTTAAATGATGAGTTGAATAATTTATAATCTAATTTTGTAATCTAGTATTTACCGAGACTTATGACATTTGACATCTGACGTTTCAGCCATTTCGTAGATACAGTGTTGCCAATAATAGTTAAGACACGTGCAACCGTACACAATAAGGCCAATATAAAAATTTACGTAAGCTAAAGTTACTGAAAATTTGACTAGAGTGACCACCGGCTGACTGCTGCAGCTGACTGTCACAATGGAGCAGACAGGATGGCGTTTTAAGAGAAACAATATTAATTTTATAACAGATTTACAAGTCGTACAATGCCTCTTGATATTATTCGGATTATTTAACCTTTCTTTATGTTTGTTCGAAGATCAAATTGGAAAGTTCGACTGGTATAACAATTTCTACTTACCTGCATTGCAATGCATATTTTAACGTGAATTGAATATTTTAATTAATGTGATTGTGTTTTGTAGGAAGCAGAATTATGTAGGCAAATTAAAATTTTCACATTTTGATACAGTGTCGACAGCAAAAAAAATTATTGTCGCTACAGAAGAAAACGTTGTTGCAGCCTTGCATTTAAAAACAGGCAAGTAATTTTTGAAAACATACTTTTTAATAAATTAGCAATAGGTATTAAACGATACAGTAGTTTTTTACGGGACCATTGAGTCGTAGTGTTAAGTGTTATGCTCGAAGGTGAAAACATTTTTTGTCGATCTAAGACTGAGACTCTGTCAAACTTCTAGTTTTATCCGTCTATAATCAACTTAAACCTTAAGGTGACTTTTTACCAGCTATTCAATATGCTCCCTTTCTCACCCGCATAGTTCTATCTTACGAGCAAGTGGATACGTGTGTGCATGTAAAATGCACTTACGTTTCGAAAAGCTGTAGTTTCGATGAGAAATCTTATTCAATCTTTGATGGTAGTGCTTACGAAATAAACCAGAAGTATGTACCATTCTTCCCACATGACTTTTAGTCAAGGTTTTACAGTTTCTTTGATCTAAATAAACGATTAAAAATCGATTAAAAACGAGAAAATTAGCATAAGTTTTACACAAGTTTTTGCACAGAAAAAACAAAATTTTAAACAAATTATTGAGCAACTCAAATTTGTCAGTATTTTTAACATAAGTTTGTAAAGAAAAACATTTCAAAATGTTAATTTGTCTTCCCATGATTCGAAAACTCGTGACGTGTTGTAAAGAAATATTGACAAAAACACGTTTTTTGTTATTGAACTTTTAGGGCAAAAATATATGTTTTTAAGCAGCAAGCCTAATTTTGTGAAGTTTAATGCTGAATCAATAATAATAAAAACAGTAATAAAATGAATTTTGCGGCCACAGCTCTAAATTTCCTTAAGCGAAACAGTGTGTAAAACGTATTTTAATATAAACCTGATTTGCAGGTCAAATAATATGGCGTCAAGTATTAGAGCGAACTCAACAGGAGCAGATGCAATTTTTGCACGTAGAGGGAAGCGAGACAGTTACGGTATCCGGGAGAACAGGTATCGGGCCATTCCTGGTACGCGGCTGGGATACCGGAACTGGCCGTATACAATGGCAGTGGTCGTTGACACCGCTCACAGCAATGGGGGCAGATCGGAAAACATTTTGGTTTAGTGCTAAAGGGAATCTATTTCACGTAATCGCAGTAACCGGTTCTCATCTTGAAGTCACTGTATACAGCATGTCTTCTGGACAAAAGGGCAGAACTCAGCATGTGTCTGCTAACTGGATTACAGACATTAAGAGGTAACGTTATGGCGGAAGTATTTATGAGATGCTTATTAGATAGGCTTCTCTCTCTAAAAATAGTCGAAAGTGCGAATAATACCCAGAGCTGGCAACTTGAAAACAAAAAAATATTTCACGAGTGGTTTTACATCAAGGTTACTACAAACTAATGCTGGGCGTTAGCATTGTTGCAGGTGCGACTAAATGAGACGCGTGAGAGGGCGGGGGAAGTAGGTTTGTGGAGTCTTTTTCCAAACAGTTACGATAAACATACTTGAATAACTAAGCAAAGGGCACCGGTGACGTAAACAATCGATTCAACCAAACAGACGTGACCATATTTATTACCTCTTACGGCCAACCTTCTAGTATTTTAGTAATTTTGATTTATTTTTGAAATTGTTGGTTGCCAAAACATTCAAATATAAAAATCCTTAACGGTTTCTAGGAATTTTTGTGAGTTTGTAGACCAGAGTATTATTTTACAGCAATGTGTAATAGAGCCTGTGTTTTAATTAGTTCGGATTATCGAGAATATAATATGTTGTTTTGTTTTTCCAGGTGTATTTTAACAGCTCCCTACTTCGCATGCATATCAGAAACCAATGGCAAAAAGAAGTTGACTTCGGTAGACTTGGCGTCCGATTCCAATGTTGTGCATTCCCTTCCGTTAGACACTGTATTCAGCGAAGTGTCTGACGTGTCTCTATCTAAAATCACCAGTCCTGAACCAACGGTCGTGGTAAAACAAGGCAGTATATCAAAATTAATTCTCGTCACACCGTCGGGATACAAATTCATGCCTCTGACCTTGCCGGCCAGTGGCAATCTCATCGTAATTCCTTCTACAGATAATAATCTAGTTCTTTGTGCCACTCATAGCGATAAGGTACGAATATATTCTTATTTTAGATAGATAGATACAGTCAAAACCGTTTACAACGACATCGTTTAAAACAACATACTGGTTATATTGACCAAAATCATAGGTCCAGGCCAAATGCTTCTTACGACATTGCTTATTACGACATACCGCATTAAGTGACTACATTTATTGTAATATCTTCATATCTTCGGAGAATTATATCTGTTAGAACGACAAGCTGTATTGTAAACAAAATTCGTATGCATAGAAGTGTTCCAAACAGACTAAAATTACAGATTTAATGAATACAGAAAAATGATAATGATAATAATACTACATACTTAATAAAAAATTAATTTGTACCTCGAAAACATCACCGGTTGTTATGACTGTTGGTTTTTACGATCAAATATGAGTAGATCCTTCGATGTCGTTACAACAGATTTTGACTGTAATAAGCATATAGTTGATAAGGTACAGTTTTTACGCAGTTATTTTTACAGATGTTTAAAATAACGGCCAATGTTTTGGAAACCGGTGAATCAGTACCGAGCGCCGAAGTGTCCATGCAATATCCGGACCATTACGGACCAGCCGAGATATCATCGGCGCTGTGTTATACCCGAGGCGATAGAGGGACGGCTTGTAGATTTTTACTTCTTACCGAAGATCATTCTACTATACTACTTCAGAGTCCAGGTTAGAACTGATTTAAAATGCTTTCAAAAATGAGAAAATACTGTTGCTTGTTTTATTTTGACCTTCCCTACTTATATTTAACCAGCGTTTTGTTACAGATAAATTTTTATGGGTACGAGAAGAGAGTTTAGCAAAAATTGTAGCCGTAAATATGTTAGATCTGCCCGTGTCCGATCTTGATGCAGCAATCGAAACTGAATTTGATAATAAAGAAAATGGTAAGAATATTAAAACTTATTGAATTTAGTCATCGATTATAATTGTTTACTGATTTATTCATTATTTTCATGGAACAGTTTATTTTGGGGTTTCATGTAAGTATTATGAAAATGTGTTTGTGATTGTTAAAGTAACATGTTTTGCACTGACAGAGGCGTAACTATTGACTACTTAGAGACGTCCCAGTTCTGAGATCCCGAAAAGCTTGGCGCTCCAGAATTACCTAGACTTATGAATATTTAATAGACATTTTAACACGTTGACTGCCAACTATGAGATATCTCGTAGGTTGTTTACTTGCCCAGGACGCCTACTATGAGTTATCTCGTCCCTTCATTACATGCCATATTTGTACAGCTACGAGAAAACTCGTAGCGTAACACTGTAATTACGAATAGTTGACCTCGGGAAAGAGAATAAAAAAATCAGGTTTGGCTTAAATGAACAAACATTAAAAAAAAACATTTCTTAAGCCTTTTGATTAATTATTAAAGTTTTTAATAATATAACATGATTAAATCAAATAGGCTCTTTAGACCGGAATCGTGAAGTATTCCGTGGCAGCCAACGTTTTAATTGGGTTGTTAATCTTTATTCTAACCTATAAACACTTTTGTTATTTAAAACCATAATTTTTGCTAATTATTTTTTTTGGGTTAGACTAGATTAATCAAATTAGGTGGAATGCCCCTTTTTCTAGCTCAACCCCTGGGGGCTAAATAAAAGAGCATGACTTCGAATAGGAGAAATTGACAGAATCTGTCCATTAGTGTTTTCTTTTTTTACCGCTAGCGTCGCTAGTTTCCTTGTACTGATGTATATCATAAATACATATGAAGCAAGCAAGCATTAGATAAGTAGGCTGTCAAAATACGCGTTGGATAATAAAAATGTTATATTAATAAGTGATTGATTGCAATTTAGTAATTTTAATGGAACTTTGACTCAGTAAATCAATATAATTAATTATTCCGTGTGAAAATTATACTGTTCTATTAATCGGTGTCTGATTTGACTTATGTGAAGCACATGAATGTCTCTGCCGTTTCGATCGGCATTTTTTGCGTCCATTTTTATGTATTGCGCATGCGCAATAAATAAAAATGGACACAAAAAATGCCATCCATGGTTTTGATTACATACAGAACACTACTGACCTATTTTGTTAGGAACCTGGTAATGCTTGTCTAGAGCTCATCCTGTGGTACTGCATCTTGTAGTTACGCCTCTTTTCATTTATCAGCATAAAAATGTTTTTGATGGTCATTTGAAATTGAGAAGTGCGTTTGACTGCTAATTGCATGGATGTTAATTTGAAATATTTTGTTTTTTGACTAAATTGAAAATAAATAATTAAGTTTGAAAAAGTCGCCACAAATACAAGTACTCAAAACTGTATGCCTTGCATGCTTTCAGTCGTAATGCAGAAAGGTTTGCGCAAACAAAAAAAAAGAAGACCTTCAACCCAGTTAATTCTAATTCATTTTTTTAAATGTTTCATTGTCTACATGCTTCAAACTATAAACGATATTTTTTTTTTATTTTTATCGTGATTTCCACTTCAAGGTCATACGCAGAATTATTGAGGTTATGTTTGTTTTTTTTGCAAAGGGAATATAATTGGAATGGTAACGAGAAGATTAACTAGTCAAGTGATCCAATTGCGAACTGCTTTGCTAACTATACTTGGTTCAGCTCCGCCCCCGTCAACGAGTCAAGCTGCGGGGCTTGTTCGAGATGAATTTGGTCTTCACAAAATGATTGTAGCTGTCACTTCAGTTGGAAAGGTAACAAATTTTGTAGAATACTATTTATTTTTTCTGTCGTTACGACCTTACACTACACTTGTTGTTGTTGGAGTGTTGGAGAGTTGATGGAGTGACTATAACGGAGTGTGACCAGCAGGTGACGTGACCTGGCTAGAGCGCGGATTGGCTGCGCCATTTTGAGCTATTATATGTAGTGACAGCTCAAGATTACTAAAATACTAGAAGGCTGGGCGTTAGAGGCTATAAACATGGTCACGTCTGTAATTGGTTGAGTTGATTGCTTACGTCACCCGTGCCCATGGCTTGGTTATTCAAATATTTTTATCCTAACTGTTTGGAAAATGACTCCACAAGCCTATTTCTCCCGCCCTCTCTAGCGTCTCACCTAGACACGCCTTCAACAATGCTAACGCCCAATCTTAGTTTCTAGTAATCTTGAAGCAGAAATGACCAGTTGTTTTGTTGAAACGATTCCAAAATTAAACTATTTCTATTTGAAATGAGAGTTTAATAAATACTTCCTTTTCAAATCACTTCAAGTTGTACAGAGAGAAAACTTTACGTAAACGAAAAAGGTTTTGCACTTAAGTTCTTCTCTCTTTATTTGACACGAAAATGAAGCGTTTATTAAATACTCTTTTCAAATAGGAATAGTTTCATTTTGGAACCATTTCAACAAAACAACTGTAGCCAATTCTGCTTCAAGATTACTAGAAACTAAAGTTTGGCGCTAGCATTGTTGAAGGTGTGTCTGGGCGAGACGCAAGAGAGGGTGGGTGAAATAGGCTTGTGGAGTCTTTTTCCAAACAGTTGTGATAAACATATTTGAATAAGCAAGCCATGGGCACCGGTGATGTAAGCAAGTGACTCAACCAGTCACAGACCTTCTAGTATTCTGGTAATCTTGCCATTAATTAACCAAGTTCTGTGTATGTTTGTAGATTTTTGGAATAGACAACAAGAATGGTGAAATTATATGGCAAAAACGGATAGAAAATATTGAACCGTTTACAACTGCTGGCAAGAATGAGATGCTGTTAATAGTCCAGAGAACAACTAGACATTTTCCGCATATAGCACAGTGTTCACTTCTTGCAAAAGATAAGGTAGGAAAGAAATTGGCATTCTTGATTTAATGCGGTCCCTACTTCAGTTGAACAGCGTCATCAACCTCCATGCCATAAAAATCTGAAGTAGTGACCAACAAATTCTGTAATATAATCTAGCAATAGGTGTATTTATTTGTTCGCATGTTTTAGATAACGAATGAAGGTGTTATATTCACATTCAACCCTGTTAGTGGTCAGGAGTTGAGTGGAGGTGTTCGAAGGCTAGGCTATATTGTAAAACAGACGCTGCTGTTGCCTGAAGGCGACGATACAGCTTTGCGGGGCATAGTGCTGCTAGATTCTTCGGGAAATGTTCATATTGAACCCTCGTCTACGAAGTCCGTATTGCTAAGGGTCGCGGACAAAACTTATATGTATACCGTAGACCAAGATAAGGGAATACTGACTGGATATACTCTTCTTTATAGTACTAATGAGGTAATACGACTTTATAATAGGAAATTTCCGTTTTTTTTAAATGAAGTAGAATGTTATAACCAAGAAGGTCAATTTTCTATCCGTAAACGTTTTCATAAAATTTATAAGTCCGATCCTGTCAAACCGATTTTATTAAAATTTTAGAAGCACCTTTTAATTGACACTGAAAGGTTAAAAATCAATTGTGAATCAATTCCGAAAATATTTTCGATGTTTTTGGACCCCAAGACAATTTTCAATCTCTAAATACACCCCTTATAATGGTCCGATTGGGCCCATTTTAAATAGGCTTCGTGCAGTGATGGATTCCAAGGTGTGACCCAATTGATTTAAACGAAATTTGGGTCACATGTTGGAATCCATTTAGTTGAAATATGGACTATCTTAGAATTAATGTTAAGAGCTCAAATTTTTAGAGATTTTTTATATCAATTTGGAAACGTTTGACCCCTGTGAGTATAGAAATTCGAAAATACCCCTGTTAACGACCACCTTAATATATATACAGTGGAATCCGTTTATAATGACATCGAAGGGAATTGACAAACACGTCATACTAAGCGGACGTCATACAAAGCATTTTTGTGAAGAAAAAACAACCGTCTTTTTTTTAAGTAGCATAGGGCCGCTGACGGGTATTCCTTTGTTTCTCGTGATTTTAAACCACTGAATTAACGCTTTATCAACATTTTCTTGTCGCGATTTTCGAAGCCTCTTCGGTTTCAAAACATTTGAATTGAACGATCGCTTAATCCTGTTCTTGTTTTTGAAAATCATTGAGATTGTCGAATTACCGACGCCCAATTCCTTTGCGAGAGATGAGTTTGATTCTCCATTTTCTAATCTGCATATTATTGCACCTTTCTCCTCAATCGTAAATGCTTTACGACGTTGAGATGACATTTTTTACGTAGGATATCACTAAAAACAACGCGTGACGTTCAACTATCAATTACTAACTGAGATTCAAAACAAAAACAAGCCACGTGCTGAACGTTGTCAGGAATCAACGAACATTGCCGAAAAATCATGTCGGTCACTATAAACGGACAAAATTTATTAAAAATGGGTCATAATAAGCGACATGTCACTGTAAGAGAAGTCATTATATCCGACTTTGTTACAAAGAATTTTATATGAAAACCAAACTTCGTTTTTAATTACGTCATAATAGGCGGTTGGTCAATATAGGCGGAGTCATAATAAACGGATTCTACTGTATGTGTGTTAGCACGATACCTCTCGACAGACTTAATTGATTTAAACGAAATTTAAGTTTGTCGAGAGGTATCGTGCTAACACACATATATATAAATATATATATTAAGGTGGTCGTTAACAGGGGTATTTTCGAATTTTTATGCTCCCAGGTGTCAAACGTTTCCAAATTGATAAAAAAAATTCTCTAAAAATTTGAGCTCTTAATATTAATTCTAAGATAGTCCACATTTCAACTAAATTTTCTTATGGAAAATAACATGTGGAAAACTCCATTTTTTCTTCCAAATTTTAAAACTCGGGGACAAATGAGTACAAAAATGAGACATATATATTTTTGTAGAGAATTTAACGCTCTACAAAAAAAGTATCTTGTGTCCCGCCATCTGACCGACGCCAATAGTGTATGTGCCATATATGACAACTACACTAATAACTAATGATAAATAATTATTCTAAAAAATTATTTCAATTGATAATTTAGAAATTAGCGGCAACACCGACATGGAAATTGAAACTTGGCTCTCAGACTAGTCGTATTATCGAAATCACTAGCAAGGATCCTTCGGAGCGGGTGCATTCTCAAGGTCGTGTTTTAGGTGATCGCTCAGTGCTATTTAAATACGCTAATCCAAATCTAGTCGCTGTTACCACTTTATCTAGTGATCCAATTCATAAATGTAAGTATATTTTCATTATTACAAACCAACTCGATAAGAGATAGTGCCATAGTATTAATTTATGTACATTTATTTACACTATTGTTCCATTGATATTTGTAACTTGTATAATTATTTTTATGAAGGACTAATGGATGATCACTCCTTGGATTGAACCTGATTTTATTGTTTTGGCAATAAATACAGAGTGATTTTTAAATTCATGCTTCTTTTTTAGCAGGGTGTAGAAATCAAATAGACGAACAAATATTTCAAGTAACTTTTTTATCAAAACTCAAAAATAAGAGAGAAACAACCATTCAAAGTTTTATTAAATTTTGAGGTCGGTCCTGGCGTTATGTTATCATTATGAAAATATCTTATGTCATTATCATGTATCTTGCTGCCTATTTGAAACAAAACGGGGACAATTTCGAACAATTAAATACTTTATAATGTCATAAGATATTTCCATAGTGACATAACATAACGCCAGGACCGACCTCAAAATTTAATTAAACTTCGAATAACTGTTTCCCCATTATTTTTGAGTTTTGATAAAAAAGTTACTTGAAATATTTGTTCGTCCGTTTGATTTCAACACGCTGTTAACAAAGAAGTATCAACTTAAAAATCACTCTGTATTCTATATGTAATTGATTTGAAATATGTTTGTTGCAGATGTTCTAAATATTTATTTAGTTGATGTGGTATCAGGTTTAGTAATATTTTCTGTTTCACACAAAAGAGTGAAACCACCATTTCATCTAGTCCATTCCGAGAACTTCTTAGCTTATTCGTATTTCAATGACAAAATGAGACGAACGGAAATTAGCAGTTTAGAACTATATGAAGGAAAGGAGCAGAAAAACAGCACAGCCTTTAGTTCGCTGGCTCCGCCTTGTTTGCCTCTTGTCGAAAGGCAGTCGTACATTATGCCAGCTATGATCGAGACTATGAAGGAGACAATTACCGAAAAGGGGATCACCAGTAAACATATCTTGAGTGAGTAGTCATAATCGTTTGTTTGTTGCTCTTACGAGAAATGTTTCTTGGTTTTATTTTCATATATTCATAGCCACTACCCGCGGCTCTCTACGATTTGATATGAAATACAGTAGCGAGAACAATAGCTCCACCGTATTAAAGTCTTGCCTAGCGGAACGCACACATTTTTTTTTATATAGGTACCCATACTTCCACCATAAAATTGCTGTACTTCCACCATAAAATTACTGTACTTCCGCCATAAAATTGCTGTACTTCCGCCATGTACTCAAATTTAGCCAGTTTATTTAGGGTTTGTATTTTTTATCAAAATAAAATATAGCCTTTATTACTCAGGGGTAGTATAGCTTATTATTAGTGAAAAAATTTTAAGAATCGGTTCAGTAGTTCCAGAGATTACTCCGTACAAACAAAGAAACATACAAACAAAATTTACCGGTTTGTGTAATAGTATAGAGTTGATATTATTTAACAGTGGCATTGAGCAGCGGCGCAATATTGGAGATGCCGTGGATGTTGCTCGACACTAGAAGAACGTTCATTGCGCCGACAGAAGAAGGTGTGTTGCCATACATACCGGAGTTGCCCATGATGTACGAAGGCATAATTAATTATAATCAATCCATAGCTAGACCCCGTGGAATACATACCGTACCCAGCGGACTCGAATCCACATCTTTGGTATTTGTTTATGGCCTTGGTAAGTGATTTAATATTTAATTATTTTTGGTGATAGAATAGCGAGTTTGCGCAAAAGTTTCCCGTATGAAATAATGTTATAAACTTACGCGATAGACGGAATCAAGCGATAACTGTGTAAATCGAATTCGCGTAAGTCGGGGTACAATTTTGCAGCATCGGCCCTGAGGTAGAGCAAGAGGCGCGCTCGCTCTAGGCACCAGATGGCAAGGGGCGCCGAAAAGCCAAATGCGAAAAACAAGATTTTATTATTTAGTGACTGATTGAAATTAACACCAAATCCTAATTTAATTATATAGCGGTAGGGACTTTCTTAATTTTAAAGAAGCAGGAGTATAATAATTAAAGCTACTCAATTTAATTTAAATTCAACAAGTGTTGATGTTTACAATAAAAGTTGATTTTTGAAAATTTGGGACTTTAGTTATTTAACATAAAACCGGAGTACAATTTACGTGAAGTGAAAGCGTCGACCAAAGGGCGCTGAAAGACAATCCCGCTCTACCCTGATCAAGGGCTAGGGCCGGCGCTGAATATTATCATTTATAAATGAAAAAGTGTTAATTAGTGTGTATGTAGATTTGGGTTTTACTATAGTATGTTTTATCTATGTTTTATAGATATTTTCTATACAAGAGTTTCTCCGTCTAATACATTCGATGTTTTAAAAGAAGATTTTGATCACTATCTGATCACAATGGTGTTAGTGGCCTTGACGCTAGCATCTTATATCACGAGGCAGTTTGCCTCACGAAAGGCTCTCAAACAGGCCTGGAAATGATATGCACTTTCTACTAGGTACATTCATTAATATTTTTAAATGCAGAACCTTAATAATGTGGACAATTCACGCAAACATTTTGTTTTTTCAACAGCAAATTTTTTGGGCTGTCCGCATAGAACTGAACGAAACGCGACAAGAAACAAAACAGTGCCATTTTTATCACAACGCGGGAAAAACGCAATCATTTAAAACCGACATAATGGCCATGTTCATTAACATATTTTTGGTCCATTTGTACATGCGTTTTCATGCAACTGTGTCCAATTTTATTTATTGCGCATGCGTAATACATAAAAATGGACACAGTTGCATGAATAGGCATGTGCCAATGAACCAAAAATATGCCAACGAGCACGGCCAATATATAAAATTTCGAAATTCTTTAAAATATTCGTTTATTAATATACGTGATTTCATTTTCTGTTAACTGCTGGAGGTTGAGAACTATTTATATTTGGCATTAAGGTCCACACCCACTGAAGCGACACTTTTTAAATACGTGACATCCTGCTTAATCTAGAATTTGTTAAGCATCTATATGTAATCTACAATCTCTCTTTTTAATCTTGAATGCCTCTTTGAAATTAAAAGTGGGACGCCATTTTGATTTGACAGGTGGCCCAGGTATACCACAGTATTTTAATATTAAAGTAACTATCTGTCGAATCTAACCACAAAAAGGTAAATTTTGCATTTTTAAATCAAATATTCATAAATAAAATATCGGAAATCATCGATAGCGTAAGTAGAAATAAGTAGATATTGATAAACTGTTGCTATCTCTCCACTTCTAGTAGTTATTTAACCTCACTTTTGCATGCCTGCAATAATGAAAATAGTTTTTGTTTCATAAATGATTCAAATATGTTTATTAACACATATTGCAATATTTCTTTTAAAAAAAATTGCATAAATGCCTTCATTTCTGTCGCGTTTCAATACCTTCGGCAGGCCGAATGGCTTTAGATTGAATTTATAGTTAAAATTTAGAATTTGTACAATTGTCACTGACTAGTTAAAAACCCATTTTAAAAATTATGGCTACAATAATTAATAATACCTATTTATACATAATATATGTATGTGAAGTCCTTCTACACTGTAAACATGTAAGTACTGTCATTTGTTTTGTAGACATATATATTTTATATAAATTTGTCTGAAAAATAGTAATAACTAGACGTCAACTAATAATCAATTTCAATCTTCAAATCAAATAGAAAAAAACATTCGAAAGAATTCAATTCGATTAATAAACACATTGTTGTTTGCTAGAATACTAGAAGGTTGGGCGTAAGGGGCATAAACATGATCACGTCCATGATTGGTTGAGTCGATTGCTACGTCACTGATGCCCATGACTTTGTTATTCAAATACGATTAACCCAACTGTTTGGAAAAAGACTCCACAAACCTACTTCCCCCGCCCTCTCTCGCGTCTCGCCCAGACACACCTTCGACAATGCTAACGCCCAATCTTAGTTTCTAGTAATTTTGAAGCAGAAATGGCTATTGTGGTTTTGTTGAAATGGTTCCAAAATAAAACCATTCGTGTTTGAAATGAGTATTTAATAAATACTTTTCGTTTACATAGTTTTCTCTCTGTACAACTTGAAATGATTTGAAAATGAAAATCCACACGTCTAGTAATAACCGATTTTTCATACAAATTGTGCCTTGGAACAAAATTGTATAGTATTATACTTTTATTGAAAATACTTAAATTATAAATTGATATTCTTGAATCGGAGTTAAAAAAAAGTATTGTTTTCTTAATAAAAATGTTTGTGTAAATTTTCCAGATTTTCATAGTTAATTTATCCTCATGGGCCACTTACGTCGTTATTTGTACGTATTTTTATAGTATTAATTTTTCAAAAGCTGTAATAAATTTCGGTTCGAATCTAAAAGTACTCAAGCAGTTTTGTTTAGCTAATTATTTAAATAAAGATGTACATATTATGTGTTCATAATGTCACCGCTTAATTTCATAAAACAATTTGGGTAATTTGAAAGATTCGAACATTCAGTTGTTTTTATTATTTTAGTCCAATCGAGAATAGGTGGTCATCTGGTATAAGTATAAAAATATATTTTGTTTGTTGACTATTATTGTATACTTTTATTAGTGTTACAATAAAAAATATATCTATCTATACTTTATTATTTTTTGGATATTAATCAAATAATAAACTATCGGTCTGGCGGATTGTACCTTATCCAATTTTTTTTAATAAAAAATTTTAAAAAATTGGACAAGGTACAACCCGCCAGACTGATGGTTTATTATTTAATTAATATCCAATAGACCACCCATTCTCGATGGTCGCCGCTTGGACTATTTATGTTACGTTTATTGACGGACCATGTACAGTAAACACCCGAAAATTATTCATTCCTTTGTCTTGCGGACATAGATTCGGATAAACGTCATATGAAGAACCAAAAATCATACTACAGATCCTACAGACGAAAAATTGAAGAAAAATGGTGCTTGTACTTATGTATGCGCGGCAGAAGTTATACTTCTTTGGCGTGATCGCGATAATTAATATACACATTTTTGTTGAAGATGTACATTGATAAAATAGAATAGGAAGATGATAAATATAGTTAAAAGTTATAGCCTGTTCACTTCGAGTAGTACTTATCTATTTTGGATAATAGATGGACAACTCCAACAGCACATTGTAACAGAAATGAGACGCGTCATCTATAAATACAAAGTAAAACTATACTGCATCGCAGAGTCAGCTTTATCGACGATTTCAACCTTGCCGTTACACGTAGTACATTCATGTTAAAGTGACAATTAACTTCATGGTGTCTCATTTTCGTTGCATGCTGCGTGCACAACTTCCGTAACAAAGAAAATTTTACCCTCAATGCGCCAAAAGAAGTATAAATTAAAAAAATTCCTGATAAAAAAATTATAAATTACGTAACCTTTCATAGTTAAAACTTTGTTTTTCAAAAAACTCGTCTGTAGAATCTTGTGCTTCTTGGTTCTGCATTTAGCGCTTAACCGAACCCTTCAGCTTTGAAAATAGCGTTGCGAGAGCTGTAACCGTTTTCAGGCGAGAGGAAAGGATTTGAAATGAAGAGTGCAGAGGGTATTTGTCGGTATTAAAATAGCTTGTTAATACATCAGATCAGATGTTTAATTTAAAAATAATCATTATTTTTACTTTCTTTTGTATAAACATGTGGATTTATAATATTATGTAAATTGTAAAGTATTTTAAAATGATTTATGATTCCCGTAATTTCGAAGATGAAATAATATTATTGTGATACCGCCTTAAAAGAACTGCTTTACCAAATTTCGTTTTGAACCCCATTTTTCATAAATAAATGAAATCCACTCTCAACAAAATATGGTAAATGATTTTTTTGTCAACTTATTTCAACAAAGCGTATTTCAAATATTCGAAAATAAACAAATATTTAATCAGTTCTTTAGAAAACGAAATTTCATTTTTACAGCTGTTTTTTGCATATTAAGATAAGTGTATTTAGCGTTTGTTTGACCTCGTTGAGCATTTGTTTTTTTAAGCAGCGGTGTCATTTACCAATTTTTTTTATTTTCTTTTTTTGTATGTACTTTATGTGTAATATTTGTTCATAATATTGTTGTTTAATAAAAACAAACTTGTATAAAATGTTTACATTTTGGGGGGCAATTAAAAACTGATGATAACAAAATGGGGGGATACAGTTTGATGCTGCAGCTACATATCTATCGTCTACATCCAAAATTTAATTATACCACTCGATAGCTCAACGATCCAAGAATTCGTTGAGTGAGGACTGTGACGCATCGCTTGCGGCGGAGGGGGAAACACCGCTATTTTGAGGTCGTTTTTGTATTCACCAATTTTTTTTTTTGTACACATGTTCTATACCAACTACAAACCTATATTATGGTTTGTAGTTGGTATAGAACACGTGAACAGTGTCTTCCATTTTTGTTCAATAGATTCCAAAATTTCATAAAGAAATATCGATATTTTTTATCAGCTAAAGGATCAAAGAATTCGTTACATAGAGTGAAGACTGTGACGCATCGTACCACCATTTTGAGGTCGTTTTTGTGTTTGTTCACCAATATTTTTTTATTGTTCACGTGTTCTATACCAACTGCAAACCATAATATAGAACGGTGTCTCCCATTTTTGTTCTACAAATTCTAAAATTTCATAAAGAAATATCGATATTTTTTATCATTTTATATTTTTACGCGAAAAATAAAAGTGAACTCTATTGAGATTTGACATATGGGCGGAGTTTAAACCAAATGTAATGCTGAATCCGACATTTTTCACATATATGGTAATACTAACAGCTTGTAAAATGTAATGTGTTTGTGATTTCAATTTCTGTCACCAGATGTTGTATTGTTTTATGTCAAATTATAATAAAATTGAAGTACAGGCGAAAACAGTGATACATGACCCACGGTGCATAAAAGAAGGAGCAGCAGTCGTCGACAAACTTTATGTGAGCTGCCTAGAAGGACACTTCGCCCGCTACCACATCGCCTTTGATAATGTCTACCGCAGTTGTAGACGAAACGTCAGGTAGAAATACCAATGGACCACTGCGTACAAGTCCGGAAACCAAGAGGTTTTACAGCAACGCCAGCCGTGAAAGCCTACACACTTAAATAATAATACATGACGTCATAACGCCCAGGGCGAGATCTACGAACAGGGATTTCGCCATTGTGACGTGTTTCTGTCAGGGTCCAGTCCATGAGTCACGATTTCTTTGTTATACATCGAAGCTTCATAGATGTACCTATATTTTTTTTTGATAAATGTGCACAAAAAAACTGAAAAAGTTGCACTTTTATTTTTATTAATTATAATTAGCAACTAACAAACCAAACGCGGTTGCTCCAAGTCCTCTGCGAAGAGGGAATATTTATTTTTATTTCAGAATTTTATTTATAATAATATTACAGTACATAATATTAAGATTCTTACATTTTACAAAGAATAAATGAAGATAATTATTTCCCAGGGAAAGGGTTAACGCTGTCCACTGTTTTTAAAGCTGCGGTTATTGTGTTTTTCATCTCATCCGTCATTGTTTTTACTTTTTGTTGCATTTCATTTACACCGGCCTCAAATAATTGCGTAACGTCGCTAACTTTAGTCATTATATCAGTAAAAAACTTCTCCAAAGGTCCTTGAGGTGGATGTAGAGACGACGTGTCAGAAAACAAATTACGATCGTCTATAATTGGTGACGACTGCACATTTTGCGCCATCTGTATAACAGAGATATAATGCTAGTTTATTATTATTCATAACAGACCCGCCGCTAGCAGTCCTCTTTTTTTCCCTATAGACGTTGATGAGCTCAGATGTTGAGCGTCTATAATCTACAATCCAACTTTTTACTCCCTGTGCCGGCCACGGGCAATGCACGCTCACCTGCGCAACCCTAATTCAAATCAAGGTGGTCAGTAGATCGCTAAGTTCATGAGACAGACAATCTACTGAAAGCCTTAACGTAATTCAAAGCCAGTTTCGCTTTTCATTTTTGTACCGAGAGATGGCGTTAGTATACAATCCTACGCTTTTTTTTTCTCTTGCAAACGGCTCTAACGATTTGGATGCAATTTTCTGAAATTGAGTTTTGAGGGACAAAAAATCGATCTAGCTAGTTCTCAACCCTGCAAAAACTTGTTTTCTTGTCGACTTTTTAAAAATATTCGTTACTATAATATGTATTGGAATAGTTTCAAATAATTAGGAAAAATTATTGTAGAAACTTACCTGAAAAATTAATATTAAAGCCAATACACAAACAGCACATTGCTTCATATTGTAGAGCAGATATTTGTGTGCGTAATATAAATACAAAAAATTATTTCGCCCGTAAGTTAACTTCGAGAGACTGACGATATTTTAGAGATTATTATCATTTTTATTCAATTAATACATTAGCATGCGCGTGAAACAATATTTAGGTACATATTTCGAATTTATTGTTAAGGTTTAAGGTGTTGATATTAGTTGTGAACACTGCCATATAAACGATGACTAGCTTTTGTTTGTGGTGGGAATCTTAGCAAACACAGCGCGTGATATATCTAATATATTTTTAAAAATGATGCCCCTGTGAACATAACAATTAATCTTTTAAGAACCTTTTGATACCCATATCGAGAGAGTTGTAAAGAAATATATGATCCGCCATTTTGTGTCGGTCACCATTTTGGATTTGGAATGAAGTCACACTGCTCATTGTTTTCTACTTGTCATACCCTTTCATTTGATGCCCATGTGGGGGGAGGGGGTTATAAAGAAAATAATCCGCCATTTTGTGGTAGCGACCATGTCAGATCTACACTAATATTCAATATACTATATTGTATTGTCTTCAGAACCAAAGGTGTTTGCAAAATTTCACCATGATCGGATATCGGGAAGTGGTCGAAAAATCGATCGCATGTTTTGTCCCTGACAGACAGACAGAAAAGCAACCTAAATAAAAGCTTGTAATAAAATTTTGCGCGTTTCTAAATGTTTAATAGATTAATTTTGTTCTGTTACATTTTTTTTATTAAATAATTATAAGGTCAAAGTATTTACAACAGTGTCTTACACCCAATAAAAATTTGAATAGCGACACTTGAATACACAAAAAATAAGGTGATACAGTTTTAATTGGAATAATGACGCCAATGTTTGTTTTCAAAATGTTTTAAAACTTAAACATACTTAATATGCGATTCAAAGTGCAAAATAAGAAAATCTAACGTCCATTTGTGGACATTGTGTCATAACAGAACCCATTCGCGCCACTACTATTTTCCATCTACCGCACTTCTCGTTTTTTTTTCACATTTTTTTAAACGTCACTTTATTTAATAGCAATGGGCAAATGAAGGAATTATAGGAAATTAAGATATGGTTGGTAACTAGGAGTTTGATTGGCAATCGACCATAGCCTCGAATAAGGAACCATCTCAGCATTTATAAGGAATTAATTGAGGGAAACCATGGAAAACCTCAACAAGACGGCAGGTACAGGAACTGTTTCTCGACGAGAGGCAGAAGGAAAAATTAAACAATTCATTAATAAAAATACGCAAAATTATAGTAAATCATATTTATTGTGAATCGCTCGAAGAACTGCTGCTTGAATCTGTAGACATAACTTCGACATCTTCGTTGTCCTGCTTATGGTTTCGTGTGTCCATTGGAACACTTCCTTGACCAACACTCATGTGGATTTCACCAGACGGATGCCAGGCAAACTGGTTCTGGGATGCCGGTATTTCTGTAACCGACAAACAAGTATATAATTCGTTATGAGTTATAAGAATGGATTCTAGAGGAATTCTTGATAAATAAGCGTTTACTTCTTCAGCTGAATAATAATTACGAATCCCAATGAAATTAAAAGGTATTAATTATAAGAAACAAGTTTCACTTACCGCCACCAGATGGAAGTCCAGTTCTGTGCAAATCGGTCAAATTATTTTGTTGCGGTAATAAGTGACCATTGATAGGGTCGCCAAGTCTTCCCAAAAAGCCACATCGCATTTCCAAATCTGTTGGATACGGTCTCCTAGGGTCACCTTGCTGCCACGTTAACGGAGCACAAACTGCGTTCGAAGCACTAATTCTGTGCGCAAATTTGATTAATTCTTCAGAAGGTACTGGTTTCTTATTTGCTCGAGTTATGGAATTCAATTTCTGCCTAGCTTGGAATATCGCTGTGGCTAATATTTGTTCAGCTTCTTTGAGTTGAGACTGTAAGTTATTGATTTCTTGATCTTGCCGTTCGACTTCAGTTTTAACTGTGTCCATTTTCTGTTCAATTTTTGCCTGTTCTGACGCAAGCTTCAAAGTATCCTTTAGTTGTTTATCCTTTGAAACTAGAAGTTCCGTTAGCTGAGCATATTCTGGTCCTGACAATTTGAGATTCTTTGGTGCAATCGCATTTTCAATTAGTTCTCTAAAAATACAATCCAGATTATAAATACAATATTTAGCATTTGGCGATATAAAATGTAAATTCTTACTTAGATATAAGTTCTATGTCGTCAATTATTAATAACAGTTTCTCCTCTGTACTTAAATTTGCTGCCATCGTTAATAAATTAATTACACACTATTCCTAACTTGTTTAATAATATAACCTCAATTCTTTTTGACACATTCCAAACGTCATCGCACCAGGTAAGGCACTATAGATGTGAGTATTCTCATCCGCCATATTGTGTCCTTGCTTGTCACGCGTAGTACGACAACATATGACTAAAGTTAACAGATAAATTATATTTCATAAAAGAAAAATGATTTGAATGTTTGTCAAGATTTTTTAAAGGTCCTGCTGTTGTTTGTACGCGTTTACCCGTACGCAAAAGTGCTTTAAAGTGGGAATATCAATGTGACAACTGTACAGAAGTTGACAGAAAAAATTGCGATAATTATTTATTTTTCAATACTGTACTATGCAGAATAGAAGAATTATTTGTTAATTGTAATGACTATTGTTTTTTTTGCGGGCTATTAAAAAAAATGCGGAAATGTCAGAAAAGAAATCTGCCTTTGGCAACGACACTTCAATTTTATCAGTTGAAATACGAAACAAATTAAATAAAAAATATTGGATACAATTTGAAGTATTTATTATAAAAAAAAAATATACATTAAATAAAATACATTATGGAGAAGCATTTCAATTTTTTTTTTCTTTGCTGACGCCGTTCCATAAACTATTTTGCAAAATTTGCTATTTTCAATGAAGTTTTTCAAACAGTAAGAACGGACGTTAAAAAAATGCCGGATAATTCTCCCTTTCACATTGTAACATTCCGGAAAAAATATATCAATATTGTCCACTAAACATTTTCCCAATTCGAATTTTCCCTGTCTCCGCACTTACAGCCGCTTTTTTTTTTTTTTTTGAGAATACAGTTAAACGTATTTTTCTTACAGACACATTTTGAAGAATCACAATTTGAAAATCGTCGACAGGATGGATGGAAGAAATTAAAACGGAAATTCTAATTGGGAAAATGTTTAGTGGACAATATTGATATATTTTTTCCGGAATGTTACAATGTGAAAGGGAGAATAATCCGGCATTTTTTTAACGTCCGTTCTTACTGTTTGAAAAACTTCATTGAAAATAGCAAATTTCGCAAAATAGTTTATAGAACGGCGTCAGCAAAGAAAAAAAAATTGAAATGCTTCTCCACAATGTATTTTATTTAATGTATATCTTTTTTTTTATAATAAATAATTCAACTTGTATCCAATATTTTTTATTTAATTTGTTTCGTATTTCAGCTGATAAAATTGAAGTGTCGTTACCAAAGGCAGATTTCTTTTCTGACATTTCCGCATTTTTTTAATAGCCCGCAAAAAAAAACAATAGTCATTACAATTAACAAATAATTCTTCTATTCTGCATAGTACAGTGATGAAAAATAAATAATTACCGCAATTTTTTCTGTCAACTTCTGTACAGTTGTCACATTGGTATTCCCACTTTAAAGCACTTTTGCGTACGGGTAAACGCGTACAAAGAACAGCAGGACCTTTAAAAAATCTTGACAAACTTTCAAATCATTTTTCTTTTATGAAATATAATTTATCTGTTAACTTTAGTCATATGTTGTCGTACTACGCGTGACAAGCAAGGACACAATATGGCGGATGAGAATACCTATATCTATAGAGCTCTACACCAGGAGCTTAAGTCTATGGAAGATGTCGTAATTCAATGGTAAACCACGTTTCTAAAAACATAACCTATAAACGTACGTCAAAAGAGCCGGAAATAAAATATTGCATCATTTAGAGTAGAATTTACTGTTCAGTATTACAAAAATGCCGACAGTTACTGTAGAAAGAGACTTACTCTTCAAGGCGTTAGGGAAAACATACAGTAAGTAATTTGTGACATTTGTTTGTAAAATGACCAGGTTTAAAAAAAAATGATTAACCTTTTTCAGCTGACAATGAATTTCAGAACTTATGTTTTCAATTTGGTTTGGAATTAGACGAAGTTGTAAGTATCTTAGTTATTACAATATATTATAAGAAAACAGTTTAGTTGATAAAAAAAGTTAATCGATGTTAACTGCAAACAAAATGTTCGGGGTTTTCAACCTATAAGTTCTATTTTTGAGAAGTTAAACCTGATAATAAGGCTCATACCTTACCGTCATTTAGGGAACTTGGGAATTCAGGTGATCTTTATTTTAGACAACTGAAAAATTAATGATTGCAAAAGAGCAAGGCGCAGTATCCTCTGACGCATCCGAAGATATTCTCTACCGTATCGATATTCCTGCAAATCGATATGATTTACTTTGTTTGGAAGGACTTGCCATTGGAATTTTAGTATTTCAGGGGAAGTAAGTGTATTTATTCTACAGATTTTATATACAGTAATACCCTGAATTTACGCGATAGGTGGGACTGAGCGATAACCGTGTAAGTTGAATTCGCGTAAGTCATGGTACAATTATACATAAAGGTGATTTTTAAGCTGATACTTTTTTTTTAACAGCGTGTAGAAATTATACGAACAAATATTTCAAGTAACTTTTTTATCAAAACTCAAAAATAAGGGAGAAACAGTCATTCAAAGTTTTATTAAATTTTGAGGTCGGTCCTGGCGTTATGTTATGCCACTATGGAAATACGACATTGTCAGATATTCACAGAAATTGTTTGAAGTTGTCCTGAAGATCCTGGTCAGGATAATGCGACAAACTAATTAAATTATTGTATTGTCATTGGTCCTTGATAAGCGTGAAAAGTTTCGGTTCAATCTGACGTTTTGAAGTGGGTGAATTTCACGTTTAAAGATTCCATAACAAACATATAGGTGAAGCTAATAGCAGCATGTTAAAAATCAGGTTCTTAAATGTCTTAAAAAATTGCGTAACTTCGAATCCGCGTAAGACGGGTAAGTCGGGATATTACTGTATCTCAAAAATGTGATCTATATGGAATTTTTTGATTTGTTTTACAACAAATATACAAATGGTTTGTTTAGAATTTCACCACCTGTATATAAGGCCGTGACTCCAAAACCAGATTCCATCAATAGACTAACGGTAACACCGGCAACTGCCAAAGTAAGGCCATTTGCCGTAGCAGCTGTGCTTCGTGGACTCAACTTTACTAAAGATAGCTACGCCAGTTTTATTGATTTACAAGACAAATTGCATCAAAACATATGCAGGAAACGTACACTGGTTGCCATTGGCACACATGACCTTGACACGGTAAAAGGACCGTTCACTTATGACGCTAAACCGCCCGGTGATATTAAATTCACCGCATTAAATCAAGATAAAGAACGAACTGCCATTGAACTTATGGAATTGTTTTCGGTAAGAATATGTACCATTTTATTTAAAACTCTCATAAGAAGTTTAACTTCTTTAGTTTTTATGTACGTCAAATTACAGAAATTATTTTGTACTTCAATTGTTCGTAATTTTAAACGTCAGATTCCCAAGCACTGACTTTATATGTTCATCCTTGTCTTACTATTTTGCGAATCAAAATGCAACGCACTATAAACTTCTGTCCTTGTCAGTTTCATGTAATTTAGGGAACAAACTAATTTCCCCTTATTTTGTTTCTTCTACTTCCCCTCGATTTCTTACTTTTTTCAAACAGATACGTCGCTAAAGAAGTTAAACTTTAAAAAACGGTATTGTTTCATTACTTTATTGAAATGAACCTTCTTTAGCTGTATATCTGTTTGAAATTATCTGTAACGGTAAAGGGGAAATGATTCAGTGGCGGGGAAGTCTAAGAGAAACCCTGGTAACGCAAATTGGATAAAGCAGTTTCATATAAAAACGAGACTTTAAAATCTTAAAAAATAAAAAGAAGTAATACATTTCTTACAGACGCACGTGCAGTTAAAGCAGTATTTACATATTATAAAGGACAAGCCCCTATATCCGGTGATTACGGATAGCAATGGCGTTGTCCTATCCATGCCACCTATTATCAATGGAAACCAGTCTAAAATAACACTTAACACAAAAAATGTGTTCATTGAATGCACTGCTACCGACTCAACTAAGGTAAACTACTTAAATCGTTTGAAGTTAATTTTTATTGAGTAACAAAAAGAAAATCCGTACTTAAAACCAAGCAATTGAAGACATTTTTGAATACTTTGCTTACCCGACAATGGATGGCGGTTGTCAACCAAACACGTTGCTGTTTCTGACTCCTAGAGGTGTAAAAAGTGTCCTCCCTTGAAAGAAAAAGAAAGATCTATCACGCATAAACTATCTCTCTCTCTCACTTATGAGCCAAAAAACAATTACGACAATATATTATGTCGAAGGCGTGTCCAGGAGTAAAGGTCTTTGGTGATTACAATAAATTTAATGTTTATTCCATAACTTTTAGGCTAATGTAGTCTTGGACACAATGGTATGCATGTTTAGCCAGTACTGTAAAGACAAGTACACCGTTGAAAAATGCGAGGTAGTTCGTCCTGATGGAACAACAGAACTTTATCCAAAATTGGAGTATCGTTCCGAAATAATAAATGTCAAAAAAACCAACAGTTACATCGGAATTAAGTATGTATCTAAATATCAGATCCGATTGCATGAAAAATATTTGATCCTATAATATAATTCATGTGCCCAGATAGTGGCAGTTAAGGGCAGCGTTGGCCCCTAGCCCTTGATCAGGGTAGACCGAGATTGTCTTTCAGCGTCCTTTGGCCGACGCTTTCACTTCACGTAAATTGTACTTTGGTTTCATGTTAAATAAATAATGTCTCAAATTTTGAAAAATTAACTTTTAATGCAAACATCCACACAATTATATATATTTTTATAGCGAATCGGCTGACAGTTTAACGAAACTATTAACCAAAATGTGTCTGAAATCGGAAGTGACTGAATCAGACAACAAACGAGTAAGCGTGACCATACCGCCGACAAGACACGATGTTATTCATGCATGCGATATATACGAAGATGTCGCCATCGCTTATGGTTACAATAAAATTCCCAAAACGCTACCTCTTTGTTCGACGATCGGTCAACAGTATCCCGTTAATAAATTAACCGACTTATTAAGGATACCGGTATCGCAAGCTGGCTTTACAGAAGCTCTCACATTCTCGCTTGTAAGTTTATTAACAAATTTCCTTATTCTCGGTTCTGTTATTTACGTCTTAAGATGATCTCGTTTAACGCTGTTTCGTATAGCGCAGGAACTTATTGGAACGTATCTCCCGCGTTAAGCGGGGTCTGACTGTAAACGTATTTTTGGAAGTTACGTAAATACTACATTTATATGTGTTCTAGTGTTCGCGCGATGACATCGCAACCAAATTGGGCTATAAAATTGAAGATTTGCCGGCTGTTCACATATCAAACCCAAAAACATTAGAGTTTCAAGTAGCTCGTACGACTTTGCTGCCCGGTTTGCTTAAAACACTTTCTGCTAATAAAAAACTGCCACTGCCGCTAAAGATTTTCGAAATATCTGATGTTGTTATCAAAGACAGTAATTCAGGTAAAATAACCTAACTAAACAAGTCAATTATCAGTCAGAGTCAAGGTTAATAGAATACTTTTTATTTTTTACTTTTTCGTTCGGTTTGCTATTAAAGCGTGTTTTTTTAGTTTTTTTTTAAACTATTATTTTTTTTAATACAGAAGTGGGAGCTCGCAATGAACGAAGACTTTGTGCTGTTAATTGCAATAAAACGGCTGGATTTGAAGTGGTTCATGGACTTCTAGATCGAGTCATGCAATTACTAGAAGTTCCTTGGAGTCTTAACAAATCTGACAATGGATATTACTTACGTCCGATTGAAGGTCAGTATTATTTGGACTTTTGACCAGTTTAGATAAAATATAATAAGAATAATGCGTTAAACGTTTATTTGTCGGCGTTATGTCATAACAGACGCCATTACTATTTTCCATCTACCACGCTTTCCGTTATTTTGCTATGTTTTTCAACTTAATAGCAAAAATAATCATTTTTTGTTGCCGTTTCATTTCAGATCCAGGATATTTTCCTCAACGCTGTGCTGAAATTGTTTGCAACGGAAGTGTTATTGGTAAAATAGGTGTCTTGCATCCGGCGGTTCTTAATAAATTTGAATTGACCAATCCTTGTTCATCTGTTGAAATCATTCTAGAACAATTTGTTTAGAAATATAGAACAAAGAAAATGTCAGTAAATGATTTTTAACTTAGTTTTTATTTATATGGATTTGTTTGAATTACTGGTGTCAGTTTTGAAAACACTAAAATACAAAATATAAATAAAAAATGTGTTTTCTTTTCTCAAAACTTCCAAAAGTGTAACAAGGCCCATTTTATCCAGATGCGTAGGCTTCCACAGCGGGCGTTGTTTCAAATCTTCTAGGTTTTCAGACTTATAGGTCGTGGTCCATTGGTTTTTCTACCTGACGTTTCGTCTACAACTGCGGTAAACATAATCAAAGGCGATGTGGCAGAGGGCGAAGTGCCCTTGGCGGCTAAGAGGTAATTTTTTATTATTTTCTAATTTGCCCTCCAAAATTAACCTTCAAAATCGGAATTCGTTTATTTATGCGATACGTCCGTGATTGGGTCATCTAACTCTATATATGTACCAAATTTCAACTTTGTTCGTTTAATAGAATCTAAGAAAAAAGCTGTGACAGACAGAGACGAGAATGTTCCTATAAAGGTTCATTTTTTGTACGGAACCCTAAAAACAACTAACAAACTGATTTACTGTGAAATTGGTATAGAGAGACCAATTTTGGTTTTGTTTACTGCACTAGTGCGTAATGGATCACTTTACATGTCCGTATGTAAAGCAGCTACTTTATATTTTTCTTCATTTATCTGTTTCAATAATCTGAAAAATTAGACAATATCGAATTTCGTAACGAAACATCTGAATTTCCGTTTGATAAATGTCCAGAAATTAGTTACAGTAGAATCCCGCTAATCTGAACGCCGCTAGTCCGGATATCAGGCTGGTTCGAACGGGATTAAAAAAAAGATTTATTAAATACATAGTTTATATTATTTATTAGCGATTAAGAAAGCAATTTTAAATTATTGGTAGCTAATTAAAGGAATCCCGAATAATTGAATTATTTAGTTTTACCCATCTAAAACATATGTGCATTTTAAAGTAAATTCCGTTTAATCCGAACTTTCGATGATCCG
This sequence comes from Venustoraphidia nigricollis, assembly GCA_034508555.1. NCBI lineage: Eukaryota > Metazoa > Arthropoda > Insecta > Raphidioptera > Raphidiidae > Venustoraphidia > Venustoraphidia nigricollis. The sequence continues at coordinate 193,281 of JAVRKA010000068.1, forward strand.
GTCACGGTCCCGATTTGCGGAACTCCACTGTATCAACTAGCCATTTTTATCTAAATATTTATTTGCTTCCTAAATTCCATATTTATATTTTTTTTCCTTGCGGAAAAATGTAATATCCGTATGTTATCGGGAAATCACATTGGTTTATGAATAACTCTAGTATTACTAATTACGCTTGATTAATGATTACGCTGTGTAGAATTGAGCGTCTATAATCTACAGACCACAAATATTTATCTATGTACACCAGAATATAGATTGAAGTACAGTAATATCCCGACTTACGCTATACCTGGTCTTACGCGGATCCAGAGTTAGGCGATTTTTGAGATCATTGAAGAACTTTAGACCCAGTTCAATCAGAAGATGGAATGACGATTGGAAACTTGACAGAACTCCTCATTTCAATTGAAAAAGGGTTATAAATTTTGGAAAACATAGATTATTAGATTACTAGCGTGCTACGAGGAAAGTTGATCCGTCAGACGACTTCGTTAGATCTAATGAAGTCTTCATTAACTTCGGTTTACCTACCTTTTTGGCAGTTCATAATATTTATAATTTGTTATATTATTTAAGATTTTATTACGCATTTTTGTTCCAAATTATTATTTTCTTTAGTTTCAAATCCCAGCTAAACATAATTCGTGTGTATTTTATATGCAAAATTGTACCCCGACTTAATATCAGAGATATTAATATACAAGAATTCGCACTCGTGTAAGCTCGAGGTATTACTGTATTCGATTTTGTCGCCATTAAAAAACTTTCTTCACACCTGTTCCAGATCGGAACAGTTGGTTTTTATTTTAATTGTTTAAAAACCAATGTTTTTTAGTAACTAAGGAAAATATAAACAAGTTAGAAAAGTTTTTCCAAATTGAAACTACGTGTGACAGTCATACAAAATTATAAATTATAAACAAAGTGCACATAATAAAGTATAGAATAATTATAGGTTTTTAATAAAAAATATAAAACTCAAACGTGTGTTTTATGAACGGTCCTTCGAGCAATTTATAAAAACCATATTTCTGGCCACTTAGAGTCAGAAATATCAAACATTTTTTGGTCCTTCGACCGGATTTATGGACAACTGGTGAAACTACATTGGACAAAAGCCAAAGGCTTATTTAAAACGAAGAAACTGCTGGTAAGATTAAGAAAATAACAATTTTCTATAATTACAAAAAAGTGTCCAAATCAAGTAAGACGCAGACAATTGCATTCCGCAACGGGATCAATAAGGACAGCGTAAATGGTTTAGTCACCTAGGAAACGAAAAACAGCAGCGCAGATTAACTCTACTCTGGACATATTGTTGAATACAAAACACAGTTGCTATTTACAAGGCAAGTTTGATTCAACTAATTTCAGGTACGACTGATCAATTGCATCAAAATAAGTGTGCTGTGAATTAACAGTGATTTAAATTTACTACATAATATTTGAGCCATCTAATAAGACAATTTGTGCTAATCCACTTTAAATTTGACATTTAAATTGGTGAAATTAGTGACATTTCAGATAAAAATACAATTATTGTAAACGTCAATTCATCTCACAAAACAGCATTTACTATTCATTGCCTTTCTTAAATCACAATGGCCAATATTGATGCTTTAATGAAACAACGAACCAGTGTAAAAGGACGAATTACTCGAATTCATAATTTTACACAATCATTTGATGATACCAGAGATTTATCAGAATTGTCAGTCCGAGCATCAGATTTAGATGATTTATTTAGACAGTTCAATGATATACAATTGCAAATTGAAAATTTTGATGAAAATGATGATAGATTTGCGATAAATGAAACTGAAAGAGATACCATGGAAACCAAATATTTTTCAACTAAAAGTCTGATAGAAATCAAGCTACAGAAACAAAATTCTGTATCACTTGATTCTGGTAACGCTAGTAACTGCTGTTCTGTAAATAATAAAAATCACGAACCGCATACAACTGTCAGATTGCCGCCACTCAATATTCCGATATTTGATGGTAAATTGAAAGATTGGCCCACATTTAAAAATTTATTTGACTCAGTTATTCACAACAATGTGAATTTATCAACCATACACCAATTTTTAAGGTGCATTCAATGAGTTACAAAAACTCTATCATATTGTTTAAAAACCAAAATGATTACAGTAAAATAATTAATTTTACTAGCGAACTGAATATTTCGTGGAAATTTACAGTACCTTGTGCCAGTCACATGGGTGGATTGTATGAAGCTGGAATCAAGTCAGTTAAAACCTTTCTTAAAAAACAGTTAGGAAATGCTCATTTAACTTACGAAGAACTTTATACTGTTCTGACTCAAATTGAGGCAATACTGAATTCACGACCTTTGTGCGCGGTTAGTGATCTCCCTGATGATTTGACGTGCTTGACGCCTTCACATTTTCTTATAGGAGAATCATTACAAAATATACATGAACCTGACATATGTAATATACCATTAAATAAATTATCGTTGTGGCAAAGAATTACACAACTAAAACAACAGTTTTGGAAACAATGGTCAAATCAGTATTTAACTGAATTACAACAAAGACCAAAATGGTGTACTCCTAAACCCAATATAGCTGTTGGTGACTTGGTTCTAATAAAGGAAGACGCCACTCCTCCTTTATCATGGCCAAAAGCCAGAGTTCTTAAAGTTTTTAAAAACAAAACAGACGATTTAGTTCGCTCTGCTCTTCTAAAAACGGAGAAAGGCGAATTCCATCGTCCTGTTAATAAGTTAATATTACTTCCGCTTAAGAGTTAATTGTTCTAATTTCATTTTCAATTTCAATTTTTTATGCTTCCGCATCCGGCGTGGGCTGCATGTTCCAGATCGGAACAGTTGGTTTTTATTTTAATTGTTTAAAAACCAATGTTTTTTAGTAACTAAGGAAAATATAAACAAGTTAGAAAAGTTTTTCCAAATTGAAACTACGTGTGACAGTCATACAAAATTATAAATTATAAACAAAGTGCACATAATAATGTATAGAATAATTATAGGTTTTTAATAAAAAATATAAAACTCAAACGTGTGTTTTATGAACGGTCCTTCGAGCAATTTATAAAAACCATATTTCTGGCCACTTAGAGTCAGAAATATCAAACAACACCTATGATGGATCAAAAGCGAGAAAAGTTCTTTCAAATAAGTATCTAAATTCTATAAGATTTAAGTATCGTAAAAACCAACCGACTAAAATTATTAAAAACTTGACTTAAATTTTGGAATTAGGTACTTTTTTCTTGTTTTACGTATGTGTAAAAAAATCTAAGATTGCATAAGAAATTTTTCTTACGCAATCCTAGAATATTTTTACACATATACTACAACTTTAGAAAAACGATGCTTCAAGCAAAACGATTTAAATGTACAGACTGTCTTTAAAAAACAAGTTAGAGACAACTCTCTAGAAACTGTCACAGCTCTCGCGGCATTTATTATGAACTAACCGTTACCCGTGGCTCCGTACACGGTTGCGATTAAATACGGCAGCGACAACAGTAGTGGAGCCACCTGAAGTCATCTAGTGGCGAGCTACAACAAAGTGGATAGCATAAAACTTTCTCCACGAAAAAATGCATATATATGCCTTCATGGTGATCGGTTAAACGGTGTATAAGTTCTCTCAAACAGATATACCAACATCCATTTTTATATAAGTACTAGCGGCCTAGTCTGGCTTCACCCGGGTGTAAATGTATATATATAGGATATTATAAAAGATGAGAATCATCATCATAAAGTTCTCAACGTATATTTGAATTTGCGCGAATTCAATCGCTTTTAATTGTTCGAACGTTCAAAAATCAAAGAAAAATCAAAATTTCAAAAAAAAAACCTGTTGATCTGATTGCTACCAAACTTCACAGGGTCACTCGCTAGGCTAATCTAAAGATTGCTTGAAAATTTCATTCAAATCGATCCAGCCGTTTTGGAGTTCATAGATAACATATATACACACACATCGATTTTTATATACAGGGTGTCCCATGACATGACTGCCATTGCCTGGGACTGTGTTGCTGGGGTGATTTCAAGTCAAAAATGTCTAATGAACATATACCTGGAACGCTATCCTAACTTAGCTAGAAGCATTTGAAATTTTAAATAAGTAAGCCCACTAATGCAGGTATTAGGCTCGGCTGTTGGTTTTGTTATTATTAAAAAGACTAGGTGGTTGTGAATCACTATTCGTGCTGGTCCTGAGACTCTTCGCAGAGCTACCACTTCAATTCTAAGAAGAGCTAGACTATGTATACAGCAACTGGGTGGACATTTTGAGCAACTAATTCAATAAAGCGATTTCTTTTTAAATGGTTTTTAAATTAGTAGGGAATTCCTACTACTACCTATCTAAAATTTCAAATGCTTCTAGCTCAGTTATTCATTAGACATTTTTGACTTGAAATCACCCCAGCAACACTGTCCCAGGCTATGGCAGTCATGTAGTGGGACACCCTGTATATAGATATAGATACGGCAAACTTTTAGATTCTGCGTTACATCGGACACCTATACTGTGTTTCAAAATGGTATTTTATGCTTTTCTCTTTTGAGGACAAATATTTTTATTATTTCAGGAAATTTAATTTTTGTTTCATAATTTTGTAATGTTTATTCCTCGGGTATTTCCAGAGATAATAGAAAATGATTCAAAGAAATTTCTACTTGCCAATTTTATATACAGAATGTGTCTAAACAAAAACAATAGACGCGTATGACCTCAGTTATATCGACTGTTCCTAAATTGTTCGACGATCCGAAACGTATGTTAAAAAGTGGAAATAATTTCATCTTCGATTCACATATCTATGTCTTGCGTTACCCAAAATAAAAATTATCTCTCGAATGTGGATAATTATTTCGTCTCCAGATGTGTCCACTAAAGAGAGATTTCACTGTATCTTTTTAGACATAGATTGTTAATATCATTACTAGATCTTATACCCAGTAATTGAGGCAAGGGCGTACCCAAGATCAAAACTAGGGGGGGGGGGGGCAAGCCATGGTCGTTCAGGTTGTAACATTTAATCACGGAAAAGGTGAATGAAACCAAAATATTAAGAAAATTATGTATAATTATAGCAGTGCTTTATCAACTAACTTATTACAATTATTTGCTTGAAAAAAAATTATTCTAGTTACATGTCTTATACTTGTATCATTTTTCTTGGATTTATAGAAGTAAAGTTATTTCAAGAATTGTAAAAATTCCAACAACAAAATTTAGTAACGACTTATTTTTTGCTTCCGGGGGGGGGCAGGTGCCCCCCCCTGCCCCTCGCTGGGTACGCCCTTGAATAGAGGAGTGATTTTCTCTAACAAAGGCTAATTTTGGATATGCTACCTGTTACATCAAGGTCTTATATACATGCCTCTTTTGTTTCTTGACCTTACTTGTCGAGCGTCTATAATAAAATACAGTCTTCACCCTAGAGATGCAAATAACAGGTCATTTTCATTGCATCTCTTTAGATATAGAGAGTCAAAAATAAAAATTGATATAAAATTCTGAGTTAGTCTAAAAGTTCATAAGTTATTGTTTTTCAGTCATGCTGTATAAAAGAGTTTGAACTAATTGATAACACGTATGTATTATTTGGTTATGAATAGGGTAAGTGATACAGTTAACGCTCACCAATGATTAATTCCTGTACATATCGACTACCCTAGATTGAACTAGGAAAAAGAGCCCCCGATATAAATGTTTTTACCTATAATCTTCTCTAGCCCAATAGACACTGATGATCTCAGTTGTTGGGCGTCTATAATCTATATACCTTCTTGTCTAACCCAAAAAATTGTATTCGCAAAAAATAGGGTCTTAAAATAGTGCCAAGCTCTATATGGGTTGTGTTGAAAATTTGAAATGTTTTTGTCAGATACAGGAAAGTTTTTGACTGATAACATTTTTTCATATTCACCCATTTATAAATTTCTTCGAGGACTCCTAACTATTTAGGGCCCCAGAAAGCTGGCATAGCCAACCTGCCAACAGAGGCGGATTTATATGATGGCTTAGCCCTGGGTCTCTAAGTGTCAAGGGCTCACAAAAAATCGATTTGTCATACGTTTTTAATACTTTTTTATTAACAATGAATACTTATCGTATAGTCAAAAATAATTAATGATTTTTATTATCTTGAGTGAATGTTGATAATATTTTGGATAGATTTTGACATTTTTTTGGTGAATTTTAAAATTTTGTGGGGTGAATTTTGACAATTTCTTGGTTGAATTTTGACAATTTTTTGTTGAATTTAAACAACAATTTTGACGAAATGGGACCGCATTGAACTTCAACAAGCTCTAGGCTCCAAAAAACCTAGATTCGCCCGTGCCTGTCAGTAGTTGTCACTGAATTCACAAGATGACAACAATTGTATCGTTTACCCTATGCGTGCATAGATATAAACATATTATTAACATTGTATATAATTTTAGTTATATTGTGTTATATAGTAAACGTATAAAATAGAGTTGTTCGACGAGTTTCTCGATTAATTTGTATCTGAATCGCTGTCCGTCGCAATTCGTCACAAAAATACTAGAATATTTATTGACAATTATTTGTAAAGAGAAATTGATATAGGCGATAGTCATTTGTTCACTTTCGATTTTAATCTTGAGTTGCGTTAACATACCAAAGCGATTTTATCTCATTTGTTTAAAACAATTGAATTTTATTTAAAATTTCCGGAAACTCGTGCACTGTTTCAAATTAAACAGTGATAAGTGAAAACAATTTTAATCGATAGTTTAATCAATTTATCAACAAAAAAAATGCACATCGCAGTTATTGGCGCCGGGGCATCAGGGTTGTGTGCAGCTCGACATGTTATTGCTAACGGTTTGGAGTGCACCCTGTTCGAACAGATGGGAGAACTAGGTGGCACGTGGGTTTACACTGAACAGATTGGAGTTGATGAATATGGTCTCCCAGTGCATTCCAGCATGTATGAAGGACTCAGGTAAATCATTGTTTTATAATTTACTAACTGCGCAGCCTGGCTTCGCTCGAATTAATGATAACATGTATTCTGTTCTATTATGTCGGCTATATAGCGTTGATGACCTTAGATGTTGAGCATCTATAATCTATAATCAATCAATCAAAATAGCTTCGCAAGTGTCCCCGTAGACCATAATTATTTTGTTGCGAGTAATTTTTAAATCTGTGATATCTTCTAAGATTTACATTTACTTAAATGGTATGATTTAAAGGTCACTTTTGTTCTAAATTAAATGCCTAAGGTAACTGATGTGTTTAATTGGATATTAATACTATGTTGGTCAAAATAGCTTCGCAAATAACTATTTTTGATCAAATTTTTTGAAAGGTAAAAATGGTTTCTCCCGATTTAAGCCAGACCTGTTTCGTCGTTCATGTCAATGTTCTTACTATATAAGAAATACGTACGAATATTGATGAATTATTTATAAGAAAAGAGTCAGTTAACAAACATACTGTGGATAATTTGCATATAAAAATGTCTCCGTAATACAACAAAAGCATTATAAAAATTATAACACTAAGGCAGCTTCCATAAACCACAGAGTTCGATCAGGAGGCAGGGGGATCAGTTTGAAAGCTACGCTGAGCTACGTGAACGGAGGAGGGAGTTGGAGTCAAGCTACGTAATTTTTTTCATGTGTTTTATTAGGCACAATGAAAATAATTTGCAGAATAAGTTGAATATTTATTTTCAAACATCGGTTACTTTTCTAGCTTAATATCTACATAATATAACAAATATCAGTCTTGTTCATTTTAAATATTTTTTTTTAATAGTTTGTTAACAGAAAACACCAAAAATCTTCTAGATTTGATAATAAAAAACTATGTTCCATCCGGGAGGGGGAGGGGGCTACATGAAGGGAGGAAGGGGTTCCGGAGAGGCTGAAATAGAGTCACGTGGCTTATGGACGCTTCCTAATTAAACTCGTGATATGGTAAAAGGAAAACATTTTTATTTTTTTGAAAACTGGGAGTTTTTCCTTTTGGCGAGGTGAAGTGCGTTGTTTGCGATAAAATTTTCAAACATGTCACATTAGCCACAGCATTCGTCCATAAGTTACCGGAAAGAAAAAATTCCTTGACTTTTCCGGTCTTTCCACAGTAATTAATACAGTTTTCCTTGATCTTTTTCTTCATAATCGGTGATAAACAGTCTATCATTATAATGTACTGTGTCATGAACTATTAAATATTATAATATCATGTTCTCGCCATGTGACGCTATCGCATGCAGCCACGTAGTACAGTACACCATAAGCGCATGTGCCGCATACCTCCACTGGCACCCAGAAAAGAGTATGATAATATATATATATACTAGCGGTACCTGTGCGAATAATTCGCACTAAAATTCGTTTCTAATTTCTCACACTCTTTATAACTTTCTTCATTTTGTTGTATTACATTACAAAGCTCAGTGACGGTTCAAGAAAATATTTTTCTAAAACTGTCATATAGAGGCGCAAGTATCGAAAACGTTGAGCTGAAGCGCCGCCATACGAAAAGTATTTATACGTGAATTTTGATTAAAAATTAAACAAAAAAATTTACCGACCGTCAATCATGTTGACGTTGTTTCAAAGTTAGAACCGTCAGATGGCAGCATTGCTGCATATACTGAATAAATGTATAATTGTTATAATTAATTATTTTGCAAAAACAAAAGCAATAATAGATTTTTTAGTTATTGATGTCGGTAGAGCAAGCAATTATCTATAAAATGATATTAAATTTATGTGGAGCAATTGTGTGGTTTTTTCGAAAAAGGGAGGCAAACATCTTAACCTTAGCGTATTAATATATATGATATCTAAAGTTCGCATCAGACCAAAAAAAATATATTTTCATAGTTTACCCTTATCAGCATTCTCATAATTTCTCAGGCTTTAAAAATTACATTATTTTTCTCGAAATATTACAAAGTTGTAGGGTTAATGATCTGTCAAAATTTATCTTTGATTAATTTGCATAACTTATTTGCGCAGTAACGAAACCGACAGTCTACCTCTAGAGTCTAGAGCATGAAGACTATACAAGGAGCCCAAATTTAAATAGAAGAATTGACAGAATCTGCTCGCACCAAATCGCATATATTACGTGTTTGCGTCGGTAATTTCTCTTTTTTACTGAAGTGAATTTTATTTTTAACTAATTTTCATCATTGAGCTGTAGACATGGAATGCTAATGCACTATTGGGCATGCAAAGCAACAGGAAAGAGAAGGTGATAAACACGGTGTATGTATGTCTCTTTCTAGACCGCCTTGTTGTATATTGTTGAACAAAGACGGAATGGCTACCGCAATCTTGCTACCTCTTTCTGTCATTTTGCTCACGCATCCCAGACTAAAACTCCGTATCTACACCGCATTGATTTCCATTAGTTTTTAGTTTTACTAAGGAAATTTTCATAATTTGGTTACTGAAATTAAAGCAGGCTAAATTATTCATTTAATTTTCGAAGAATTCTCCATCGCTTCAGTACATGCAGAACACAAGTGTCCTCTTATTTGAGGAAGTCATTTTTATAACAAGGGGCTCGTGCTCCTTGTATAGTCTCCATGCTTTGAAGTCTAGACTCTACTATCTAGACAAAAAAAAACACCAGTTTGATAAATGATTTTGGTGTCATTAATACAATTTATTTATTTTTGACAATTATCCGCCAGAACTGCAAACCGTAATTATGTACGATTGTTTTTTATTTTTAATTAATTTATCAAAAGGAAAATAACCACGCATGCGTAATATTATTTACTTGTTTGTTTTAAAAGTCATGTTGGCACATCGCATGCAGTTCACGATCCGTGAAATTTCTAGATGAACCAGCGTCCTCATTATAATTGCTTACATTATAATTTGTATTGATAAAGAATTTAGAATTGTTTTTTGACACATAAAGAGTAAAGACCGCTACAGATCACGAATTCGTCAACGTTCGGTTGTTTATTATGTGGCATCTCTGTCTCACATGATGTATCGTATATCAGTGCTTCGGTCTCATCAATTATGGAGCAATCAAACATAACCAGATAAATTCATTTTTTATTAAAAAGAAGTTAGGTTTGCTTTCTTGGTATCTGAAATCAACTAAATCCATTGACGTGATCAGAATCAAATCCCATTGAAAACTGGTACTAAAATGTTGGCAATCAAACAAAACCAGATGAATCCATTTTTTTTTATGAAAAATGAGTTAGGTTTGGTTTCTTGGTATCTGAGGTCAGCTAAATCCATTGGCGTGATCAGAATCAAGCTAAACTGAAAAAATCCTGTTGAAAATCGGTACCAAAATGTTGGCAATCAAACAAAATCAGATAAATTCATTTTTTGAACAATTAAAGGTTTGGTTTCTTGATATCTGAGGTCAGCTAAATCCATTGACGTGATCAGAATCAAATCCCATTGAAAAGTGGTACCAAAATGTTGGCAATCAAGCAAAATCACAGATAAATTCATTTTTTTATTAAAAATGAGTTAGGTTTGGTTTCTTGGTATCTGAGGTCAGCTAAATCCATTGGCGTGATCAGAATCAAGCTAAATTGAAAAAACCCGTTGAAAATCGGGACCAAAATGTTGGCAATCAAACAAAATCAGATAGATTTATTTTTTTGAAAAATTAAAGGTTTGGTTTCTTGATATCTGAGGTCAGCTAAATCCATTGACGTGATCAGAATCAAATCCCATTGAAAAGTGGTACCAAAATGCTGGCAATCAAGCAAAATCACAGATAAATTCATGTTTTTATTAAAAATAAGTTAGGTTTGGTTTCTTGGTATTTGAGGTCAGCTAAATCTATTGGCGTGATCAGAATCATGCTAAACTAAATAAATCCCATTGAAAATTGGTACCAAAATGCAAAAGCAGATAAATCAATTTTTTTATTAAAAATGCGTTTGGTTTGCACTTTGGAGTGAGGATAGATTATAGTTTATAGACGCTCGACAGCTGTAGCTGAGATCAATAGCGTCTTTATAATGGTATGTTATTAATTATTATTATAATATGCTGTCATGTCTTGCCCCAAGCCTCACTGAATCTGAATCCATCTCTGCATCGTTAGCTTAATGGGAAACTTTGGTCGATACTATGATTTTTTGTCCATGGTCGCTGTTAAAAAACAATAAGTTTGCACAATAAAATAACCTCCGTAAACATTTAAACATCGTAAACATATTGACACTGTTATTGAAGTGATAATGTATTAAACGTAAAATTTTGTTTGTCGCTTCTGAATTAATGGTAAATATCCGACTACCAGTTTTAGTTTTATTTGTTCATTTTTTAATTATTTAAATACATTCTTGAATCAACTATCTTAATATTTCGCAACATTGAAGTATATAGAGCTATAAATAAATATTTGATTCTTGTAAATAAATTTACAACCTCAACCTCAACAAGATGACCGGTACAAGAATTACCGTTTCTCGACGAAAGGCATTATAGGAAAAAGTCTCAGCTACATCTGCCCCTGTCGGGATTCGAACCCAGTACCTCTTGAATGCGAGTCTAGTGCTTTCACCACTACTCTACTTCGCTCGGTGAGAAACAGAAATATTATAGAAAATGTATTTTTGAATATAAATTTCCCCAAGGCTACGGCAATCAGTGCGCTATTTCCTTCACACCTCGCTGATAACCTCAGATGTTGAACGTCTATAATCTATAATATCTCTCTCATTCACACCAGTTCTAGTTCTCTCTCTCCTTCACATCAGCTCTAGTTTCCTACAAGGCCAAGCGGAGGGAAGTATAATTGTTGAAAGCAGAAATTATTCCAATATAAAACAGATCTTTCAGAGACACCCTTCCAAGAATTCCAGATCCGCCAATGAAATTATCGAAAGTAAATATCATTACAATGAGAAATCTCGAAGTTCCTGAATGTTCCAAGAGAGAAGACGACATTGAAAACGTCAGATACTGACTAGGAATTTCGCGTTAATCTATAAAACAATATGTTTACTTTACGCTATTTAAAAGTTTACGGAGGTTATATTTTTGCAAGATATTTTTTTACAACGACCATGGTCAATATAATTAATGATACTGTTGTTTGTTCAAAGGTGCCCTTTATTTACTGTCCATTTATTACGACGTAACGGTAGAACTACAGTGAAACTCTAATGTTCTTTCTTAATAAATAATTTGATTTAATATTTAACTTAGAAGTTTATTCTATGTAGAATATTTATTATTAGCTGTTTGCTTGCGACTTCGTCCGCGTGGTATAGAAGATATATTGTATTTAGGTAATTGTTAAACATTCATTGTTACAATGCTAAATCAGAAAAAAATATTTTTATCCACCAACAACATCGGGATTCAAACCCGAATCTTTCCACTTTCGCGGCGGAATGAGTTATCAGTTACTCTACGGTGCGGTATCTAAACAATCAATTCTTCATAATAAAGCAAATTGTAACATTAAATTCACTACATACGAGAGCTGATTCTTTAACTAGGTAACGCTAGACATGAATCATCTCAATAGCGAGAGTTATGAATGTATAGGTAAATTTCCATTTTTTCATTATTAATCCAACCTAAGTACATCATAATATGTAAATTAAAGGCAGATCCAGGGGCTGGGCCATACCTATGTATATCATATGGAAATTTTTATATACGAAAGACTTCCGTAAAGTTTTAATATAAGATATAAGTTTTAATTTCTACAAGCTGCAGAACGGCTATTTAATTGTTAAACATTCATTGTTACAATGCTAAATCAGAAAAAAATATTTTTATCCACCAACACCGTCGGGATTCAAAACCGAATCTTTCCAGTTTCGCGGCGGAATGAGTTATCAGTTACTCTACGGTGCGATATATTGTAACCGGATAAATTCTTTTATATAAAATCCATCCCCACCCCCTTCGGATAGTGTGTTCAAAAGACCGTCCAACCTGTATATGATATAATAATATGTATATGATATAATATGTATATGATATAATATACATTATAGATAGATATTGAATATATATTTATTTGAAACGGATTTTGTTCACAATTTCGTGAGTTTTAATTTTTTTGCGCGGAACCCTAATTCTTTTTCTAAAATAAAATTAGTCTAAGTTACTCCTTATAATATCAGCTATCTGCCAGTGAAAGTCCCGTCAAAATCGGTCCAGCCGTTTCAGAGAGTAGCCGGAACAGACAAAAATTTTAAAAATTGTTTTTTTTTTTATATAAGTTCGGTATATATATTATCATATGCATATAGTAAAAAGCTGTTAGTTTGACATTACAAACAGAACTTTCAATTTTATTTATATGTATAGATAATCATGCTTTAACGAGTGAGAAATTTGTTCGTGTGATTTTTTTGTATAAAATATTTTTAAATTGTTAATAAACTATAATATTTTATATTCAGTTGAATTTTTTAATGCACTTTCCTGAATACTAAAGAGGAGTCGTTTTAAAACAAGTTTTTTTTCTAAAAACATTTTTATGAAATCAAGTTATAAGTACTTAGAAGATAACAATTAATTAATTTTTTCCAGAACAAACCTGCCTAAGGAATTGATGGGATTCCCAGACTTTCCAGTACCTGAAAATGAAAAATCGTATCTGCCACAAAAATACATTTTAAAGTTTTTGGATCTGTATGCCATCAATTTTGGAGTTAAACAGCACATCAAGGTATGGATAATTAATCTTTGAATAAAAAATATTTTAAATCGTTTATTTAAATCAAATAAATTGTAAAAACTTGGCTAAAGTCATATAGGAAGAATGGCATATATTCTTATTTTATTTTAAAAGCATAAACATCAAAAATTGAATAAGATTCTCCATAGAAATGAGATATTTTCGAAACGTGAGTAAGTGCATTTTACATGCCCATGCTCGTAAGATATGTTATATCTAGACATTAAGATATAAAACTAATCAATGTTTGAAAATAAATATTCAACTTATTCTACAAATTATTTTTATTGTGCCAAATAAAATACATGAAAAAAATTACCTAGCTTGACTCCAACTCCCTTCTCCTCTCTCGTAGCTCAGAGTATCTTTCGAACTGATTCCCTTCCCTCTTGATCGAGCTACGTGTTTTATGAATGCTCCGTTGTAACAATTAAAACAAATAATTCTGTGTGTAGTTTTACAATCACGTGAACAATGTGAAACCATTGGCGGGAAGCAGTCGTTGGGAAATAGTTTCAACGGACGTGCGTTCTAAAGAGACAACGCGATACGAATTCGACGCAGTCATCGTCTGCAATGGACATTATCACACGCCACTTTTGCCGCAGCTGCACGGCATAGAGCAGTTCACTGGACGCAAATGCCACAGTCATGATTATCGAAAACCCGATCACTTCGCGGGCGAAAATGTGCTCATTATTGGCGCTGGACCATCCGGGCTCGACCTTGCGTTACAAATATCAGCCAAGGCTAACAAGGTACCTACTTAAGTAAAATTACCGGTTATTTATGATAGTGACCATTTTAACCGGATAATTTATCGGTTAATTAGCCGACAATTTAATTTTTTTATATCGTCGCGTAGAATCATATCAGATTCACGTGTTGATTTGAAATAACAGGGGTTTTAAGGCTGTCGGAACGAGCTAAATTTAAGCCACACTACGAGGCTAAAAAATGCTGTTGCAAGGGTGCCGCTGTCAGTTGATTACTCTAAATTTTGGAAATATTTTGAAGATTTAAAAAACTTTTTCGCAAAAGGAAGAGTCACTTTAGGTTTGTGATGAAACAATTTTGTGAAATAAGTATGAATAAGGTCGTAGTGTGACATTGAAAACGTGTGTTTTTTGGCACAATTAATGCCAACTTTTTTCTAGTAAATCGTCCATGAATTACAAAAGTAGTTCATTAGAGACCTAGATTTGTCCTTTATCTTCCTTATAGAGAAAGAATTTCTGCAAAATGTTGACGAAATCCTATTTTTGGCTTAAATTCAGAGCGTTCCGACAGCTTTAAAATTAAAGTTCTTAGCGACGTATCTGTAACGTTTAAGGGGAAATTGATTCAATGGCGGGGAATATGAGAGAAACCTTGAGAACGCAAAATAAAGGGGAAATGATTCCACGGCGGGGAAACATAAGTTAAACTTTGGCAGACACTAGAAGGAAGGGCGTAAACTTGGTCACATCAGTGATTGGTTGAGTCGATTGCTTACGACACTGGATGTCGGATGACTGTGGCTTTTTCACGTGAGACTTTCCCCAACTGTTTGGAAGAAGCCTCCTGTGACGTCATAAGCCTACTTCCCCCGCCCTCTCTCGCGTCTCGCCGAGACACACTTTCAACAATGCTTACGTCCAAACTTAGTTTCTAGTAATCTTGCATTCGTTTCCTTCTCTCGCAGTTTGTTTTTTAAGGCTTCACTTCTACCGCGTGTGCACTGCACATATGTTTTTTATGTTTTATTCAGTAGTTATACTAGAAAATTTGTATCTTAGGTCTTTCTCAGTCATCACTCAAAAGAACCAATAACAACAGTTTTCCCTGACAATTTACTTCAGCGTCCCGACGTCAAGGAAGTCAAACAAAACACAGTCGAGTTCGTAGACGGCGTCGAAGAATCCGTTAATTGCATTTTTTACTGCACAGGTAAGTTCAAAATACATTGACAAGTGCTTAGTTCGAAATTCATGAAAGATGACGATTTATCGTAAATTATAAAAAAACTACCCGCTCTATACGCGGTTGAGTTGAAATACGGCAGCGACAACAGTAATGGAGTCTTCGGTTCAATCTGGCACACCATCTAGTCTCGAGTTACAATAAAGTGGATACCATAAAAACCTTCAGCATGAACAATTACATAGACTACTGAACCAATTTCACTGTTCGATACGTGATTGTTTTCGAGCACAGGGTATAATACCTGGTCGACCCGGCCTCGTCCGGGTAAGACTCAAGAATAATCTAGATTTAACCTAGTTCATACTTTTAATACATTTTTTTACATTCCAGGATACAAATACAGTTTTCCTTTCTTGGACGAATCTTGCGGTGTTACGGTTGATGATAATTATATCCAGCCATTGTACAAACACATTGTGAATATTCAACATCCGACGATGGGATTCATCGGGGTTCCCTTCTATGTCTGTACATTCCACATGTTTGACCTTCAGGCTCGCTTTCTTGTTGAATTACTGAAGGGAAATGTGAAACTTCCATCCAAAGAAGAGATGCAGATCGATACAGAAACTGAAATGCAAAGTCGTTGGAAACGAGGTTACACTAAAAGACAGGCTCATATGATGGGTCCCGATCAAAAACGTTATTATAACGATCTTGCTACCACAGCTAAACTCAGTCCCATACCTCCAGTCATGATCGAACTTCACACGGAGAGTATGAAAAGGTAGCCATTTTGTTTTATTAATTACAATTTTTCAGTACAGTACAGTAGTAAAAACGGTGCATCGGGCTCTTTGTTTGCAGGTTCCTTAATGATTTTGTCAACTTCAGAGATGATGTTTATAAAATTATTGATGACAATAGCTTCATCAGAATTCCAGGCGGTAATTCTATGGAATCGATGTGTCGGTGTCAGGCCTCAATGGTGTAACTAAATGAAGCTTTCGTCGAGAATAATATAATTATTTAACATTATTTATAACACAATATGAGTAATTTAATATTTGTTATATATAAAAATAACAACTGAACTTATTTGAGCAAAAGTAGTAACAATTTTAAAGATTAAAAATTATTATAGCGTGCAAAAATTATTGTTTTTATTTACGTCGCAAATTAATTAAAAATCTTATTAAAATGATTCGTAAATTCAAGGCCAGTCTATTGAAAATTCTCAAAAATTTAGCTGCAAGAAGATAATAATTTTAAATATTCAAAATTTTTAAATTGAGCGACTCTGAATATATTATAAATTTTTAAAAATAATCCAAATCATAAAATGAGTTAAAACTATTTTTTGTTAATTTTATATGATACCAATTGTCGAACTAAATTAAGCTAAAATAAACAGTGTGTATAGATTTTTTTATGTATTTAAATAAATAATAAAAACGAACTCCTTATTAATTGAGTTAACCTCAAAACACAACTCGATGAATATCGACAATCTTGAATCTCTATTTTTATGAGATGATTGCTGGGATTGCTACCTTAGACCTTTTGGGAGACTTGACCTAAGGAGAATACTAGAAGGTTGGCCGTAAGAAGCTATAAACATGCTCACTTCTGTGATTGGATGAGTCGACTGCTTACGTCATTGGATGTCAGATGCCCATGGCTTGGTTTTTCAACTATTGTTATCCCAATTGTACTGGAAAAAGACTCCATGTGACAAGCCACAAGCCTTCTTCCCCCGCCTTCCCTCGCGTCTAACCTTCAACAATGCTAACGCTCAACCTTAGTTTTTAGTAACCTTGACTGCCACTAATATTTTTTTTATCGACTTCTGAAAAAGGGATTATCAATTTGACCCGCACGTTTGCAAATTATGTGTGCAATTAATACTATTGAACCATCCGCAACCATTAACCGTTCGGGTTAGCGTGTGTCCGGATTTGTTAAGCTATACTGTACTAGATAATTTTAAAATATTAGCTTTTAGAAACTTCCCACCATTTTCAGGTCGTAGCCAGTGGCGTTCCCGCGATGCGGGAGGGGGGTCGAGTATTAGGGAGCCCGTTCATTCTAAGAAATCTTTAAAATTCAATTAATAAATAAACGTTGACACTAAAGTGTTAAAGAGTTTTGAACGTTTACGTCTAAGCGAATCAGTTAAACGTCGATATTATGATTTTTGTACGTCAACTACGCCCTGTGTTACAGAGTTTCATTAGCGTTTGAAATAAATTATATTGATAAATTGAAAAGAAGGACCCCACTGAGATCTTTGTGGGGAGGCCTCTGAGTTCTCAGCTACGCCCTGTCGAACTACGACCGGATAAGCTTGCAACTGGAATAAAACAGTAAATGAATTAAATAAGTAAGTTATTTAAAAATATTTAGGTTTTTATTAAACAAATGAACGTGTACAGTACAAGCCGTTTTAACAGATAATTTAATGTTTATCAGACTGTTAGTCTATATATTGTTTTGTGGATTATAGACGCTCAACATCAGAGGTCATCAGCGTATATGTTGTTTTAAATAACAATTATTTTCTTACACCTCACATTTTTACCTATACAACAGCCAAAATGTACCTACACTGCAGTACGCGATAGAGTGATGTAAACGGGTTAATTAACCGGTTAAATAACCGAGGTAATTTATTTTTAATAGCCGCACCTGTTTATTATAACTATACAAGGCTGCGCAGAATTTTTGCTGAGATTTTAATTTTATAAACATATCCACACCAATATTACAAACGCGAAAGTTACTCTGTTTGTCTGTTACCTTTTCGCGCCTCAACCGCTGAACGGATTTGGACAAAATTTGGCAAGCAGATAGATTGCATCCTGAGGAAAGACACAGACCACCTTTTGTCTCAAAAAAACTGAAGGGAGTGAAACAGGTGATGAAAGTTGCGAAGGTTTCCGACCCATTTTTTTTTATTATTAATACATCAACATTATCAACTGCTCTACTGTTTTGTTGTTCTGAGAAATAGAACCCGGAAAACGTCATGTTGTTTTATAGATAATCGTACATTATCCAGTTAAATCGGTTACTATCATAAATAACCGGTAATTTTACATCACTACGCGATAATCATGCAGTTAATTGGTTTACGGTACCTATATAATTATATTTTTTCTAACCTTAAAAATACATTAGCGGTACGATTAGGAGTTCCTGTGATTACTGATTTCGTACTTATTATGATTGATGCAAAATTTAATCTTAGCATATCGATATACATAGTCACTATTGATTATAGAGTTCACTTATTATTGTATAAGCATGTTCTGAAAAAATAAAAGTTCGAAATTTGAAAAAAAAATTGAAATCTCGATGAAAAATTTCAATATTTCGATTTTTTTTTGTTGGATTTTATGAGGGCTTATGGGTACGTGTCCATAGTGTCCAGTAGTTTGTCAAAATTCGAAAAAAAATTGAACAGGTGTGCTTTCAGTATTTTTTGAAAAATACTTTTGAAAGTTTATTTTTGAGAAAACTTATTTTAATCCAAATATTGGCAATACATTGTTCTTTTAATTACAAACAATTAGCTGTATAAAATTTTTCCATATAGTGAAAAATTAAGGTGTTTACAACAGGCTATTACTAACAGGGCTCAAGTCGGAAATAGCGCTGTTGTAAAATAGCTCAATATTATTGTAACTGATTTATTTACATTGATTTATTTTATACACTTTGCGAAAGTTCATATTGGCAGTTGAGAACGATAAATTTTTAGCCATTTATTCTTTTAAGATTAAAATCTGAAGAAAAGCAAGTTTAATGTGCATGAAAATCTTAAAATTAATTAGTAAACAATTCGTAACGAAATAACGTAAACCGACTTTTTAATTGTTTTATCGTTTCTCTTAATTGTAAACAAGAATTTAAAAAATGTATATGTCTCAACCAGTTTCGCTTAAGTCACTTACGATGGCGCAGGGAACGGACATATCTGATGCTTGTTTTGGTTAAATTGCGTCCCATGATCAAGGTTAATCCGTCGGCTGTATCTAAATTGCGTCCCGTAGCCAAGTAGTAAGTGAGAGAGAGCATTAACTGATATAAGATTGTTCGTGTAATTTACGTAGCGGCATATTGTTTATATTTTAGGTACACTGAAAAAAATTGTTTTATAACCTATTATAATTATTTGTATTTTCGATTTTAATCCTAAAAAGAAAAAAAAATGGGGGGACGACCCCATTATGATGTCCGAACCGTCAGGTAGATTTAGGTCTCGGTGATAAAAATTTATCGTTCCTTTAAAGCTGACAAAAGTCACAAAAGATTTTCACATATTAATCTAGGTAATTATACCTACCATATATCAGACATGAACAATTTTAGTCTGGAAGCTGTGAATCCACCTTTTTTTTTAAAATTCCGTCCGGATTAAATGGAGACCCGAACTAGCGTGGTCCGGGCTAGCAAGGCTCTGTTGTATATTCATCAAAGCAACTTGTTCAAAAAAACTGAATAAAATATTAAATATTTTTTGCATAATGATCAATTGATTGAATAAAGGTTTGTCAAACCATAGATTACTATCAACGGAAAGTTAGATAATAGATAGATTGTGCATTACAGACGCTCGACAACTGAGGTCAGTAGTGTCTCTATAAACTCAACAGAAGGAATGCTAGCTTAAAAAAATAGTGACAGGTTTAAAAAATAGAAATATATTTTTATTTAAATCAAGATATTTTTGCGACCCCACGTGTTTACAATAAAACCTCGAAGGCTCGAATAGGATAGTATTGGTTTTGCCCGAGTTATATTTTTTCCTTCTTGTGATTCCTGTCTCCTCTCAAGGCAACCAACTTAGACTTACATATACATGCTTTGGTGGCAGTGTTAAACGTACTGTTGCTGGGCGGAGGGGAGGGGAGAAAGGATTAAAGCGACCGAAGAGAAGCATAACTTTTCGACATTCTACTGTAAAAGAAAATCTTCAAACGATAAATGTTTTTGCTTCAAAATTTCAATATTTGTTAGATTTATTTAGAGGATGGTTGAGAAAATCTTTTATGTAATGTAAAAAAAAATTACTGATTAGTTAAAATATCAGATTAAATAACTGCGGTAATTTATTTAAATTATTGCGACTATTTATTATTATTATACAAGGCTGCGCAGAAAGTTTGCGCATGTTTGTAATTTCTGATCGTGTTTTTAATTTTATCACCAATATCTATTAATTATTTCTTTCGATTCTGCTGTTAAAGGCTGATCTATTGTTTTGTTTTTTGTTATTCTGAGAAAAAAAACGGGAAACCGCCATTTTGTTTTATAGATAGCGGGTTAGTTAATCAGGAAATTATCCGGTTAAATGGTTACTAACATAAATAACCGGTAATTTTACAACTCTATTAATGACAATACATTTCTTGTGATTGTTCATGTCTCACATAAATTTGAACACCTAGAAAAATTTCAAAACTAAAAATTATATAAATACACATGAATCGACATTATTTACAGCAATTTATGTACACTATATACGTTTTTTTAAAATTTATTTATATGTTTGGGTCCCACATCATACCAGCGCATGTCAACAAGTGGGCATCGTTCATCACATTGCAATTTCATCTAAAATATTTATTGTTTGCTAATGGCGTCTTATTTTATTTTACATTATTGTTTTCTAACTTTATAATTTATTTTTCCTATACGAAATTTTAACTAAGTTATTATTGTCCTTTGACAAAATTATGTATTTTTATTGACATGGTAAGTTAATAATATTTTATTAATTAGAATTATAAGATTAATCGACTTAAAGGAAGAGTAATCTTAATTATTCGAATAGTTTTGTTCGTAGTTATTACATTTTAACCATGTGCTCTGCAATAGTTAATTAAAAAACCATAGATATAAAGATAATATTAGATTGCTGACGCCTATTTCTCGAGAATTGTGCGGAATGTACCGATTAGAAGACATTTTGAGAGAGGCAAACGCCGTAAAATGTCCGCGGGATTCCAAAAGATTTAAAATTACATGATATTATTTCATTGGAAATATCGTCAAAACTTACAATAATTAATGAAATTTTGCATGAATAGCTATTTTGACTGTTAATTATTCCGAAAATATCGAAAAATCTGTTAAAAAGTAGCATGTATTTTTTACAGGTACACTTTTTAAGTGCATTTCAAAAATTGCAACAGAAATGAAAACACGTTTCTTTTTCAAAAGATTTTTTGATATTTTCGGAATAACAATCAAAATAGCTATTAATGCAAAATTAAAAAAAATCATTGATGCTTATAAGTTTTATTTTCAATGAAATACTAAGTATCATGGAATTTTAAATCTTTTGGAATCTCGCGTGCATTTTATGGCGTTTACCTCTCTCAAAATGGCTTCTAGTGGACATAGGAAGTGCCAGGATCGTACGCAATCTAGTGTGTATTTTTATATCTATGGACAAAACTATGAAGAATAATATTCCATTCAACACAATTTCTTTTTTTCTATTTCTAAATCTTTGCAAACTGGAATAAATTGAGTATTGAAATCAGTGAGAAAAATCTTTAGTTGAATATTAAGGCTGTCGGAACGCTCTGAAGTTTGTTTGTGCTGAGACCCAGCGGTAAGGGGCGAGGTAGGCAAAAGACATATTGTAGGTGTGACCTTGTTTAGCTCTATCTCGCTCAAATCATCCGCACGTTTCAATTTTTGGCTAGTGCCAACTACGAGGCTAAAAAATTTTATTGCAAGGGTGCCGCTGTCAATTGATTACTCTAATTTTTGGAAATATTTTGAAGATTTAAAAAACTTTTCCGAAAAAGGAAGAGTCACTTTAGGTGTGTGATGGAACAGTTTTGTGAAATAAGTACGAATAAGGTCATAGGGTGACATTGAAAACGTGTGTTTTTTTAGCACAATTAATGCCAACTTTTTTCTAGTAAATCGTACATAAATTACAAAAGTAGTCCATTACAGACCTAGATTTGTCCTTTATCTTCCTTATAGAGCAAGATTTTTTACAGAATGTTGACGAATAAGTCTACAATCAGTTGACAGCCGAAGCTCTATTTTTGGCTTAAATTCAGAGCGTTCCGACAGCCTTAAAAAAAAATATTTCACGAAATCTGTAACTCTTGCAACAAATAATAATCAAATTAAAATTAGTGGAATGTCTAACTGTAAAATCAGCACTTGCTAAAAAGTTAACACACGTGTGTTATAATAATAATTTGTAAATACAGTAATGCTCTTTTTTGTATAATCCTAGAACATGTATTGCAATCAGAGCTAACGCCATGTTTAATTGAAAATCTAACAATACGTTTAATACTAATTCTTTGTAACTAGTTACTCCTTCTTATAATTATTGTTATATATTTATTTGTTAAGAATTACTTAATGTGATCTTGAAATGCTGTAATAGCTTGTAAAATCATTTTTTATAAAATAAATACTGATGGCATATTGATCAAATTAAAAAAAATATATAGATCAGTGTACCATCAGAAAAGATTCGAATTTTATTAGAATTGTGGAAATGGACACATGACAAGCGTAACGTAGATGGCAACAGGTAAATAACGACTTAAGTGATGACTGGTTTTCACTAAGGACTATAGTAAAAAACCAAATCTACGTGTTCCTTTGTAAGTAGCGTGATTTAAGTAAGGCAGGGGCTCCCAAACTTTTTCAGCTCCCGGTGCACTTACAGGTTTAGTATTTTGTCTCGGCACCCTAGCTAGTCGAGTACATTTATTATTTACGAAAATTTGGAAACAATACAATGGCAACTTAAATAATGTGGCGTGGGAGCTTGGTGATCTCCACACATTTTTTCATAGCGTGGGATAAGACTTGACATCGCTACTCTCATTCTTGCCCCACATTGATCTTTGAGCGATATTTGCTCTTTGTTACAGTTACAGCTCTAAAAATCCCGCTTCACATAAATAAGATGTTGCACAGGGAATAAGAATTCTTAGAGTTTTTGAACTTGAAGTTGGATACTCATTTTGGACCAACATCCAAAACTCCACCAAATCGAAACACGTGAATTTTGTTTTATGGATGCTGTCGCAAGAGAGACCAATGAGTAAACAGGAGCGCCTAACGGCGCCTCTCTTCACTCTTTACGGCGCACACTTTGGAAACCCCTGAAGTATGGAATAATTCAAAGTAAATCTGTGATGTTTTAATATCATTACATTTATTTAAATAAATACAATTAGTTTTTGTATCTGTAATTTCTCCTTCTGTGGCAAAATCGTCTTTAGTATAGTAGGCTTCACAAACTATTGTGCCAGCATTTACAATACAAGTTTTTTTCCTTCTGATAACATAGAACTACTTATTTTTCAGTTCCTTTGGAAATACAAAACCTGTATACTTAATTTAAACATTGGTTAACACAGCACATTTGCATTATTAATTATTTATATTTGAAATAAACTTATTTTGCATCAACTACTATGCACGATTCACAGACTGAGGTCGTTATTTAGCTGGCGCTCCTAGCGGTACAGTATGGCAATGTCCATCTCCGTTCAATATTTTTTAGATGAATTTCATTCGACGGTAAAATTCGTGCTTATCACAGACAAACCGTTTTGATATCGTTTGTGCCAATAGAAAATTTTAAACAAAAATTTAATTACATTTTTTATTTAATTAATTCAAATTTGTTACTTTTGAAACCTATAATTAGATTTATATGTAAGTTTAATGCTTTTTTTGATATGATAATTGCTTGGCGCACAAGCAACTAAAGCGTGCGAAACTCAAAATAATAACTAAAGTTATTGCCGTTCGTTGAACAAAAAAAAAAAAAAAATATAAATACCTACTTACAGGAGGTAAGTTGGAGATTATTGTCTAGAGGTAAAAATTTCTAACTATTAACGGTAAAATAATATTTATCCGAGCAATGATTAATCAGAAAGAATGATATAGAAATTGGGAACCACTTGTTTAAGTAATTTTAAAAATACGCTTTCTGGAAACCTGTGTCTATGTCCTCCAGCAAATCGAAGTTAAATTCATTAATTAGAATAAATTCTTAAAACAAGGGATAGTTTTTCCGAGGTCTGAATTCTGTGTTTGTTTTGGGTTTCTAATGCTGCGAGGACCTGTGGCGAGAAAAAGTGTTGGTTCCTCTATTCCCTGTTTGTTTAATTACATGGGATCAATTTCATGAAGACTTAAAAAAACGAGTGAAGCGTCCTCGCTATTTTCATTTAAATATAGCGGGGTATGTCATGAAAATATCGTAGAAAAATAAACCTAATTTAGCATCGGAGCATAGAACGTGTTCTTAAATAGTTGCAGATAGTTTTGGATAAGTATTTGATGCACTGTGAAAATTTGTACAATACCTTTTTAGTAATAAAAAAATGATTTTTCGGGAAAAAGGACTTTATTTATAAGTAAAACACTTAATATTTTATTTTCAGCGACGTTTCGTTCCTTGTTTGGAACTTTATCAAGCTTTAATAACTATTAAATGTTGTGATTAAATAGATATAAAAGATAATATATACATGTGAATATAAATTTGAGTTTAACAATATTAATACAAAGTTTATAATAATTTCGTTTTTTTGAAAAATGTTTTTTCAGTTGATGTTCAAATTAAAAAAAAAAATATTAATTTGAACATCAACTGAAAAAACATTTTTCAAAAAAACGAAATTATTATAAATTTTGTATTAATATTGTTAAACTCAAATTTATATTCACATGTATATATTATCTTTTATATCTATTTAATCACAACATTTAATAGTTATTAAAGCTTGATAAAGTTCCAAACAAGGAACGAAACGTCGCTGAAAATAAAATATTAAGTGTTTTACTTATAAATAAAGTCCTTTTTTCCCGAAAAATCATTTTTATATTAATTACCAAGGACAAAAAAGAAATAAAGTCCTTTTTAGTAATATTAGAATACAAAAACATGGATCAGGTTTGTGTTTTTGTATTCGGATATTACTAATGAGGTATTGTACACATTTCCACAATACCTCAAATACCTACCCAAAAATTTGTGAACAACTCTCGGGGGCTAATAGAACAATTTGCTGGCCAAATATAAAGTACCTAGGTATACAAAATAAACTTTACGTCATGTGAAAGTCGCCTTTTAATATTCTGGTGAACGTTTTCTTAAATTGTTGATTAGCTAGAGCGTAGCAGAACGGATTCATAGGGCTATTTGCATAACATAGAAAATAACTGAACATATAGAGGTGTTCATTGGTGCAGGGTGGGTTCGAACAGAACCCCTCGACCAATGCTAAAATATGATACGGTGTCCAACAAATGACGAACGCTCCCAAAATAAATGAAATCGTTCTGAACGCCTTTCGCGCTCTGTTTTCCGATTTAGATTTCTGTCTTCCGAACACACCGATACCCGATCCGTCTCTTTTCTTCTTCTTCCCTTTCAACCGTTTTCCAATTGTTTTGACGAAATCGCGCCGCGAACCCCGGCTCGTGCTTGCCATGTCGGATTTGTCGTCTCGACTGATTTCGACTGTTGTCGTAGCCGCCATTATCGCCGCTGCATTTCCGGTTTGGCATAGTGCTGATATTGCACATTTTTGAGGCTTGCTGTCTTCTTCCTGAGGTTCGTCTAAGTCGATGCTGTCGTCTGTGATAAGCACAGGAGGTTTGTTTAACACGCTTGTCACTGGTTTGTTTGTATTGTCGGCGGGTACTGTCACTTCCGTATTCACTTTTGTCGATGGTGTCGTACTCGTGCCAGCTTGGACCTTGAATAAGAAATACATAAAAAACATTATTATTATAACAGAAAAACGACATTTTAGCGCTTAACTCTTCTGCACATGCGCCGATTTTCCCCAAAAACAATAGAGCTCTTCAAATTTGCATATTAAATATTCTCCCAAAATTTGGTTTCGATTTGTTTAGTCGTTTGATTTGTATCGTGCTCACAGACTAACAGACTTTTTCTAAAATTATTTTTTGAATTTGAGGGATTTTAAAACGAAAAAATATTGTAAAATTTTGAAACGTGAATTTTGACCTAAGTTAGTACCATTTCCCACTAGTGGGTTGAAATGGTGAAACACAAATACAGTCGAATCTGGATAAGCAAGAGTTCAAAGGACAGCGATCTCTTTTTCGCTTATGGAGGTTTTTCTAGCTTATAGAGATACAGGGGTGGCCTTTCTCACTTATAGAGGTTTATAAAAATACAGCGAATATGTAGTGATAAATTTAAGTTTATGACTTAAAGGCAACACTTTAATTTTTCGTTTTAACATTATGATAACGTGCCGAACCTTTCTTCGTAATTGATATTCATCAACTGTAAGTTCCACAAATAAGGCAGTATACAAGCAACATTTGGTCATTCGAATAAAATACGAAAAATAAAACCAATGATACAAAAACAATGTTAGTTAGTTCAGCTATTCGTTCTTAAATGTGGAACTATTAATACGTTCGATTAATGCTTATAGAGGTACAGCCGTACAGGCAAGTAGTAGTCTCAGTTATAAAGATCCGTGAGTGAAAAAACGTCTTTCTCTTATAGAGGTTTCTGTTTTTCACTTATAGAGATTTTAAGGCCCCAGTACACAGTAGTCTGTAGTGGGCCATGCTTTGCAATGTGCAACTGTAGGCTGTGGCTATTTATTTATATACTATTTACAAGTATTATAGTACTATAAACCTAAAAGTCTCTTCATTGCTCCAGGATATTGACATTTTGGGCGATTAAAAATTTAAATAGTATAGCACGCAACAAAAAAAGTAGGTACCTGTCCAAACAATGGGCGACTGTGTGAACACCACAGGCCACGCCACGCCACGATTCCTTTGAAGTGTGTCAAAAAAACCGACAACAAATGGATTGCGCACCACGATTCACAATTGTCCGCCACTACAGACCATTACCCCCTGTACACAATGGAGATGGTCTACAATGGCCCACTACAGACCACTGTGTATTGGGGCCTTAGAGGGTTACAAAGACGGTACCTGGCAATTACTCTCACTTAGAGAGTTTCCTCGCTTACCCAGTTCTCACTCATGCAGGTTTGATTGTAATTGTTAAAGTTCGTTTAATAAATTATTACAAACCGTTGCTCTGATCAAGGCAGCTTGAAGTAGCGATGATGAAGCGATTGCAGGAGCTGTGTTCGTGTGAACGGGTGAGGTTGGTGCTGTTGAAGACGCGTTAGGCATACTTATTGAAGATTGGGGACTTTCGCAAGATGGCGTTGGGACTACAACGGAACTTTCGTCCATATATCGTAAATCGGCACCGTCTAATCCTATCAAGACGTCTGAAGGTCCTACGGCGCCCTGCAATTTTGTAATAGTTCATTGAATTCTTTTGTATTTTACCAAGGACACGACAATCAAGAAGTTATCGTTTGTTTTACGAACTCACACGAAGAAATATTGAGATACGAAATGTATTAGCAATGATAACATCTACAGATTTAAATAAAATAATGAATGGTTTCATTTTTAGAATTCCGTAGTCAAATGGCACAAAACGAAACCCATATAATTTCGTTACGTTCGTCACATGATGCATTTCAGATTTTTTTTCTAATTGAGCCCCCAAAATTAACCCCCAAAATCGAAATTTGTTTATTTATGTTATACATCCGTGACTGGGCCATCTAACTATATATATGTACCAAATTTCAACTTTTTTCGTCCAGTAGATTTGAAGAAAATAAGCTATGACAGATGGACAGATACGAGCGTGATCCTATAAGGCAGGCTTTTTCAAACTTATTGCTCCATGTACCCCTATTAAATTTCCAATACATCGGCGAACCTCTTAAAAACTGGATATAAATAGAACAAAATAAGGTATTTTATTAGAACAGAAATACAGTCACGAAGCGCAATTAAGTGATTCGTGAGCTTGTTTCTTGTGGCAAATTGAGTCGATTCTAGGAGCAATTTTGTCAATTTTCGTCTTAATTCAGCTTCAGTGTTCAGCCACCATTACTTAAACTTTCTCCGCATATTCCCTACTTTAAGAAACCTGTCATAAAGGTTCCGTTTTTTCATCGGATGTAAGGAACCCTAAAAATTCACCATGCCATATCACAATATATACTTATTACCTGTAACGATTGTGATCTGTCCCTAACATTCTGTGGCGGGCTCTGAGGCACAGAATGTTGGGTCATTGACCTGGTTATCGTGGGCGTCGTTTCACAGGATAAAGTAGTTGGCCGATCGGCGAATTGTTGTTGAGGTGGACTTACAATCAGGATATGTTTGTTGTCAGAGGTTTGTTGTTGTGGTGAATTTACAGGAACTGGTTGTAATGGAGTACAACAGTTGGTATCGACAAGCGACGACGAATTGTCTGTCGGATTCTCAACGTCCAGCAAGCTTTGTTCGAGAATCTGCGGTAAGGCGGGAGCGCCGTCAGTACTTGGCGTCGTCGGCGTCAAAGTTCGTCGAATTACGTTCCCGTTAACCGCAGAATCTGGAGATTTTATTCGTATCCCACCGTTTAATCGCGGATTTGCGAATATATTCAAGGCACCTATAATTGTTATTTTAATAAAAATATTTAGATGGAATTTTTTTAAGTTTCAAAGAGCAATTGTGGAGCAATCAGACAAAATTAGATAAATCTATTTTTTTATGAAAAATGGGTTAGGTTTGCTTTCTTGGTATCTGAGGTCAACTAAATCTATTGACGTGATCAGAGTAAACTGGATAAGTCTCACTGAAAATTGGTACCAAAATGTTGGTAATGAAGCAAACGCAGACAACAAATAATAAAAAAAACACTTGAAAATTCTACATTTTTTTTTTTTTTTGAATTTGCATGTGTTTTGAATTATTTGTTATTATTAATCATGTTCTACCAAGTGCCGAGTGAAAATTGTATTTAAGGCAAACAATAAGTATTATCTAAGCATAAACATAAAAATATAGCATTTTATCCAAAAGTAATGTTTAATATATCATGTGTAAAAAAGAGACTTTTTGTTAAGGCTAGTAGATTACAGAGGTCGCCTCGTTCCGATGGATAGTATAGTGTAGGGATGACCTCATCCAGCGAGCCTGTTAATTGATTGCGTGGTAATCGCTGTTGCTTATAAACTTTAATGGCAATATTTAACAAATGTCAAAGAAATTAAAAGACAGAAACTTTAAGGGCAGTATTTAATAAATGTCGAAGAAATCAAAAGACATTGATATTATTTGCAATAAATTGAATTTTTAAGGTGATTGACATTGTCAGTATTACGCAATTCTCTAGCAGGCCATGAATAGACCAGACGTAGTGGCTAATACTTGACTACAGTAGTGACAAGTGAATGCAGGTTGAGCAAATGACGCTATGAATTTCGAGAAATAATTGCAAAATTTAGTGTTTTAAAATACATTTTGAAAAAAACTTTTATCACAACTTTATATTATATTAGTGCCCAGCTATAAAATGATATATATTTCAATTTGAATAACGAAATATTAGTGAAAAAATAAGATTTTCAATTTTGGGTAATTGAAGTGATACTTGCTAGTGAAATAGGTGAGTTGATGTTCCTTTATTTCGCTTGTTAATTTAAGAATAGAATATTGTTTGATGTTTAGTTTTTAACATGTTTATAATTTCAACCATGCGACTCACAAAAGGCGTTAATCAAATTAAATTTTTTTTTTATTATTATTATTTGTAGGTTGATATTAGATGCCACGTGATATGAAATGGTTAAACATTTTAGTAAAAAAACACATTTAAGTTCCATGCCTATAGTAGATCACATTAATTAAAAAGGTTAATGTAATAATATTCAATATTCATTAAGGGGGGCAGTGGCACAACCAAAGGAATTCCAATGGTTAAATTGTACCTTCCAAGAATTTATTGGTGCAATTCCTTATTTACTAAAGCTGTTTTGGTTACTATTTTGCACTAAGCTTTTTAAAACATTAGTAGTTTTTGTTCTGGGGATACTCAGTGGCGTAGCTAATAAAATCAAAGGAATCAAGCCAAGGAATACTCGAAATGCCTTATCGAAAAATGTTATAAAAGTTTTCTTGCTATTTTACGAATACATTTTTGTTTTATTTCTTTAGATATTGTAAACTATAGACGCTCGACAGCTGAAATAATTAGCGCTTTTTTATATATCAGTGCTCGAGTATTCAAACGCTAATAACATATTTTTTATGCCAATTTTTCTTAAATTTTAGATGGAAGATGAAAATGAGCCAAATTCTGATGCTGAGGTGTGAACGACCGCGCTGTTGACGAAATGAACCAAACTCTGATGTCATGGTGTTCGATCGCGCTGTGTGTGGACGAGATTTACGGTAGGAAACATTTATTTTTATTTTTTCAAAATCGATATCCAAGTTGTTTTCGTCTCAAATGTGTTTATTTAAAGTATGTAAGATGTAACATTTTTGCAAATATTTTGAGATAAAAAATTGAGCAAGAACATATATACAGTTACTATATTTTTGCAGTGAAACTTCTTTAGCGACATATCTATTTGAAACCCGGGAAAATAAACGAAAAACGTCGGTAACGCAAAAATAGATAACGCATCTATGAAACGAATTCATAACTTTAAAGAAGTTTCACTTGCACTGCGTGCTTATATGTGGATGAGGCTCACATATATTTTTTTAAAATTTTCACCTGCTGTAGAATTATTAAGCAAACTGAATATGAAAAAAGTTCAAGTAACTTTTTTATCAAAACTCTAAAATAAGAGAGAAGCAGTCATTCAAAGTTTAATTAAATTTTATTAAATTTGGAGGTCGGTCCTGGCGTTATGTTATGTCACTATGGAAATATCTTGTCATTATCAAGTATCTTGAAGCAAAACGAGGACAACTTCGAACAATTTCTGTAAATACTTGACATACCATATTTCCATAGTGACATAATATAACGCCAGAACCGACCTCAAAAATTTAATAAACTTTAATGAATGATTGTTTCTTTCTTATTTTAAGTTTTGATAAAAAAATTACTTCTAATATTTGTTCGTCTATTTGATTTCTACGCGCTGTTAAAAAAAAGAATCAGTTAAAAAATTGTTCTGTAGAGCTTTAAGCTAAGGACAAATTAAACGTCATATCTTGGACCTGATTGAGCGACAATTCCGACAATTGAAGGTCGTTTCTTGACGGCAGCCGCCTGCAATTGTTGCAATGTCGGTGTGGTGGTGCTCTCCTCATCCGATTCGAAGGCCGGACTGCTCGATCGTTCGGACTTTTCACCTTCTGTCGTCGTTTGTTGACCGGTTATGTTCTCGACGTGTTGTCTGTCTTCGTTTGAGACATTCGTCGTTGTCGTCGTCATGGTAGCCGTCGTGCCCCCACTGTTCTTTTGCGATGATAGTTTTTGACTGGAATTGGTTGATTCGCCGGAACCAGCACCTCCAGGAGCTTTTACTGTTAAACCGCCGGTACCTTCAAAATACAATATCATTAAATTATTGTTAGTTAATTGTTTGTTACAGTATAGTTGCTACAAAGATAAAAATTAATTCACGCATGATGTGACAAAATAGTTACAAATATACTTTAAATATTTATAAAAAACTCGGGTCGCAGTGCCAAAACCTTGCCGACAATATAGTGTATTTGCTGATACAGGCTGTGTGGCTTTATTACGTGAACTTCAGTTTGTTTGTGGATAGAATAAAAAAAAATATCCCCTTAATACACCCCTTAAAATAATAATTTTCTCTCAGTTAAAATATTGTAATCAATCCAACTCTGAAATAAATAAAATAAACGCATCAAAGTAGCGTTTTCAAAATATATGTAAGTCCGGTCCTGTCGGGCCGATTTTATTGCAATTTTCATCTTCACTAAAGGCTTTATTTTCAATTTTGAAACGATTCTGAGAATTTTTTTCGGTATTTTTATATCACTACAGAAGCTATCGGAATTTTTAATTGACTATAAATGTCAAAGTCGTTAATGATACATTATTTAAGTTTATACACTGACCGACGTTGGTGTGACCTTGAACAGATCCTTGATGAGGCACGTTCGAGATGGAAGTTGTTTTTGGCTTATCTTGACTCAGTAGAGTACTTTGTGTCTTCGAGATCCCAATACCGGCTGCTCTCCCGGCCATCCCGGACATTGCTCCTGCACTAAGCGCTACCATCGACTGCATTTTTCGCTGTTTCGCTTCGCTCTTTTTTTGCATTTCATAGGCCGTTTTGTAAATACCTCCGTAGAGGACGAATAATACTGCAAACAAATAAAATGAAATAATCGTGCGTAATGGGATCTGAAACTGAAAAATAAGTGGTTGTGTGCCATCATGAAGAGAAAAAAACTTTTACTGTAAATGCTGCGATAATAGTTTGTGAAACTCACTTTACTAAAAAAGATTTTGCCACAGAAGGAGAAATGACAGATGTAAAAACTATTTAATGGATGGTTATAATCAGACCCTACAGGTATAGTGGGTTGAGTGGGTAGCTTGACCCACTCGAGAAATCCCGAGTAGGAAAAGACCCACTCGAGAAATTCCGAGTAGGAAAACATCATATATCATTAACTATGTCCATTTACAAATTTCAAAAATACGAATGGGGTAGAGGGCTCGTTCCAGAGTTCGTGCGCTTTGTTCGTCTACTAATCACGATTCCAGGGTCATCCTGTTCAAATATGAGCGAAGTTTTTCTGTCCTTCGTCGACTAAAAACGTATTTAAAATCAACAATGTTGCAAAATCGTCTCAACAACGTCGCTCTCTTACATATTTATTCGGATATGACCGATGAGCTCGATCTGGAGAAACTGATAAATGAGTTTTATTTCGCGAAATTCGAAACGTGCTAGTGTTTTTGCTTTGCGAAAATGAGTTTCTTTTGGCAAAATGATATGTTTTTTATGTCATTATAATAAATTTGAATAAAGATCACAACAAAAACAATTGTAGCAATTTATTTTTTATTGTCCCCCCTCACCCCGGTTCCCGCTAATAATTAATCAACTACCCACTCGGGCCGGATATGACCTGCCGGGCCTGGTTATAATATTAAAACATTACATATAGACTTTATTTATTCCTTATTTAAATCACGTCACTTAGAATGGAGTAGATTTGGTTTTTACTGTAACTCTTTAGTGAAAACCAATAATAATTTAGGTCGCTATGTACCTGCTGCCATCTACGTTACGCTTGTCATATGCTCATGTCCATTGCTTCGCACGACAAATTGTCTTTAATTAAAAAATCTTTGTTCTATGAACACACTGTTTTAAAACGATTGTTATAAAATAAAAAAATCTAAAATGTGATTAAATTAAAATTTGTTTTATATCAAACTAGCGTCTCAGTCCGGCTTCGTCCGGGTTTAAATGTAATATATAAGATATAAAAGATGAGAATCGTTATCATAAAATTCTCAACGTGTATTGAATTTCCGCGAATTCTATCGCTTTTAGTTGTGAATGTTCAAAAATCAAATAAAAATCAAAATTGCCAAAAAACAAAAAAAAAATAAAAAATAATTCTGTTGATCTGATCGCTACCAAACTACACAGGATTACCCGCTGGGCCAATCTAAAAATTGCCTGGAAATTTCATCAAAATCTGTCCAGCCGTTTTTGAAGTCCATAGATCACAAACATACATACATCGCCTTTTATCTAGATTTAAAATATACTGGATATGAATAATTACCGATCAAGGTTGTCCAATAGTAACCAATAATAAGTGCTGTATTGAATACCGGGTCTTTGAGGAATTGTACGGCGCATTGTCCCGGTAATAAATCTCGATAGCCTACGAAATGTTCCCAGCCGAAGATACTGATGAAGAACAATAGAGCCGGTATTATCCACGTGATGGTCACCATCCAGATAACTCGATTTTTCGTTCGCCAACTTCGATACTTAGCCGCTATTTTGACTGAACAGAATCGATCTATCGTAATTAATAATACCGTGTATTGGGACACGAGGCATACCGTATAGTCGACCGATAGCCAGAGGTCGCATAACAGCGGTCCTAGGTCCCACGATCCCATTAGCACGTAAACGGTGTAGAACGGCATCGATACAGTACCTGTAGTCAAAGTAAATCAAGGAAAGTCATTAACAGATCTGGACGAACACATCCGTCTTCCGTGAGTACTTTAAGACCTAAGATTTTCGTTTAGATTTTCCTGTTAACTATGGGTGAGACCCGACATTCCGTATTTTTTTCAAAATTTTAGGCCCAGTAGTTTCGGAGTTAAGTAGTTAATTGTTCATCTATTTTCTTAAATAACTTCAAAAACTATTTATTTTAAAATTATTAAAAAATATATATTTGAGACCCTTACTACAAGCCCTTTCATTTGATATGTCGCACGGTACAGTTTGCAAAACTTTTTTTTTAATTTCCTAATTTGTCCCCCAAAAATGACCCCCATGCTCAAAATTTATTTATTTACGTTCATCTTTGGGTCACCGACTTACATGTGTGTACCAAATTTCAACTCAATCGGTCCAGTAGTTTCGGAGCAAATTGGCTGTGACAGACGGACGGACAGACACGCGAGTGATCTTGTAAGGGTTCCGTGTTTTTCCTTTTGAGGTACGGAACCCTAACAACGCGCGTGTTTTTAAGAAACAATTTTTGTGCCATCTTGTATTGAAACGTTAATGTCTGTTTGGTTGTTGCAAAACATAAAATTCGATAAACAGTTTGATTGCAGACTGATAATTAACAATTAATTGCTGTAATTAGAACATTCGATTACATATTGAATATTAAATCAATGTGCAGTTGTTGGAATCAGAGCAAGTTACAAGAAATGAGTCATTATCAATTTTTTTTTACATACTATAATAAATTATTAGGAAATAACTATGTATTGTTATGTTTTCGGAGTTCGCCAGATTTTTCGGGCGTTGCTAGATAAGAGGATTGTAAAATTGTCTTGGTTTTCACCGAATAATGTTCAATCAAATTCTAAATAACCCCATAAACTTATCGGGTATTTTATATTTTCAAAATACTTCGAGAGTATTTATACATATTTCTCTGCCGTTGAATAATTTCCTCTTTAATTTTGCGTTACCAAGGTTTCTCTCGTATTTCCCCGCCGTTGAATCATTTCCCCTTTAACGTAACAAAAAAAATTCAAACAGATACCTTCTCGCTAAAGAAATTTCACTTCAAAAATTGTCTAGACGGCTTACCTATCAGCATGTCTGTGGCGGCCAAAGAAGCAATGAAATAGTTGCTCGGCTGACGTATAGTTCTGTCCACAATGAACGCCAAAAGCACCAGGATGTTTCCTCCCACCGTCAAGATTATACACAGGCCCAAACATATTGCTATGAGTATTGTCTGCCAAAGCTCGAACGGAGGAAGGACGGGATAGACGACGACTTCTTCGTCGACGGAATAATTGCGCAGGTCGATCGATGTCTGGTTACCGTAATAATAGAATCCGGCGCTGGTGCCGTTGTCGCCTCCACCATAATCTATCATCAGCGATTCGTTGCCCAGTGATAAATCGTCAGCTGATGAGTTGCTGAATAGTTGATGGCATTCCGTCCATGAAGATAATCGCTTGAACACTGACTTACATAGGCGATCTCGTTGACGTTTCAGTTTCCTGGAACAAATAATATCACAGTTAGTTTTGGGAATAATCGAATAATTTTGATAACAATAATATAATCCATTACAGCTGTGTGTAATTTACGTATTTTTGAATACGAAAATGAATGATATTTATTTTTGAACTTGCTATTATTTTTCGTTAGTTACGAAAACTGTTATATCCTTTAATAGAATTGTTTGCCTTAACATGGTGGACAACTGCGGTAATCTGACCAGTCTAGGCACTTCGATAAATCACGAGCATCAGCGCTATTTGTGTCCAAAAAATTAATTTATTGTGTGCACTCATTTTTGTGACGACAAAAATCTTGAAAAAGCCTATACCGTTTTGTAGGTACAAAAATCATTCGAAAGTTTGGTAAACTTTTGAAATATCTCGAGATATTTTAATAATCGAATAGTTCGACAATTTTCACTCGAAATATCCCTTCTTTACTAATAATATCGGAGTTAAAAAGTAAGGTGGATTGTTTTCAGCCGAATATAATTCAGAATTTAATAATGGATACGTTAAAGTCTTTCGCATTAGATTGCGTGTCATACCATCTTGTTCACGTAGTGACGCACTTATTACTTTTTTTTATAGAAATGTCAAATAGTACTGGCAGGTGCGTGCTTGGGGAGTCATTCCTAATTAATAGTTTTTGTGATACAGTAAGACCTCGCTTAACGCTGTTTTAGTATTACGCGGTTTCTAAAAAAAAGTTTAGCCACTATAACGTAAATTAATTGTTATTTTTATTATTTTTTTAATAACTTCAGAGTCTTTTGGCTAGAGAGCACATCGGGGCTGATACCATAGAATTATGCAAGTGTAGCTTGCACTTGAACATTTTTGAAGTTTAACTTCTTCAGCTACGTATCTGTTTGAAATAAGTAAGAAATCGAGGGGAAGTAGAATGAAACAAATTAAGGGGAAGTTAGTTTGTCTCCTAAATTACATGAAAGTGACAAGGACAGAAGTTTATAGTGCGTTGCATTTTGATTCGCAAAATAGTAAGACAAGGATGAACATATAATGTTAGTGCTTGGGAATCTGGCGTTTAAAATTACGAACAATTGAAGTACAAAATAATTTCTGTAATTTGACGTACATAAAAACTAAAAAAGTTAAAACTTCTTATGTGAGCTTATGATGGTGAGGCTCAATGTGCTTTTTTTTCTTTTTTTGGAGACGTCAGTAAATATGTTTACGTATCAGAAATTTGTTGTAGGAAATAAATTTCCTGTATGTTTATAGAGATTCGCTTTAAACTCAATAAACTCTGTGCAATATGTACGAGAGCGACGTGTTTACCAAAGAGTGGTTTTGTGCGACAGGTGTATGCTTGATTCACGTGTCAGACGGAGACAGATATTGTATGCAAGCGAAATATCAGAAACCGCACGCTACCGCGTCACGTTGGGATGCGGTTAGCGCTTATAATATGCATAGAACCTTATGTTTGTGGTCACAGTAGCGCGCTACCAAAAATTATATCATACTACAATATTACAGGACCTTCGCTTAACGCTGTTTCAGTATTACGCGGTTTCTAGACAAACAGTTTAGCCACTATAACGTAAATTATTTACACAAAATGATCCAAATTTTGATAGAAGTTCAAAGGCAAGACGAAGTGTCATTGATGCAATATCTTGCTATCAACAACAGCTTGCTGAACAAAATAGAAAAAGGCAAATGATATTAGATGACTTCTTTACAAAACACAAAATAGAGTAAACGACTAGTCATTGGACATTACTAGTCATTCGACAGAGCACATTTTCATTAGCTATAATAAGAATAAGAACCCATTTTATGAGTCATTCAAATCTGCTTTATTATCGTTTTTATTCTTATTATAGCTAATGAAAATGTGCTCTGTCCAGTGATTAGTAATGTCCAATGTCTAGTCGTTTACCCTATGGCAAATGAGGAACCTTCCTCATCACAAACATAACTTCTTACTCGAACTTTTATTTGATTTCCATACATGTTTTAATATCGATATTAGCAATTAATAAATCTATAATTAATTGATTGAGCTACATGGTTTATGGGCGCTCCTTGAATGGTTTATGTATTCGGCGCCTCTGACCGTCGTCGTACACGTGGCCTTAAATCCTGTAAACGTTCCTACAGGTTCAGAGGTTCAGAAGGATGCATGACGTGATGAGACAACAGACTCAACAGCCTTAACAGCCGCTGTACTAAACAAACAACATCGTCAAAGTCTGGTTTGCGAGCTCTCCTGATATTATGTCGGTTTCATTGATGTATGTAGCCGAGCCTTTGTACACCATTATTCGCAAATGAAATATTCATATATCGGCGTAGACCTAACAACGGGTGCAATGCATCTATTCAATTGCACTCACCAATTTTAGTAAGACAAACATTACCCTCCTGCTCGGCTATCTTATAGAGCAGTGATTCCTAACCATGAGTGGTCAGTGGACCACAGGTGGTCCATGAGAGCTCGAAAGTGGTCCGCGGAAGGGCTCGGCAGCACACATAAAAAAGTTGACATTAAGGCTGTCGGAACGCTTTGAATTTAAGCCAAAAATAGAGCTTCGGCTGTCAACTGATTGTAGACTTATTCGTCAACATTCTGCAAAAATTCTTTCTCTATAAGGAAGATAAAGGACAAATCTAGGTCTCTAATGGACTACTTTTGCAATTTATGTACGATTTACTAGAAAAAAGTTGGCATTAATTGTGCTAAAAAAACACACGTTTTCAATGTCACACTATGACCTTACTCGTACTTATTTCACAAAACTGTTCCATCACAAACCTAAAGTGCCTCTTCCTTTTACGGAAAAGTTTTTAAATCTTCAAAATATTTCCAAAAATTAGAGTAATCAATTGACAGCGGCACCCTTGCAATTGCATCTTTTATCCTCGTAGTTGGCACCAGCCAAAAATTGAAACGTACGGATGATTTGAGCGAGACAGAGCTAAAGAAGGCCACACCCACAATATGTCTTTTGCCTACCTCGCCCCTTACCGCTGGGTCTCAGCACAAACGAAATTCAAAAGCGTTCCGACAGCCTTAAGGCTGTCGGAACGCTCTGAATTTAAGCCACACTACGAGATTAATAATACTGTTGCAAGGGTGCCGCTGTCAGTTGATTACTCTGAATTTTAGAAATATTTTGAAGATTTAAAAAACTTTTCCGGAAAAGGAAGAGTTACTTTAGGTTTGTGATGGAACGTGCACTTTTGTGAAATAAGTACGAATAAGGTCGTAGTGTGATATTGAAAATGTGTGTTTTTTGGCACAATTAATGCTAACTTTTTTCTAGTAAATCGTACATAAATTACAAAAGTAGTCCATTAGAGACCTAGATTTGTCCTTTATCTTCCTTATAGAGGAATAATTTTTGCAAAATGTTGAATAAGTCTACAATCAGCTATCAGCCGAAGCCCTATTTTTGGCTTAAATTCAGAGCGTTCCGATAGCCGTAAATGGGGATTTTAAAAGTGATATGAGTTGAACGAGCTGGAGTGAATATATCCTTGACTATCATAATAAAAAATGTGTTTAAAAAAATTGTTTTACTGCTTAAACACCTTTGAATTTGATTACAACTGGTAAGAGATATAGCGCGGGGAGTCCGTACTGGTTAAATTTCAGGCTCAGTAGTCCGCAAACTTCTACAGGTTGGGAGCCACTGTTATAGAGCGACGTACCTTGTTCTCCTTTCTTTGTCAACTGTATACAATCTAAATGATCAAATATTCATTCGTTTTCAAATAGGTTACGTTGTGGTTGCCAGAGCTGGGCAGTGGGCAATGCTGAGAACTTAGTGCTTGTATTAATACTTCAAGCACTTATAATGCTTTGAGCACTTTGCTTAAAGGTAAAACAGATGTTCGATGTTTGATGCTTATAGAGCACTAATAATGTAAAATAAATATTGTGTTTAAATAAAATTTCTTTCGGCACGGTAGGGTAAAATTAATTCTTGAGATTGTAAATGTAATGAACGTATACCGTACATGGAATGGATGTATACTTATACGCCTTAGCGGTTACTCCACAGTCAACTACAGTGAGTCGGCAATTTTCTCGGTATACCTGTTAGCTTTTTTATTTTACTACAATAATGAACTATAGCAGTGTTAGTCGGACACTTTTTCCTGTGAAGCTCCCATCCGCCAAATGCTCGTTTTTTCCAATAATCGCACATCCCTATAAATTTGTAAGCGTTGCTTTCCGCCGAACAGCATGACGTATTTGCACTTCATGTACGGAAGGGAAGTTATTAACGGTTGGCGCGAACGTCCCTTCCAGGGATATCACTAGATGTCGTCACAGCGGAACTCTCCCAGTCCCTTGCCCTCAGGACTATCGCTACACACACATTAGAGTATGCCCCGGACCGCAAAGAGATGCCCTGAACCCTTTTTAAACTACACAATTGTCGAGGGAATCTTTTCCAATTTAATTTC
The DNA here is from genome assembly GCA_034508555.1 of Venustoraphidia nigricollis. Lineage (NCBI taxonomy): Eukaryota > Metazoa > Arthropoda > Insecta > Raphidioptera > Raphidiidae > Venustoraphidia > Venustoraphidia nigricollis. The sequence continues at coordinate 233,943 of JAVRKA010000068.1, forward strand.
CATTTTGTACGCAGGTAATGAAAATGAAAAAGTGTATTAAGTTTCGAATGCGTTTCAGAAGAGTGTTCCAAATCTCTTTGTTAACAGTGATTACAAATATTATAGGGTTGGGCGTTTTATCCGAAAATATAGTATACTCATTTTTTTTATTCAAAAATTAAGTTCAACAGAGCTGTTCTTGCACTCGCAAAAAGAGGGGTGTTATAAGTTTGATCGCTGTGTGTCTATCTGTGCCATCGTAGCTCTTAAACGGGTGAACCGATTTGGATGCGGTTTTTTAAAATTTGAAAGCAGGTTTTCTAGCGGTGGTTCTTAGACATGTTTTTCAAAATCGGTTCAGCCGTTTCAAGACCATCAACTCTATTCGCTTCAGTTTTTTTTATTAGTAATAAATCGATAAACCCAATTGATTAGAACCTTGAAGCTGGGGGATTGTAACGTTGTAAAAACAACGATATCTATACACGCTCGACTATTCTCAATGCCAGGAATTTTGTATAATCGGTCTATAATAAATTGATAATAAATTTCGCTCTTAAATGTTAAATGAGAGGCTTCATCGCGCGGCAACAATAGAAATAGATTGTGCTGTAAAGACGCTTATAAACTGCTTTAGGTATATAATTTATGTAATTAAATCGCGTTATCTGAGACAAGAACTTAACGAGACGGGTTATTATCAGCGATGTGAAATCATAAAATATATACTCAACGCACTGCCGGGACTTGCAACGGAGCGTGGGAGGTTTCACTAATCTGTTTGTTTAATTGCTTGTCCTGACTATTTAACTACACGCTGAAGTGTAACTATGATTAATAATTAAGGAACTATTTTAACTTTGACGTTAATATTCTTTGAAAATCAAGTAAAATTTAAAGTTACAAAACTGCGTTTAAAGAATATATTAAACATTTTTAAAAATCCTATTTTTACAATTATTAAAGATTTTATCTCTACGATTGAAAAAAAAAACTTTAATTAAAGTTCGTTATTTTTAATTAAGATTGGTATCTGTGTTAATAATACTTTACACCTGTAAGATTATTTTGTAGTTTGACACAAAAATATACATAAAGCTTCAAATAATATGAATTACAAACTTTTGTTAAAAGTACTGATAAAATTAATAATATTGACTCTACCAACAGTAATAGAATATTAAATAAAACGAAACCACTTGCGATTACTGTTCAAAAAATTTTTTTATTTACAAAACGTTTTAGTGAAATGTTATATATTGAAAAATATGATTCTGTGAATAGGATGAGTGATACAAAGAATCTAAAATTGATATTTAAGGATTATATCCATAAATTATTACAATAATTGTTCTTTGTTTTAGGTTTTTTGTGTCACTCATTGTTTTAATATATGGCATTTCATTACCATAGATTATATAATTTTTATAAAAAATTTTAGTAACTGTTTTGTTTTTATATAAACAATTATAATTTATTTTATATTTTAATAAATTGAAAAGGACCAAAATTTGGTCGAAACGTTTTGTAAATAAAAAAATGTTTTGAACAGTAATCGCAAGTGGTTTCGTTTTATTTAATATTTAGTACTGATAAAAGTTTGCTCAATATTTTTTTTTCTAATTTAATTTTTTCTGCACAAAAATTTGTGTAAAACGTATTATAGTCTAAGATCCGGCATTACAAATATATACTCCCATTTATTTTAAATGAAAGGTTATTTTATTGCCTATCCAACGGTACTAGGTTGCCTAAACAAAAGTGGGTCCCATCCATGGTTGCCTAGATTTTAGATGTTAAGTTTTCTGAAGGAATTTTTTTCCGATCATGTATGCGCGCTCCATTGATCACACCCCATAAAAAATGTTTTTTTTTTCTTAATTGCAATATTATTATCAATCTAACGTCTACACTGAATTAAATACACCCTTCACTAAAATATTAAAATTTTAGGGGCACTTTTTAATTGCTACCAGAGAGAAATTTCAATTTTGAAACGATTCGGAGAAGTTTTTCGGTATTTTGGGACTTAAAAACAATTTTTAACCGCTAAAAACTGCCTATGAACCCACTTTTGCTTAGGCAACCTAGTACCGTTGGATAGGTAATAAAATAACCTTTCATTAAAAAAAAAATAACAGATGGGAGTACATATTTGTAATACCGGATCTCGCATTAGGTATATGCTAACATTTCATTGGTACGAGTAAAGCTCGGTCTCCCAGGTACTGCAATTTATCCACGAAAACAAAGGAATCCAAGTACGAAAAATATTATAGTTGTTCTTAAAACAAAACTACCGTTAAAATATGAAACAAACTATTTATATGCGGGATACAAAGTTCCCTAAGACATATCAACTTTAGTTTAACAAACAGACTGACAACATTTGCAAGACGTAACTAAAACTAACACTTTATAAAGTAAATAATAATGAAACAAATTAGAGCGTCGAAAATTAAGGCCACAGAATTTCGAATGATATTTCAACATCTGTTGTCGTAATATTTAGGGCTGGACAATTTTTCCATAACAGCGTCAACTGTAATATAATGTCGACTCTGCCATTTTTAATACATCTAGTAAAAAGGTCACTAGATACTCAGGTTACTTCTTTAATGAATGACGTCAGCTGGGAGACCGTTCAATATATTTATCAACCACGCAGTATCAATTGACAGATCACTGGATGATGTCATCTCCCCACTACTATTAAACGGAACGTGGTCACCTCTGTATCTAATAACCTTGACTATTAGCATGTTAAATGTAATGTGTTTATGGTTTAAATTTCTGTCACCAGACCTCAAATCGTATGTCTAATGTCAGTTAGTGACTATACCAAATTTCATCTACTGTCGTTACGATAAAAATCACGAGAGTGAAGCCGCTATTAAATTGGTCGATACGCTACTTTTATATAAGAATTTTTAGTTTATTAATTTGTAAACTTTCGGTCCAACGTTTCGAAATATCGATTAAAACACGGTGGTTTAATTTTATGCAAATTAGTTTGCACATAGCTTTAATTTTCTTTATTGAGTTTTAATTGGTGATTATTATTCAGCCTGTCGGTAGTCAACAGCACAAAGTGGCATGTGGCAGATATCCAGTTTAATTGCCCTTTGTCAGTGGCGTTCGTTAAACAGAAAAACTAAAACTCAATTAAAAATAAAAACTCGTGTCGAAGTGTCAAAACCCTGTCGACAATTATAATGTATTTGCTGATACAAGCGTCTGGCTTTATTACGTTAACTTAAATTTGATTTAAGACAAAATAAAAAATTTAACCTCTTAATACACCCCTTAAAATAATATATATTTAAAACCAGCTAGTTTCCTCTATTATTTCATTAACATTTTTGTCCTTATTATAAATGTCAAAAATTACATTGTACTGTTTTGGACAAAATAAAAAACTTCACCCCTTATTACAGCCCTTAAAATAGTATTTTTTTCTTAATTGCAATATTATAGGAAATCCAACATTTGCACCAAATTAAATACATCCTTCAATAAGAAAATTCGAATCTACAAAGTATTTTCATAAATTTGTAAGTTCGGTTCTGTCAGACTGATTTTAAAAAAAATTTAGCAGTACATTTTAATCTTTACTAATGGGTTTCAAATTCGAAACGATTCTGATTTTTTTTCTTTTTTTTTTTGACAAAAAACATTTTTCAGTTGGTCCCATTTTAAATATGTTTCATGCGGTGATGGATTTCAATGTGTGTACCAAATTTCGTTAAAATCTATTAAGTCTTTCGAAAGTTATTGTTTGTATAAATATATGCTATAGTCCAGCGTTTTCTACGGAAAGACAATAACTGTTTGGTGAAAATTTATGAAAATTAATAATAATAAAAGCCTCGTATGCTGCGCCAAGTTGAAAAATGTTTGAACCGTCACACCGTGGTCCGTTAAGGTGTTCCGTTCAAATTTCACAAATTGTTGTTTTCCGTAATAGGAACAGTTTGAGAAACGCTGCTATAGTTTATGCATGCTACTGCTGAATCTATAAGCTATTTGTATTTGGAAGAATAATGTAAATCGGTTTAGTGGTTTTCGACTTTTCAGGTAACGTACATACAAAGTACGCGGTTCGTACAAATATCTATTTTATTATTGTTAGTACCTATACCTAGATAAATTTAAATAATGTTTCTGTATTCTATTTCTATTTATAATAGATTCAGCCGTTATTAATGTTATATATTTTAATTTAATAAAACGCAGCAACATTTTTAGTGTATTTGCCATATGGCAACATACACTATTGGCGTCGGTCGGATGGCGGGACCTAGGGGTCGGACCAAAATTTCTCGACGTTTCATAACCTCCTAAAAACTTTGGCACCATTTTTAAAAATGTTTATATATATATATATATATATATATATATATGTGTGTGTGTACGGGCAATAACTTTCGAAAGAGTTAATTGATTTTAACGAAATTTGGACCACGTGTTGAAATCCATCACCGCAAGAAGCCTATTTAAAATGGGCCTAATTGGGCTATTTTAAGGGTAGTTTTTAGGGGCTGAAAAATGTTTTTGGGCCCCAAAATACCGAAAAAATTCTCCGAATCGTTTCAAAATTGAAATTTAACCCTTTGGTAGTAATTAAAAAGTGTCCCCAAAATTTTAATAAAATCGGCCCGACAGGACCGGATTTACAAATTTTATGAAAACACTAGTTTGCAGATAGTGACTTATTTATTGAAGGGTGTATTTAATTCAATGTAGACGTTAGATTGATAATAATATTACAATTAAGAAAAAAAATGTTATTTTAAGGGGTGTATTAAGGGGTTCATTTTTTATTTTGCCCAAAAACAAACTTAATTTCACATAATAAAAGTATAAAACCACACGGCCCTATACAAGCAAATACACTATATTGTCGGCAGGGTTTTGGCACTGCGACCCGGGTTTTTTTGAAGTGTAAATGAATAAAACGCATTTCATTATTGAGTCAAATAATTTTTGTAAGATATTATCTTTTAGTTAAATCTAATATATAAAATTCTCGTGTCACGGTGTTTGTTCCCAAACTCCTTCGAAACGACTGAACCGATTTTGATAAAATTTTGTGTGCTTATCGGGTAGGTCTGAGAATCGGCCAACATCTATTTTTCATACCCCTAAATGTTAAGGGTGGTCCACCCCAAATTTTTTTTTTTATTTTTTGGACAAAATTATTTGTTTTTATTCTTTCATGATTCAGCATTGAAAAATACATTTAATTCTAAATTTTCACCTTTATACGATCAACCCCTGATTTTTAATCGCGATTTTAATATTATTCTGTTCCATCCACAGATCCACAAGATGGCAATCGAATATAATAATTGTAGTATACTATAATTTTCATGTATAGTTCTATCAACCAATCAGTTATCCGCGCCAGGTGTCTCCCGTTGTTACTTTTCAACCAGCAAACATTATGGAGTAGGGGTGAGAACGAAGCCGGCTTCCTTTCTCTCACTCACTGTACAATTTTCGTCCATTTTTTTTTGGTTTTATTTGTGTCTCGATCGTAGCAGTGACTGTTATACCTACGTATCATTTTAATTTTTCAGTGCACCTCTCGAGTTAATTTTATTCTCATAGTGAATTTATCATTATTTCTCAGTGCTATTATTATTTATTTACATTTTATAAATAATTAATAAAGACAGTTTTCACTTCTAATTGATTAAGAAATCAGATATAAATCAACATGTGTTGTGAGCTCTCGACAACAACTTTACCGGTATATATCATACAAATAATTATAAATTCAAGCGAACGAACGAAGTGAGTGAGTAAGTAATGAAACAATTAATTATAAATTCGAGCGAGCGAACGGAGTGAGTAATGAAACAACTAATTATAAATTCGAGCAAATGAACGGAGTGAGTGAGTGAGTAATGAAACAAATAATTATAAATTCGAGCGAACGAACGAAGTTAGTGAGTGAGTAATGAAGCAAATAATTATAAATTCGAGCGAACGAACGGAGTGAGTGAGCGAGTATTGAAATAAATAATTATAAACTCAGGCGAACGAAGGGAGTGAGTGAGTAATGAAAGAATCCTAACTATTAAAACCCTAAAAAAATTGAACTTGTAAGGCGGAACAAAGTTCGCCGGGTCAGCTAGTTCTTTAATAAAATCTGATTGCATGCATCATGCGAAAACTGACCGTGGTCAGATCTGTTCAAGTTCGTTTTTTATTGCACCAACTGGATACACATGGCGCGGGCATTGAGATTACATTATCGTCTTAAGATTGTATCGTCTCTTTGTTAAAATATAAAATCGATCGATTAAATGGTGGAATCGTAATTAACTTCGGTGTTTGTTGTTGATTATTTTCTTATAAATATCTTTACGGGAAATGTAAAAAATGAGCGTTTGTTATTTAAGCAATTTCGAAGAGTTTGGCAGGGTTTGACAGCTGAGTAAGTCTGATTTTGAGACTAGTTTTATGTATATATTTTGATGATTAATTTATTGTCATATACTATTTTAAAGAAAACATGTGCTAGAAAAGCATTTCAACATTGTTTTGTTCGCTTTTAATAATTTTTTGAGCTGATAAATTTTTGTTTAGCAATTTGGTTTATTTGTTCAATATAACTATAGATTTTAGAGGCTCGATATTTCGTCGAAATAAAATATGATACAAATAATTCGCTTATTATTCCAACTGGTCTATTGTTAAATGCAATTTTTATACAATAATTTCTTTCTCAATAGTTGATCAACAGTTTAGTTAAAATAAACTCCAAAATGGCGTATCAAACATTAATTTTGTTACAGTATTAAGGGGGATATTTCATACCGAGAAAAAACACCTTTGAGAAATAATATATATCGTTAGGTTTTGGTGGGGATAATCTTCAAAAATAATCGAGATTCAGATCCGGGGAGCACTGTTTGGGACACTCTGTATATAAGAACACACATACATACACATTGATATCTATATTTTTTGTTTTGAAGGTTCACATTTCCGTGATCACACGTCATATCACCCTAAGAGTATCACCTAAATCGCCCAAGGTTACTGAAATATGTCTACTTCCGAATACAAATTAACAGAGAAATTAACTAACATATACTTTGCAATAAACAATTCATGGTATTTTTTCCGCGTTGGTTCAGTTATTGAAATGTAAATTAATTGTTCAAATGCGTCGTTTTAATGTTTAATTAACATTTAGAAATACATGTTGGTAGTTAATTTAAACAAGTGAACCACTTACGAATCTAATTAACTCGATGATATATGAAATATACGCTTTTTACTACGTATAGGAAAAATAAATTAAAAATTGCTGTTTTTAAATAGGTACATTATAGTGCTTTAACCCTTGCGCGCGCAAGGTATTTTTCAACTTAGAATGCCTAAAAGCCAATTCAGACTAGCCGTTCTCGGTTACGATTCACCGGTTCGGTTCGGTTTTCGATTAATCTAGGCTGCTCACACTATCCCGATTCAGTTCTACGATTATTCTCGGTGCGCATACGCAAATTCGAAATTAGATTTAACGTTTGATGTGTAGTTAAACGTCAACAAAAACAGCTGGCTAGTCACGTGACTCCAGCAAGCATTCTCATTGGCTACAGTTGCGAACGGTCCGGTTGAAATTAGAGCTGAACCTAAACGCTCGAACCGAACCGCAATCGGGAACGACTACGCCCTGATTGATCGAGCTCCCAGCCGGACCGGTGAATCGTAACCGAGAACGGCTAGTCTGAATTGGCTTTAAGGAGGGTATTCAGAGTATTCCAATTATATTTTATGTTCAAGGGTGTACCCAGGATCTAAACTAGGGGGAGGCAAGCCATGGTCGTTCAGGTTGTAACATTTTATCACGGAAAAGGTGAATGAAACCAAAATATTAAAAAAAATATGTATAATTATAGCAGTGCTTTATCAACTAAGTTATTACAATTATTTGCTTGAAAAAAAAAATATTCTAGTTACATGTCTTATACTAGTACTTATCATTTTTCTTGGATTTGTAGAAGTAAAGTTATTTCAAGAATTGTAAAAATTCCACCAACAAAATTTAATAACGACTTATTTTTTGCTTCCAGTGGGGGGGCGGCTGCCCCCCCTGCCCCTCGCTGGGTACGCCCTTGTTTATGTTCTATGCAATAGAATAAGAATTTTTATTACAAGCTTTTATTTAATTTCACCTGCCCCGATGTCTGTTGGTTTGTAATCAACTGTCAAGGAAAGTATATGTTTTTTGCGCGTGCTATGTAATATTCTTTATTACCTCGTATCATCCAAACGGCTGGACGGATTTCTAAAATTAAGGTATCGTTGGATTTGTCTCGGCAACCCAAGTATCCTAGGATAGGTGACGTCAAAAAGGAATCAAAATGGCGGCTTTTGGGTGCCATAATGTGTGGCTCGAAATTTTTTTTTCTTCAAATGAATCCAATAGGGTATCAAAATGAATATTAAGACGATTACAAAAATATATACAACTTCTATGTTTAAATGTAATTTTTCATTTATTTATTTAAATTTATTTATGACAGCCACTAATAGATGCAAATTGTTTTCCGGAGATGCTAATCGACCACAACTAAAAAATCTAACACTAAAAAGATGTCTATAAAAAAGTAATTTAAAAAAATCACAAAACCCGACTGCGTAAACAAAGAACAGACAAGATAGAAACAAGATCAAATGATAATATGCAGTCGGAGGCATACATGTAGTAACTGCAAAAATAAAATGAACAAAAATATCTGATGCATCCGACTACATATTATAATTTGATCTTGTTTCTATCTTTTCTGTTCTCTTTTTACGCAGTCGGGTTTTTTAATTTTTAAATTTACTTTTTATTAAATATAATAGAGTAAAAGTATACGTACTCATGATACTGTAAATTAACCATTTTTACAATAAAGTAGAATATATGCATCGACGTAGCACTTAATGAATTTACAATCTGAATTAAAAATCTCTTATTATTATTACTTATTTGCGTGTTACAATCCTTCGCCAGAACTACTTGAATAATGCGGATTAGGGTCTTTGAATTAAATAATTTATGTTTCAGTTTTTAGTGTATTTGCCTTATCCATAGTATATAAGCAGGGGCGTCCAGACTTTTTGCAGTAAGGTCCCAAAATATTGGAACCCGCACCTAAAGTTCTTGGTATACAAGAAAAAGTGGTGCATGTACTTATGTACCAGCGGCAGAAGTTATACTTCTTTGACGTAATCGCAATAATTGATATACACATTTTCCTGAAAGATGCACACTGATAAAATAAAATAGGATGCCTAGGGAGATGATAAATATAGTTAAAATCTAGCCTGTTCACTTCGAGTAGGACTTATTTACTTTGGATAATAGGTGAACAACTCCATCAGCACAGAGAATGAGACGTGTCATCTATGAATACAAAGTAAAACTACACTGCATCGAAGAGTCAGCTTTATCGACGATTTCAACTTTGCCGATACACGTAATACATTAATATTAAATTAACAGCTAACTTCCCTTCCCTGGGCGTCCGTAAAAACGATTTTCCCACTTTCACACAAAAAACAACTAACTTCATAGTGTCTCATTTTTGTTGCATACTACGTGCGCCACTTCTGTAAAAGAGAAAATTTCACCCTCAATGCGCCAAAACAAGTATAACTTCAAAAATTCCAACCAATTGAACAACAGGACCATTTCAACTTTAAAAATATTCAGATTTGATATAATTTATGAAATAATTTGTGTGTGTTCAAAACACACTTCACCATTTTTTGTTTGCTTTTGTTTCAGATGGATCAGTAATAATTGCCTGTTCTAGTCTCAACCAGTTTGCCATGGATCCGTCAACGAACACTAAATTCGGAGTGGAGCTGTGCTGCATTTCGTCAGTTCAGGATTCCAGACGTCGGGTATTTTGTTTTTTTTTTTATTAAGTTGTTGACTCTTGAAGTCGGCACCTCAAATTCGCCATTTTCACAATTCAATAGGTACACCGGCTACATACTTACTTGAATCATTGAGAATTTTTTTATTATTTTTTTTTCTACAATTACGTTAAAATATTTTTTTTAACATAGCTACATATTTTCAAAGAAATAGTTAATTGATGATGGGTTAATTCTTTTAAAGCAACACAACGTGCAAATAAAAAAACCCGAGTCGCAGAGCCAAAACCCTGCCAACAATATAGTGTACTTGCTAATACAGGCAGTGTGGCTTTATTATGCGAACTTAAGTTGGTTTTTGGGCAAAATAAAAAATTTGACTCCTTAATACGCTCCTTAAAATAACATTTTTTTTCTTAATTGAAATATTATTATCAATCGAACCTTTATACCAAATTATATACAACTGTCAGTAAATAATTCACTATCTGCAAACTAGTGTTTTCATAAAATTTGTAAGTCCGGTCTTGTCGGGCCGATTTTATTAAAAGTTTAGGGACACTTTTTGATTATTACCAGAGGGTTAAATTTCAATTTTGAAACGATTCGGAGAATTTTTTCGGTATTTTGGGGCCCAAAAACATTTTTCAACCCCTAAAAACTACCCTTAAAATGGCTCGATTGGGCCCATTTTAAATAGGGTTCGTGCGGTGGTGGATTCCAACATGCGAGCCAAATTTAGTTAAAATCAATTAACCCTTTCGAAAGTTATTGCCCGCACACTAATAATATTGCATTGTTATTTCGCACACAACGCTTTTGCTTGTATAAGTTTTATATCGGATATATTTGTATAAGGTGACATTTGGAGGAGGGAAAATCATCCTGGCCCGCGTGATTTTTCTATTCTCAAGTGACGCTTTAGCGTTTTGTCTTATGGTTTATGCTTTAAATTTTCTAGTTTAGTTACAGCCATCGTTGGAACTGAACTACGATGAGCCACTCTGGACTTAGACACAGACGTCTGGTATTAAAGTGAAATGATCTGGAAACATTTTTTTTCTGTAATACATAAACAGTTTCTTTACAAAAAAAAACCTTGACTTCATGTAAATTTTGTATGAACTGCAAGTTTCAGAAATAATTCGATTTCATGAATTAACAAATATTTTACAAATGAATAGCCGAGTTGGTAAAATAAAATGCGATGTCGACAAGCACAAATTTATTAGATTAAAAAAAAAATGTGATCACTAGATTATTCTTTTTCAATGAGGTGCACTGTTTAAGGGTAGTGTCCCCTTAAACAGTGCACCTCATTGAAAATGTATAATCTAGTGATCACATTTTTTTTTAATCTAATAAATTTGTGCTTGAATCATTCTCCGGATACACCTCCAGCGGTACTCCCATGTTCTCATGGCAGCCAAGTTGTTGACCGGTCGGAACGGAAGACGTGGAGGCAACATTTGTGGAATGTCGCTTTAAAGTGTCCATAAAGGGATGTTTTTTATTTTCCTTTTGACTGTTTTGATAATTTTCGGCGGAAAAACAGGCCGGTACCATAACAATAGTAGTGCACCAATACATGTTGGGGTTTTTTCACGCTTTTCCCCAAGTTTTTCCATATAGATAATGTTAAACTCATTAATGTTGAAAATTGTACAAAAAATTAGCTTCAAACTTGTAAAACTCAAAATTAATATTGCTGCTTGACATCATTTAAATTGAAAATGCCGCCGGCTGTTCTTTGTCGAATGTGTCCCTCAAATTGTTATAATTTTTAAATTTTTGTGTGTTAGCAAGCGTTTGAGGGAGTTATTTCAATTTTTGCTAGTTTGACACGTTTTTGGTGAGGTCTGGCTGGTACGAGGGATGGTCCCACCATCTGATAATATCACAACGGGGATCAAATCTTCTTGCGATAATATCAGAATGGTGGTCAACCAAAACGGAGGTTGGTATCAGAGGTTCTCTGCCCTTTGAAGGGAACCAACATTAAATTCCATAAAAATAAAAGTTGTCTCGAGAAAGCCAAACAGGTTAAATACGTCGATAAACTTTTTTTTACACCTTTGCAATTTAATTCCAAATACATAAAATAGTAGGAGACAGACAATGTTTTCTGTACTAACAAAATATTTTCGTTTTTTGCTTTTTGAGACGGTGGCGTGGCGTCGCCGTTTACTGGATCGCGATCGCGCGAGTAAGTGTTTAAATAAAAATTTAAATCACTTCCTTCAACCACTGGGATCTACAGAACAGCGACTTTGTCAGCCAAATTGAAGGGATCATCAGCGACCAGTCCACTGAGAACGTTAAAAAGTTTGCAATGAACCTGCTTTGGTGAGTTTTTTGCAATTTTTCTGTAACTTGAGTTTCTAGCCAATAGAAATTCTTAAAAAAACCTGAAAGGACGTTTTCTATTGACTGGAACATCTTAGAGTGGTTATGGTAATTATATTGGGATCCATCGTTCCTCTTTTATCTTTCGCGACGCGTAAAATTTCAGTTAGGTCTCCGTGACATTTTTTTTTCCAGATATTTATGTGTATAATTTTTCACAATGCAAACTTCGACATTTCTTAGTCACGTGATACTTTAACATCTACCATCATTTGTTTTCAATGTTGAAATTTGCATTATTTTATTTATTTATATATTTTGTGTATTATAGTAGACCTTTTTGCGTCCGAACATATCTTCAATATTTCTGCGTCTCAAAATAATCTGCGAACAATATAAGTTTTAATATATATTGAAGATACGTTCCCTTTGAAATAGCATCACCTAAAAATATACTGGGGCGCGTCTAGGAGTTTTGGGAAGCAGTTAGTATGCGTTGCGGACTGCTCTGTATAGGGTTCGGTATCCGGTCCCGTCAGCATAGCTCCCCCATTTTGTGAGACCATCGCAGCTTTCGCGTTAGCTTAGCTGGTTTTTTTAAATTACAAGGTCCTTGCGCGGTTTATAGTTATCTGTAGAACAGGACCTAGGGTTGGACCACTGGCTTGCGTCCTTTAGGAGGCCTTGGGTCATGTAAGCAACAGCCATAGTTGATCCAGGGGCGGAGGTGGTCCGAGCAGGGTTCGTTTAATTAAAGTGAACACTATACACTCACTACAGCAAACAAAATCCTCCGAGAGACCGTGAAGGACCTCTTTAGTGCGGGGGGTTCCAACAAAGGCGGAGGGACAATTCAAGCCCTCTTCCCAACTACCAGCGGTGATGGCGAACAAACTGTGAGCTATTCCAACGGTGGCAGGTGGACAAATTGTTGCCTGACCCAACTGGAGGAGCAATTCAAATTCAAAATTTTATTAGTGGTTATCTTATTAAGAAACCTTGCAAATAATATTTCGGCTTTGTTGTAGTATTTCAATGAGATCATTTAAAAAACATTTTTTTTTTGCACTAATTGACAATATGTAGCTTATTTATGAGCCTGAAATATGCTACTTACAGTCATCAGCAAATAAAAGGTGAAACAAGTTTCCAAATTATTTATATAGACGCTGATGACCTCAGATGTTGAGCGTCTATAATCTACAATTCATTCATTTATTCCAAATTATTTATGTTTCTCAATTTCTCCTTCAGCATTTTTTTTCCAGATGAACGGAGGGACAAGCCCTCGTCCTCTGTTCCAACGACCTTTTTGTGATTTTTTTGCTTCTAATTAATTTTTTTTAATAAATATTTGTCCTTACATTTTTAAAATTTCATTTATAACTTTTGTTTTGAACCATTTTGTTTCATTTAAACGTAACTACATTATACATATTCTATGATGTAAGTTTAATTTTTAAAATTCGGATATATATAATTTAATGTTGTTTTGTTGAAAACAAATGACATTCTTAAATCTAGATTTAAAGCTAAAAGTCGTATCACACACACAGCATAAATATAGTAAGTCAGGTCAGTTTTTAAATTCGTTTACTATAAAAAACAAAGCGGTCGTCGCATTTTGCGCGCGTGTTCCCTGTGGGCCCTTCTATGAGCCCGAAAAAACCCCGATCCCACACTGTGCATGATTTTTGGTATATACATTTGTATAATGTCCCCCGGGTACAACTCGCAGTTGTAGTTTAAAACACTGTGAGACTGTCTCCCGGGGGCGCAGGGTCAGCATGTTAATTTTAAGTTTAGCTGTTGATTTTTAATATATATGTACTTGAATTTTAAATATTTTCCAGTTTTACTCAACTATTTTAGTGAAAAGTCTGTTGACTGTAAGCTGAAATGAATATTAATGTACCTTTTATATTGACAATTTGAAATATTGTTGAATATATTGTTGAATATATTGTCGGTTTAGATCGGATTGTCAATTTCATTATTGACTATGGTTTATAATTTCAGTTTCGTGTTTTCCTAGTTAATTTTTCAGTAACCAAGAATTATTAATTTTGTAAGTATTTAATTTTCTCATTTACACACAACGTATTTCTGATTATAATTGCTTTTACATACAAATTCTCTTCTTTCCCAGGAATAAAACTCTTTTTAATGAAATTACGACCGACATGAAAAAAATTAACAAAAAATAAGGTAATATTATTATTTTTGACGTTCATAGTTTTTTTGAAAATAACATTTTGTAAAAAGCGTTAGCCAAACCCCATCTAGAATAAGATCATTGCTGTTGTTTCTGCGTACACCTTGGACTATAGATATACGATTTATAGTCAAAGGTGTACACATTTTGAAAAATTGTTATCCAAAATGCAATGCAGCTTGAATCTTATTGCAACCGGTCATCCTGGTAGGGGATTTTTTAATAGCACTTTTTAACATATTTTGGATGCCATCCAATTCACTCAGTTTCACAAAACGCATTTCTTCAAGTCGATTACTTTCAGCATGTTGTTGGATTGTTCTTTTTCGAATTTTGAAGTGTATATATTAGGTCAGACTGTTTAATGTTTGCGTTACATATTTAACGCTAACGGTGTGAACATATCAACGAAAAAGAAATCATGCAAGATCATCTAATGATACTATATTTTTCTGTAAAAGTCATTTTCTAAAATGCTCGGTTGCAAAACTCATTGTCATAAGATCTGATCTGACAAGACCTTAGAATGTGATCTAATATCGTTGACAAACTCTTTGTTATGTGTAGAACGTTAGATTGTATTCCCAGAAAAACAAAGTGTTATATATCTACGGTCAATAATTTTCAAAGAACTTAATCGATTTAAACGAAATTCGGTTAGCACATTAGAATCCATCACCGAACAAAGTATATTTGTTATACAAATGAGTAAGGTATCTCAGTAAAGGAGTAAGCTCTAGCAGGAGCACGTAGAGTAGAGTAGATCACGTGACATGTCTAATTTTGACAATTGTTAAACGAAGTACACTGTCCATTATCCGTGTTTGATTTTTTTTTGTGTTAAAATGAATCAGTTTCAAAACGATATAAAAACAGCTTGTCTTCCTGTTTTAACACTAACCTAAGTCTCTAAGCCTTGTTGTGAAATGTGTCACTAGTCCGTTTATTATAAGTGTACGTATGTGGTAAATCCAACGTACACTTTTCAGAGTAAATTTCACTGAGCTATCTACTCTACTCTAATATACCAACACACGTGTAGTATCGTTTTATAAAAAGAGCGGCGTCTATAATCTCTATCTCTCTCTTTCTCTCGTGCCGCTCTCTTTATATAACAATACTACTCTACATACATGCTGCGTAAATAAAGATATTCAATTCCGCTGGCCAGCACAAGCCTGCTTTACCACGGATAGACGGAAGCGATGCGTCAAAAACATTTGACGATGTCATTTTTAACAAGGTCTTTGTTTTGTTGCCTGTACGAAGACTTTGAAAGATTCATTGAACCGGAGTAAACTGGGTTTCAAAAATGAATGACAACAAAAGTATTTTCTTTTTACATTTCGTCGTATTCAGTGCCTCAAAAAATTAAAAAATTGAAATTTCGAAAAAAAATTAAATTGAATTAAATTGAATATTTTTGAATTTCGATTTTTTTGCAATTTTGAACTTTTTCAAAAATTTGGATTTTTCCGAATGTTCAACTTTTTTTTAAATTTTCAGTAGGTATCGAATTTATGATTTTTTTTTTCAATATTCCGAAATTTTTCAAAAAATTATTATATAAGCACATAAACGTTTTCTAAAAAATAAGCTATCGAATAGTAAAATTCGTTTAGTAGTTCTGGTATTTTTAGCAGATATATACAAACACACAAAACGATTTAAATTATAATTCCTATAGTCTGGTTAAAAAAAAATTGCGCGTGGATTTTTTCCGGCAACCTTCATAATTTCATTCTGTAGGTCTTCCTGAAGTTCAATCATCAATCGGAATAAATCCACCGGATTTTTAGCAGGAGAGCTGTAAGAGATTTTTGGGTAAGTATTTGAGGCACCGTGAAAATTTGTACAATACCTCTTTCGTAATATCCGAATACATAAACACAGATCTGGCTAAAGGGGAGCGGAACTACCGATCCTCAAATTTTTAAATTAGCGACATTTGTTCGCAATAAAAAGCCCTTGCGACATTTTGAAGTTTTAATAACTTGAAAATTAGCATTTAAGGAGTTGAAAAATAAAAAAACCAGATTTCTTAATCGGGTCTAAAACTGAGCCAGGTATTTGTAAAATTATATTTTTGAAAAATATTGAAAATATATTTGAGGCACGTTGAAATTTAAACAGAATAATATTGGTAACTAAAAATAGATACATTAAAAAAAAAACGGGTCGTTTCAGTGGGACATTCCACCTGACAGGTGATTAAAAATTTGAGGGTCTGTTAAGCCCCGCTTCCCTTCAGTAAGGTTTGTGTTTTTGTATTTGGATAAGTTTTACTAAAGATGTATTGTACAAATTTTCACAGTGCCTCAAATACCTACCCAAAAATGTCTAACAGCTCTCGGACTATTATAGGGTCCCTTTTATAATAAATCTTTTATTTATAAAAGTATCTCATTGTTGTGAAATCTTTTGACAAAATAAAGACATTCTTTACTACACTAAGGACTTTCAATATCGGGTATTTTTATCACTGATAATATAATTCAGGTGAAATTGGTAGTTATCAATGTGTTTATGGCGTGAATGTGGCCACAGGTCGTAAACACAAACGATACTAAGTTTATCTCTATGAAGTCAGCCGTGAGAAGGAGTATTTTGTAAAGTTAGATCATTTTACAAATAAACGTCGGACGAGCGGCCGGTTTGAAAAGGCAGACGACTCCGACGACACGGGTAAGAAAACTGCCAACCGATCCCTCCTTCGCGCTCCGCCTTGCAAACCTACATCTATTGGGGATCGATCAGCCAAAGAGGGAGATGTCGATGTGGTATGTCCAAGGCTGGACAATTTATTTTAATGAACACGTAGATTTGTTTTTTACAATATCCCATAGTGAAAAACAAGCATAATTTAGGTCGTTATGTACCTGTTGCGATCTAGGTTACGCTTGCCATGTGTCCGTGATTTAAAATGGAAACAATTTTTTAGAAACTACAGTAAGACCCCGCTTAACCCGGGAGATACGTTCCAATAAGTTCCTGCGCTATACGAAACAGCGTTAAACGAGGTCGTCTTAATACGTAGATAAAAGGCATGAGTGAAACAGACCCGAGAAAAGAAAATTTGTTAGTTTTTTTTTTGTTTAATTTTGTAACATTTATTGTTAAATACTTTTTTGTCACATTAAGTATAGATTTATTTATTGCTAATATCGTTTTTTGCTCATAAAACATTTATGAAAATCAAATAAAAGTTCGAATAAGAAGTTATGTTTGTGATAAGGAAGGTTCTTCATTTGACATATACATAGTTTTGAAATAAAAATATACTCGTAATGTGCGCATCCCTAAGCGACCTATTAGGGCAATAGATTACCATGTCCCGTGACCTGTGACACCCGTGGTGCTGCGCCCTATCGCAGGGGTAGCGGATAGACGACACTTCACTTGTTCATCAGTCACTGTCCGATCACACCGGCTTTTTTATGCTTTGCTTTTGCCGTGACTCTAACTTCAAGTTCTAATGTTAGCCAGCTGAAGACGTTATCTTTTTGAACGACGGTTTGCCAGATGAGATTTTAGAATGTGAATGTGACGTACATATTTTACTTAAGGTTACTGATTACCAGCTGCTCAATATGCTCTCCTTTTTCACCCTTTGTCTATCTTACAAATAGTTGGATGTGTATGCATGCAAAATGCACATACGTTTCGGAAATCTTTAATTTTTATGAAAAATCTTAGCCAATCTTTCTGCCTTAAAATCGAAGCTGAAAATACGTACTTTTGACCGAATATAAAGAAAATAATATAAAAGCCGTGTGGTGTATATAATTTTTTAACCGACTTCAAAAAAAAGGAGAGGTTCTCAATTAAGTTGCAATTTTTTTTTGTATGTCTGTTACGCGATTACTCCGCCAATTATGAATCGAATTGAAAATTTTTAACGCCATTTTGTTCAGAATGCTACCGGATTTTTACCGCATAGTTTTTATTAAAATCAGTTCATCCGTTTTTAAATGGCATCAAAAAAACATTTTTATATGGATGCTATCTCGTATCGCCGGCATTTGTGAACCGATTTTTCTTATTTAATAGAGCATACCTTCAAGGTGATCCCACAACAATTTTTCTTCATACCCGGTCGAAAGTACCTCCTTTCGTATTAGTGTGCACGAGAAAACTGTTTCGGTCCGCTGTTACAGATGGCGTGCGAGTAATTCCAGCGGAGCATAAATGTTAGGCTTTCTGCCTTAAAATCGAAGCCGAAAGTACGTACTTTCGACCGGGTATAAAGAAATAGTATAGATAGATAGATAGAAAACTTTATTGCGACAGACAAGTATATTACACCGCAAGGGCAGGAATTTCAACTTTCTGGTCGTGTGGTGTATACTATTTTTCTTTATACCCAGTCGAATTAAGTATGTAATTTGAATTTCGTATCAGTGTGCGCGAGAAAACTGTTTCGGCCCGCTATTACTGAAGACGTTCGAGTAATTCCAGCAATGCATAAATGCTAGGCTTTCTGCCTTAAAATCGAAGCCGAAAGTATGTACTTTCGACCGAATATAAAGAAAATATTTAATTTATTCACTTTACTGACGTTCATTAGCGGCTATTCAGGTGAAATTACCATTACTTTTCCGAATTTTTTTTATCAAATATAATTTTTTGTATTTAATTCAAATTATAGTAAAGTGGCAATAAGTTCAATATACACAACGTAATCAGATCCAATTTTGTCACCTTATGAAATATCAACAACGAATCTGATCAACGATGTCGTTACGAAATTATAAAGAAAAATATTTATTGAATGTACGTTTTAGAAGAATTTGAAAATAAAAGTTTATTGATTTAATGGGGAAAAAACGTAATAACTATGTTATCACAAAGGGGGTACAAAATGTGTTTGACGAATTGTTCAATGGATCGTGAGTATTACAAAATACAATATCAAAGCCGATTTCGATGCATTGTAAGGGGATGTAACTGAGTTAGGAGGTTTTGGGGGTGAACTGTGTCGTCCGTGTGGAGGGCAGAGCGACCGCATGTTTTCGGTTTATCGGGATCAAACAGTAAACGTGTCTTCGAACGATTTACTATATAAAGTCGAAATTGATCTTCAATCATCATCTGGTTTACATTGCACTAGTGAATCTCAAACAATATTATATTCAAAATTAATTTTATAATAAAAACCCGGGTCGCAGTGCCAAAACCCTGCCGACAATATAGTGTATTTGCTGATACAGGCAGTGTGGCTTTATTATGCGAACTTAAGTTGGTTTTTGGGTAAAAAAAAAATTTTACTCCTTAATACAGCCCTTCAAATAACATTTTTTTTCTTAATTGCAATATTATTATCAATCGAACCTCTATACCAAATTATATGCAACTTTCAGTAAATAATTCACTATCTGCAAACTAGTGTTTTCATAAAATTTGTAAGTCCGGTCCTGTCGGGCCGATTTTATTAAAATTTTAGGAACACTTTTTAATTACTACCGGAGGGTTAAATTTCAATTTTGAAACGATTCGGAGAATTTTTTCGGTATTTTGGGCCCCAAAAACATTTTTAACCCCTAAAAACTACCCTTAAAATGGCCCGATTGGGCCCATTTTAAATAGGCTTCGTGCGGTGATGGATTCCAACATGTGTGCCAAATTTCGTTAAAATAAATTAACTTCTTCGAAAGTTATAGCCCGCACACATATATACCTATATATATAAATATATATATACCTATATATATATATATATATATATATATATATATATATATATACATATATATATAAACATTTTTAAAAATGGTGGCAAAGTGTTTAGGAGGTTATGAAACGTCGAGAAATTTTGGTCCGACCTCTAGGTCCCGCCATCCGACCGACGCCAATAGTGTATGTTGCCATATGGCAAATACACTAATAATGCGACTTTAGAAAACGTCTTGCAATCTTATACGTTTTCATTCCCAACAAAGCGTGCCATTAGATGTTCCACATACAAAAAAAAAAATATTTCACTGTAAATCTGGACTGTCTGAAACAAAAATTTTGTTGACCACAGATTGTGAAACAATGTCCGCATGTCCTTTTCATTAAAACAAAACACTGATGAAACAATGCAATGCATAATGGAGATTTGAATGCATCTTAGCGAAAATAATACGAGAGTGCATGATGTGAATGAAACTTGCTGTAAATGTGGCTTTATTCAGATTTGTTTGAATTTTTTAATTCAACATCTAGACTACGCTGATTATATCTTCTCTTCCATGTCACGTCAGTCGTGAAATGCTGAACAACATTCTTTTAATTAACTACACTGAAAAAAATGATAAAAAATATACTCTAAATTACCAAGGTTACTGCGGAGAAATACAGTAAGACCTCGCTTAACGCTGCTCCGCTTATCGCTGTTTTAGTATAACGCGGTTTCTAAAAAAAAGTTTAGCCACTATAACTTAAATTATGGATCGGTTTATACAAAATGATTCAAATGTTGATAGAAGTTCAAAGGCAAGACGAAGTCTCATTAATGCAATATTTTGCTATCGATAATAGCTTGCTGAACGAAACAGAAAAATGCAAACGACATTCGATGACTTCTTCACAAGAAACAAAAGATGTCAAATGAGGAACCTTTCTCATCACAAACATAACTTCTTACTCGAACTTTTATTTGATTTTTATAAATGTTTTATGAATAAAAATCGATATTAGCAATTAATAAAGCTTTAATTATTGTGATAAAAAAGTATTTAACAAAAAAATGTTTCAAAAAAACTAACAAATTGAAAAATTACAGCAAGCAAGCTAAAACGCTGTACAGTGACGTACGTTGCGTTGCCTACTTCATAGTCATTTACAATATTGTTCTTAGTCTTATAATTAAAAAAAAAACTACAACAACATGCTTTTGTGAACTAAAAAATGCAAAATAATTTGATAACAAAATTAGCTTTACTGTAAAAAGCGTGGAGTGCTTAATATCGGTACTAAATTTTACATTTACAGCTAATTGTAAACGTAGAGCTATTATGAAAATTTAAGTAGATAGCATCCCACGCTTTTTACTGTAAAACTAATTTTATTGTCAAATTATTTTGCATTTTTTAGTTCATAAAAGCGTGTTGTTTTAGTTTTTATAAGCTCTAATTTTTTTATTCGCAGATACAGTTCGGTATTGTGACTTCTAGTCAGAACTCTGTCAACTAATGATATTTAATCACTAACCGACGCTAGGCAATACTATTTCTCTTGTTTCTTGTCGGGGGCGTTGGTGTTTTTTTGCAACAATCGAGCGACGTTATTTCGCCGACTGTCGCAGCTATATAAACGTTTTTTCTTTTTTTTATGACAATAAGTGTTTTCTAATGGACTAAACTACGTACACAATACACATACATACTTAGGTGTCGTTTTTCGACTAACAGAGCTTGAAGACTGTTTTTTATAAATATTATTTCACTTGACATACTTTTCTACGAAAGTAGTCGCTTTTTTTAATTTTTTTAAGGTCACCAACAGCTAGGACTATTCAAACTTTGCATTTATTCTTTCACAAGCACGCAATAAAAAGGGATTTTTGAGGGACATACGATTTTTATCAGCTGTCGCCACGGAAGCTCTCAAAAGAAACGTTTTTTTTCCGACTTCATTCACAAATATCATCATATTGGTAGCTTATTTTCACAAAATCTATATAAATAATAGCTTACAACCTTAGTAGATAATCTTTCTTTCTATTGGTGAAAACCGTATAAAAATCCTCACATGCAATACCTAATTTCTGAGATTAGTTCGAACAAACACAAACTTAACGTGGCAGGTGATCAAGACATTATAATATAATTTGCAGTGATTTTTCACTCGGCACTTGGCAGAACATGATTAATAATAACAAATAAATAAAAACACTTGAAAATTCTACAAAAATCATTTTTAAATTATTTCTCGACGATCCTTTCGGACAATAAGTCCATCCTCGGGAATATAAAACATATACTAAATTAGATTTTATATTTCTGAAGATGAACTTATTGTCGGAAAAGATCGTCAAGAAATTATTAAAAAAAAATTTAATGAGCCTCACCCTCATAAGCTCACATAAGAATTTTAACTTCTTTAATGTTTAATATTATTCCTAAGTTTAATTGTTTTATGTGAAACTTATTAATA
This sequence comes from Venustoraphidia nigricollis, assembly GCA_034508555.1. Lineage (NCBI taxonomy): Eukaryota > Metazoa > Arthropoda > Insecta > Raphidioptera > Raphidiidae > Venustoraphidia > Venustoraphidia nigricollis. Next base: position 256,513 of record JAVRKA010000068.1, read on the forward strand.
ATATTTACACATACTTAGCAACACACTACATAAACTTCTGTCCTTGTCAGTTTCATGTAATTTAAGAGACAACCTAACTTCCCCTTTATGTGGCAGTTCTACTTCCCCTCGATTTCTTACTTTTTTCAAACAGATACGTCGCTAAAGAAATTAAACTTCAAAAGTAAATTATTGTAGAATTTTCGAGTGTTTTATTTATTTGTTAAGATGGTGTATTATTATAGGAATCTGTGAATTCATAGATATGATATGACATATTATGACACATGCTTTTTATTGAAATAACATAATTATGTTGTTTTTTGAAATTCAAAAGCAAAGTTAATAATCATTATAAAATTTTCGTTTGATTGTTAATGTAACAGCGCCTTGACACTGTTTTAAAGTATAGTTTTATGTAATTAATAGAGAAGTTTTCCCTTGAATCACTTCAAACTTTCAGAAATGTGTTTTATTATCGAAAAGCTTAATAAAATTTACTTAAGAACTCATAGATTACTACAGCTCATTTACCTTGAAACTTTTCCATTGAATCATTAACATGTAGTACCTATGTAAAGTTACCTTTAAACTAGAAACGTTATACACAATTTAATCTTAGTTAACTAACAAGTGTAAACGTATGTTTGACCCATAGTATTTAAACGAATGCTATTCAGTATAAAGTTGGCTAACTCAGATCTGAACCGGTTCAAAGAGCCGACTCCGACAGAAGATCCGTGAGAGCCGACTCACTTTTTTTTGAGCCGACGAATCAACGGATTCGCATATCTCAGTGAAACACTTAACACACAGAAGCACATTTTACACTTACGTATCAGTTCTTGCTTTGATGCATCTGTCAGCTCAAATGACTCATGCATCACATATTTGGCTATGCATTCTTGATTCTATACAGGTCGTGATATGATTGACTGAACTAGGTAACTCAGTGGCAGACTGCAGTAACATATTCGGAACTCGGCTCTTTTTGAACTGGTTCAGTGAGCCGGCTCACATACGGGATCCAGATGCAAAGATGCAGATCACTAAAAAGACCCGTTTTTCCCATCTCTAATTCAGTATTGTTCAATGATTTGTGTAATGGTTTATGTTATGTAAGCTGCGTACATTGATATTGTAAAGATTGTAAGCGAAGGCAATAGCATTCTGTTTTGAGACAGGATGGAGTTCTCATTGATTGTGTCGCTGAATTGAATATACTTTATTTAATAATTGAATTCTAGCTCATTTATTGGTTTTATCATTTTATTTCTTAAACTTATTCGCATCGTATAGAAATATCCATCGGTATATATTTTTTCTCAAATGTGTTTTTTGTCTGTATGAAATATATCCCTTAATATAGTATCAAAATTAATGTTTGATACCATATTTTGGAGATTATTTTTCTCTCTAATGACGAAAATTAAGTTAATATTTGAAAATTAATATTTTCGTTAAAAAATTACAGTTTAAAATTTTTTGACAATTTCATTTGTCACGAGGTGTGATCAGCGAGGTGGGAAAAATAGGTACAAAAAATACGATATTTGATTTGCGGATATAGGTATTAGATTGAGGAAGCGTTTCTCTGAGGATGGGCCCAGTATATCCGAAGGAAATCGCATGCGAACGAACTCTTTAACATTAAAAAAAAGAGAACACTATTGGCGTGAATTAAAAATTATATTAATCGAATTTAGAAAATATTTTATATAAAATTTTAAATACAGTTTAATAGTATTTTAGTAAAGAGAAAAAAAAAATTAGAGCGAAAATGATTAATTTAAAACCGCGCAGACACAAAGTTCTTTTATATTTCGGAGTTAATTTTATATCTGTACAAACTGCCTGTGCTCGAACCACTGGCGTTAAAACTCAAAAAGCATGCGAACTTTGTGACTGTGCTAGCTCACATAACATTATTATAATAAATTATGTAATAAGAATAGATAAATAATTAATGAGAAAAGAATAGTTGCTGGAGGTAGGCCACCAAATCAACTCGCAACTAAAAAAAGAAATGTTAATTGTTATCAATTGTCAATACATATATCGAGAAATCGAAATTCTAGGTAAATGTTACACATTACAGAAAATAACATTCAGAAGGGTAGCTAGGTGGCAATCTGTTTATTTTTACAGTTGTCAGTAATATTAAGTGACGTAGTGGCGCTGAAGTCTTTGAATAGAATATATTTCCACCCTATTATATTACATAACTGACCACTAATGGTCCGAAGTATTCGCACAGGTCCGCTACTTCTTTTGTTATACGCGAACGTCTGCAAATAGCTTTATGGTTATAAAATACCTTAGCTGTTTCTTTAACGTGACATAAATTGCGAGGTAGTGAAGAAAGTCATTATGTAAGGGCAGACGTTGTAACAATCTGGGTTCGAGGAACAAAGTGCTTGCAATATGCTTCAGGCCACGCTCTTACAACTTAAGCAGGACTTATCACAACAACACAGCTTTCATAATTGACTTAGTTGTCATTTCTTCAGTTACGGAATGTAATGCGTTGCTGTAATGTTGAAAAAGATTGGTATTCCATTTTTAATTTAAATATTAATATGCTGTCAGATATAATCAGGTAGAATCGAGCGGTGTAGAGTAGTGATTAGTGCACTAGACTGGCATTCGGTTGGTACTGGGTTCGAATCCCGGCGGGGTCAGATGTAGCAGAGACTTTTTCCTACTGCCTTTCGAGATGATTCCGTATTCGAGGCTATGGCCGATTACTTATCAAATTCCTAGTTCAAAAATTATCTACCTTATCCTAATTTCCTATAATTTCTCCATTCGTCCATTGCTATCAATTAAGTTGAAGTTTTAAAAACGTAAAAAATAACGGGAAGTGGTAGATGAAAAATAGTAATGTTGGCGTCTGTTATGACATAAATTATTATTTAATCAGATATAATATTATTTAATCAGATATAATATATAATAAGAGAAAACAGGATCACGGGTAATTAGAATAATAAAATTAAATCAATTTAAACACTCATTGATTGCAACATTTCGTCTTTATTATTAAGACTTTTTCAATCTCTAAAAAAATTTACAACAATTAACAACATTCATATAATAAAAATATTAAACATTATGGAATAAATTAGTGTGTTGATTCTCATCCATGTTTATTTATATTGATAAGTTAATTGGGAACTTGGATATAAATAAATTGATGCTAAATTTTCAAAATTTGCAACGTTTCGTTGGTTTATTTTCAACTTATTCAGGCAAGCTACAAGAAATACAATTAATACAATTAATTACATTGATAATTGTGTAACAGAAGACATATCTTGTAAAATTAGAATTAATTTTTTTTTCAAAAGTAAATATTACAATTTTATTTAATTGTTAAAATAAAAAAAAAATAATTCTAATTTTACAAGATATGTCTTGTTACACAATTATCAATGTAATTAATTGTATTTCTTATAACTTGCCTGAAGAAGTTGAAAATAAACCAATGAAACGTTGCAAATTTTGAAAATTTAGCATCAATTTATTTATATCCAAATTCTCAATTAACTTATCAATATATTATGGATTAAATAACTTACTAAAAAGAAACAATGGTGTGACTAACCTCAATATGTTTAAACGATAGTTAAATTATGATATAGGTATATACAATCTGGCATTACCGTTAAATACAAAAACAATTATTAAAAATTGAAAAATTGTAGAAAATAGTATGTGATCCTGTTTTCTATTATAACATATTATATCTGGAATTGAACTTTGAAGATGAATAATATATAATGATTATTACATAAAAAATATACCCTTATAAAGCAATTATTCCTAGATCCTTTTTGTGACGTTTCAATTTCAATCCCATGAATCCAACTTGTCGAAAAGAAGTTTCACTTCAAAAATAATTTAAACAAATTGGTGTCAAAAATTTTCAAAAAGTTATGGCTGAAGAAAAATATACGTGACGAATTGAATAAACTCTTTTGTTTTTTTTTAAATTGAATGTTTTGCAGTTTGCAATAATATAGTGAGGTTAGATTTAGTAGTCATGTTTACGTATCGGTTCTGCGGATATTGATATGGTGCCAATAGAGTGTGTCTAATAACTGGAGCGGGGCAGCGTTCGAGGAAGTACAGGTGAAAAGAGAAAGGAAGGGGCGATGCCTATAGGCAGCCAGCCAGTCACGTGATTACATAATATGTGAATATGTATGTTATTGTTCGTATAGGGTTGTAAAATTGATTTACGGAATAAAATACGTGTATATAATGCAAGTGTTTAGGCTTTGACGGCCGGCGTTGCTTCAAATCTTCTTTTGGTTTCCTGGTTTGTAGGACGTAGCCTATTGGTATTTCTACCTGACGTTTCGTCTACAACTGCGGTAGACATTATCAATGTCGATGTGTCCTTTTAGATTGCTCACAGAAATCTAAGTGTGTCGACGACTGATGCTGGTGTTCTCTGCTTGGTCGTAGTTCGCTCTTCTGTGATTGGTCGTTCAGTTCAGTAGTTTTGTAAGTATATACAGGGAGACCATAAAAATACACAAACAGAATTTCAACCAAAAGATGAAGCCCTAAATCTCAGCAAAACCTGGACACCAGTCCTGAGGCATACAAAACTAATTGCAGAAGAACGAACTACGACCAAGTAGAGCACACTTACACGCTGAGTATAAAAGAGCATCAGTCGTCAACACACTTACCTGTGAAATGGCAAGGAGGACACTTCACACCTTCTTAGATAGGTTCTACCACAGTTGCAGATAAAGGTCAAGTAGAAATATTAATGAATCATGGTCTACAAGTTCAGAAACTAAGAATATTTCGAATAGAAATTTCAAGCGGTCCTAAGGTTCACAAGACCAACTTCACAGTTTGCTGAATACTGAATAATTTTAATCTTAAATAATTGGTTTTTGTCACCAACATTTCTCTAATGGACAATGTTCATGAGGCTATGAAACGGAATGAAATTTCGATCCGACCCCTAGGTCCCGCCGTCCGACCAATATCAATAATGTACGTGCCATATGGCGAATACACTTATAATCTCCTCCTCTCCTGATACTTTTCGATCACCTCTATTCTGAATATTGCATTGATACCTAGTTAGACTCGACAACCTAACAACATTGTCATACACGCTCTATTTACGCTGTCATATATGTATATATAAAAACATACGAGGTAGAATTCACAAATACCTGGAGTGTATTTTTTAAAATTTAAATATACATGTCTACTAGTGGAAAATCTTTAAAAATGGCGTTGGGAGAGCCGGAGTCGTTGGGGAAAGAATTTGAAATGAAGCACTCCTGTTAAAGATGCTCAACAACTGGCCGTGTGCCTATGATTTAACGTATACTGATATATAATCTTAAGTACCCTTAAGGCCCATCGCACACGGGAAGACTGTTTTGAAATTTGAGTTTCAAACCGGTTTACGATGCGATCGTTCTGTGACCTTACGTTAGATAAATAAATGTTTATTTCATGTTGATAATATAAAATATTTTACGTTAGTCAGAAAAAAACACAGCACAAATTTTTTTTAAATTCCTCAATATTATAAAAAGCCTTTCCAATTAAGTATTTTTACGGCATTTTTAAAATTAGGTAATACTATCTGGAAGTTTATTATATAGGTTGAGTGCAAAATAATTAATCGCGAATGCTGATTTTTTTGTCTTAAAAAAGAGAATGAGAAATCCGCACACAGGTCAACAAAACACGATCGATTTGGAACTATGTTTCAAACTGGTTGTGTGCGACCATGTTTGCAAGTCGAGATGCAATTTCAGTTGCATGTTGTTGCGAATTTTTTTTTCTATTAGTAAGAAGTAACCATTTTTACCTATTCAGATTCAGTCGCGCGCAAACCGATTGCACAATAATCGCATCGTGCATCGGTTTGAAACTCAAATTGCAAAACAGTCAGACCGTGGGCGAAGAGGTTTAGGATAATGCGTTAAATAATCAAGAAAACTAAATTGAAATCGATTCAGCGCTTTTAATCGTGAGCGTACAGACAGACGAACCGAAAAAAGGAACTTGACTTTGTGTAACAGAAGAACTTCAAGCACCACAAATTCGGTTCAGGATTTAACATTGTGAAAGTTTAGTTTTTCAAGATAAAAAGATAAAAATTTATTAACTCAGCATACGATTTTGTACATACATGAGACAACAGAATTAAAAAAAGCGTTCCAGATACCCTGCTGTCTTAAAGTCAAAAAAAAGAATGCAATTAAATAAAATAAGACATTATTATTTATTGGGAAAAAGTCAGTAAAAAAACCCAAACGATGATAAACTAGTTTTTCAAGATTAATGTTTGACTTTACCTCGCATATACTGGTTTCCTATATCTATCGCATACACGTAATCAGATGTATTTTTGCTCTTTTTGTCACACATTCGGTACATGTGTTAACACTTGAAAATATGCAAGCGTGCTGTGAAATATTTTGTCAATTTTATAAATAAAAGCCTGTATAGGGTAAAAGTGCCACCTCTGGTTGACAACTTTTTTATTTGTAATTGGCAAAATACATTATTATAAATGATGTTTAGTATATTTGAGTAGAGTAGATAACTTTGTGTAATAATTTACTTTGAAAAGTGTACGTTAGACTTATCACATGTGGTACACTTATAACAAACGGGCTAGTGACAGATTTCACTACAAGGTTTAGATTTAGGTTAGAGCTAGAACAGAAAAGTAAGTTGTTTTTATATTTTGTATTTTTGAAGTTATTCTTCTTTTGGAGCATTGAGGATAAACTTTTCTCTGTTACGGAAGTTGCACGCATCACTTGAGAACGGTTAAACCGATTTGACTAATTTAAAAAAATCGTATTAGTCCGAATAAAATTTTTAGCGAAAGAAAAATTGTCCGTAAATGTGGAAAATTCGAGAAAAACTGAAAGTGCATTTTATGGGACTTATTCTTATTGAATCAATGTCACAGCCCCGCAAGGTATGACTAAACAGTAGAACCGAAGGCTCCACTACTGTTGTTTAATGTCAATCGAGTGCGGATCCGCTGGTAGCGGCTAGTAGATAATATTCTTTGTGTTTCTTGCTTCCAATAGATTTGTTAGTAAAATATTTTACAAGTATATTTGCATAGTAAAGAAATTCGTTAGACGTAGGTACGTATGTATATTAAATTTCCTACGACTATAAAGCTTTCCGCTTATTTGAAGCTTTTCTCTGTAATTTGCAATATTCTGTTACGATTGGTTATAATGAGCTTTTTATTAACATAACTTGAAGTAGTAGTGTAATGACGCAGACAGATATAGATAGATAGATAAAGGGTACAGCTTTTACTTTGATTTGTATGCCTTGTTAGTTTTGAATTTATGCAAGTTGAGCTGATTGATATAATCATTTATTTGTTTGTGTAGAATTTTATAGTAGGAGAGTTGTTAGACATTTTTGGGTAGATATTTGAGGCACTGCGAAAATTTGTACAATACGTCTTTAGTAATATCCGAATACAAAAACACAAACCTGATTGAAGGTTAACGAGGCTTAACCGATTCTCAAAATTTTATCTTGCAAATTTTTTTTCGCAATAAAAAGCTCTTGAGGCATTTTGAAATTTTATTACCTTGAAATTTAGTATTTAAGGAGTTGAAAATAAAGAAACCAGAGATCTAAATTGGGTCTAAAGCTTAGCCAGGTGTTTGAAAAATTATATTTTTGAAAAATTTAAAAATATATTTGACACATTGAAATTTAAACAGAATAATATTGGTAACTAAAAATAGATATATTCAAAAAAACGGGTCGTTTCAGTGGGACATTTTACCTGATAGGTGATTAAAAATTTGAGGGCCGTTTAAGCCCCGCTACCCTTCACCAAGGTCTGTGTTTTTTTGTATTCGGATAGTACTAAAGAGGTTTGGGCGAATTTTTACAGTGCATCAAATACCTATCCAAAAATTTCTAACAAGATTATTAGAGACCCTGGCTCTTGATTACTTGACCGATAGGGATAAATATTTTGTCAACCTTTGCAAAATCGTCTTAAAATTAATAAAATTGAAAATCGAAGCTGATACAGAACTGCGCTTGTGCTCATGGGATTCAGCGTATCAAAATCTAAAAAGTGTCCTTAATATAAACCATATTCTGAAAGACTTTTGCTATGAAAAATTTTGATTTTGTTCAACACTAACTTGTACCTATTGATGTAATATTTATATGTAGGTATAAGAGTGTTGTTTTTTTTTAAATATATGTTTAAAAGCTTTTAAACATAAAATAGTTGAATTGGACAAATGATTTCACGTAGGTTAGGCTATAGTTAGTAAAAATTAAACTGGTTGTAAATTATACGATCCACTTTCGAAAACATCGGAAATGGAATTTCGGAGAATTGTGCACGTTGAAGTTGACAGTTCGTGGAAAACCTATAACAAATTGCCACGTTCAGGTATATTATTTACCTGTACCTATATTGATCTTTCTCGTAGCGATTTTATAGTACAACTAAAATGCGTGGCAACTGAAGTTATATAGTCCTTCGCGTCAATTTTGTTACGATTTCATATACCTACAAACTATCTATTTTGTAATTGGTTTGTGACTACGCAAAAATCGATTTCAGTTTTTAACGAATCAACATTTTAAAGTTATATTATAATTTTAAGTTTAGATTATTATCAAATTTAATGATAACATGTAGCTCTAAATATCTATTTTAAGTGTTTTACAATCTTGTTACACTAGGTTGTTATCTCTGATTATTTCAAATTAGCTATTACCGCATGATGTCGTTATAGAGACGAATTTTTTATTTTCTGTTATTAATTTTTATTATTCATGTAAAAATAACTAAAGAAACTTTACCAATCTTTTTGAACATTATTTAATTAAGGGGTTAGGTGTAGTCAGGGGCGTGAAAAAATGCCATTTTTTATTAATTTTTTTTTACTAGGAATTAAGTTTATTTCACATAAGTAAAAACATAGTATCATTTCATCATACTTTAACATTACTTGACTTAAATTTCAAAAAAAAAATATTATTATTTTACAAGTTATGGCGGTCTAAGTTGAACAGGTTTTAATAATGGGTCCTTGCGGTGACCATTACAGCTCCTTGGAGATTCATCTAAAATCAATGAAACAAAAAAGATTATTTTTATGGATAGATAATCTTGTGCCTGATCGAAGCTTTTTTTTTTTAAAATTAACAAAATGGCGGTCTCTGGAAATTTTTTTGCAGATTTTCGGGAAAAAACCAACAATTAATTGTTTATAAAAAATCGAAGTTTTTTAAAAAAAAAAATCCTTCGATCAGGCACTAGCTTTTTATGTTTTCTAAAAGCTGTATAAGTTTCATTCAAATCTATCGAGCGGTTTTTGAGTTACAGTGGTCACCAGTTCAAAAAACATAGTTTTGAGAAAAACGCATTTAAAGTTTTACAGTCGATTGATGTACAGTAATACGAATAATTTCAATACTTACACTGAGTCATCTATTCCTGGACCATATAAGAGTTCTTCAGCCGTTGTAGAACTTTCTAAAACATCAATTTGTTGTTGTCTACGTCGCATTCTACCTTCGCGAGTGTTGTCGTTAGCGCGCTGATCAGCTACTTTTACACGTGCACTATCGGTTTTTTCAGTATACCGATGTGAATTAGGCCTTTTATTCTTCGCTGAATAACTCGAAAGATATTTGTCGGATTCACTTCAAACTTTCAGAGAATATTTTTAAGATACTATTCTTTAAGAAAATGCAAAAAAAAATCAATTTTTTGAAAATTCTGACTACCCCTAACTCCTTAATTTTAAGTACAATGTGTGTTCAATATTATAAATTTTAAACATAAATCATTTGATTGATTATTTCATTTATTAGTTATGGTAATAATTTACAAAATTTTTTATATATTTTTTACTGATTTTAGTATAACTGAATTTGTATATAATATAGGTATATATATATGTATTTTTCAGAGCCTGACGAAGACTAAATAAAGTAGTCGAAACGTAGCAAGATTAACAGTAACATGATTGTTTTGTATTATTAATCCAAATACCTGAGATTTATTATTGAATTATTTTAAAGTTATTCTTTACCAATTTGTGTTAAACATACTGGCAAATTTGGCTTGCTCAATAATTTTTTTCAAATTAATTTTTTTCTACACAAAAGTTTGTGTGCTAATTGTCTCGTTTTTATCTGTGTCGTTTTTACGTTTTTAGATTTTAGATCGTTTATTTAGATCAAATAAATTGTAAAAACTTGGCAAAAAGTCATATGAGAAGAATAGCACATACGTCGAGTGGAATCCATTGAGAGACGGGTACAAAGTAAGAATGGTGTTGATTTTTGATTGGCCGGCGCATTGTGTTGCATGCAAAATAAATTTTCTTTTCTCACCATACTACCAACATAAATTTCATGCCACTAGATATGCGCAGTGAGCCGACCAATGGCAATCAGACACCATTCACCTCGTCGCGTCTTTCAATCGGCTTTACACCCCTCGTCTAAAACCCTAGCACATGCTCTGTCTCTATATTCCTATGTCTATGAGTGACCCATGAGTAAATGAGTGGATGGACCAGACGGAAGATGTTTGAGTGGCAACCTTTGTGAGTGTATGTCTCTGAGTGTGTCTGTAGAATGAGTGTCCCTCTGTCATTGTGGCAGGCAGCACAATATGTCTGATGTAGGTCAGAGGTAATTAGCTGTGTGCCGCGCACCGATTACCCATTAACCTGTAAACTCATGTAACCTTCACATCAAGTCGACACACACACAGACAAATATTGTGGCGATAACGAACCACGGGTGGTTCGTCATGTTTGAGACCCAACCGCGACAAACTAGATTTGATTTCGAATTGGTTTGCATATGCAAAAGATTGCGAAAATATCCATCAGATTGGAAAATATGCTCTCGGGAAATTTCGAACTATGGTCGCAAAATTCACTTTTATTACTGATTTTATTAACTTTGAGTATGCATTAAGCTTTACAAAATTTGGCTTCCTGGATATAATTTTTAAAAAAACATATAGTTTTGCTCTAAAAATTGAATGAAAAACGTGTTTTCTTATATGTATTTGTTTAAACCGAGCCTAGTAGACTAGTGGTGACAGCACTAGACTCGCATTCGGGAGGTCCGGGTTCGAATCCCGGCGAGGGCAGATGTGGCTGGGTCTTTTTCCTACTACCTCTCGCCGAGAAACGGTAATTCCTGTACCGGCCATCTTGATTGAGGTTTTCCATGGTTTCCCTCAATTATTTCCAGATAAATGTAGAGATGATTCCTTATTTGAGGCCATGGCCGATTACCTATCAAACTTCTAGTTCAAAAATTACCAACCTTATCCTAATTTCCTATAATTCCTTCATTCGCCCATTGCTATTACATAAGTTGAAGTTTTAAAAATGTAGAAGAATAACGGGAAGTGTGGTAGATTGAAAATAGTAATGGTGCGAATGGCGTCTGTTATGACATAAAGTCGAGAAACGGACGTTAAACACATTATGATTATTATTATTATTATATGTATTTGTTTTCAGCACGTTACGAATTTCCAGTTATGGGAAGGCAAGTTAATATTTTCAGGTTTTTTCTTTACTTTGTGTTAAAAATACTGACAAAGGTTTGCTAAATAATTTTTTTCAAATTAAATTTTTTCTGTGCAAAAATTTGTATAAAACTTATGCTGGTTTTCTCGTTTTTATCTGATTTTAAATCGTTTATTTGGATTAATTAAACTGTAAAAAAAGCTTAGCTCAAAGTCATATGGGAAGAATGGTTACATATTTCTAGTTTATTTTGTAAAGATTGAATAAGATTTTTCATAGAAATTAGAGATATCTGAAATGTAAATACATTTTATGCACAGATTAAACTGTTCATAAGATAAAGAAATGCGGGTTAAAAAGGGAGCGTATTGAACATCTGGTACTCAGTAACCTTACTAGTATTAATATTATTACTTATACGAAATTTAAAGTACGGAAAAATGTTTGTCAAAAAATTTTTTTCAAAATTTTTTTTGCAAAATTTTTTCCAAACTTTTATTTCTGGAAAAAATTAGTTTTCGAAAAGATATTTCATATAAGATTAACTATTATGGAACTACGGATCATTGGAATTTTTTTTCTTCGAAATAAAATGAGTAAGGCAGCGTTTCAAGCGAGAAGAGCAGCCCCTGCGCTAGTTTTATGTTGATTATCCGGTGATTCCCCGATCGTTACTGTACGTTATATTAACGAACTACAAGAGCACCTATCTTATCGCGTTATATATTAGTTTGGGACGATGCTATCGTCAAATAATTAACAGATAAGGGCTTACATTTTAGAATGAACTTGAAACCAGTCAATTTATCTTCGTTCGTTACGTGTTTTCAACTCTATAGTGAAGCTATGTAAATTTTCAGATTTATTTTTAACTGACTTAAAAAAAAGAAGTTAATTCGATGCGTATTTTTATTTTTTATGTTTGTTTCGCGGTGGTTAAGTCAGTTGTGAATCGATTTGAATAATTTCGACGCCATTTTAATCGGAATGTTCCATATTTTTCCTAAAATCGGTTTACCCGTTTTTTAATTACTTTTAAAAAAACTTTTTTTTATATGTAGGTATGCTATCTATATCTCCAGCATTTGTGAACCAATTTTGAAGATTTAGTAGGACATACCTTCAGGGTAATCTCATATAAATTTTATTCAAATTGGTTCAGTAATATTTTTGTATGTTCCACGATATATCTGCTTATATGTAGTTGTATATATATTTTGTACTTAAATATATGTACATTACGAAAATAAAATTAAAAAAGTCGACTTTTGAAAAATTTTAACTGTATATAACCCTTTAAGGCTGTCGGAACGCTCTGAATTTAAGCCAAAAATAGGGCTTCGGCTGATAGCTGATTGTAGACATATTCGTCAACATTTGTCTATAAAGAAGATAAAGGACAAATCTACGTCTTTAATGGACTACTTTTGTAATTTATGTACTGTTTACTAGAAAAAAGTTGATATTAATATGACCTTATTCGTACTTATTTCACAAAATTGTTCCATGACAAACCTAAAGTGGCTCTTCCTTTTTCGGAAAGTTTTTTTAATCTTCAAAATATTTCCAACTGACAGCAGCACCCTTGCAACAGCATTTTTTAGCCTTTTATTTTGTTATATGGAATTAAAATATCTTGCACGGACTATGTTCGCAAAATGAGAAAACTTATTTTGAAACTTAGACATGAGAGAATTTCATGTATCGTTTTATCCTACGTCGAGTGTTATAATAAATTCTTCTCAACTAGGGGTTGGCTTCAATAGCTGTCGATTGGGAACAGGGCTTCTCCCCCAACACTCTTCCACGTGCCAATGTTCTGGACGGACACGTGTCGAATAATCGTTGTTTTATTCACTGCATTCTGTGTTTCAAATACTGTATGTAAATAAAAATAGAACGGCTATATACGTCGTGACGGTTAAGTACGACAGACTTATGCCAAATACGTTTTGTTGAAGTCGGTTTCATATCAGGAACAAAACAAATGTTCCTTGCTTGCTTTCTTTAACATTGCACCTTTCAAAGTTTGGCAGTCGCTGATTTTTTTGATCAATTTTTGTGTATAAATTTACTTTTTAATGTGTAACAGCTTAGCTCTCGGTATGCCGCTAATTTTATGAATGAAGTGGAAATGCGTTAAAGAAGTGAGAAATGCGCCCGATATTCAAATTATTTAGTTTAGTATAATATAATTCTGTGGTGTGGCTTACAGCTGGCGCATGTGCCGCAGCGTATTAGAGGGAGAAAGAGAGGACAAAGAAACACAGCCGTCAACCGTGCTTTTATAAGTACAGTGTGAAATAAATATGTTATATATCATTGGCGACTACTGTAAGACGCGTTCATTTTTTTAATTTTGTATAAATCAGAACTGATAAAAATGTTTTAAAAACGTCTTTTAACAAATAAGTATTAATATACTTCTTAAAAATAAATATTCGATGCAATATTCTGTTGTTCATAAAAACACTTTTTCTGTTAAGAAAATGTATTTTTGTATATTTAAAAATTTGAGATTTCTGAGATCAGATCAAACGCTAGCAATAAATCTTAGAAACCAGTTTCCATATTTTATATTAATTTCCTTTATTAATACAAAATGAAGAAATGTGTATTCTACTATTATATACTATAAAAGCATTGTGTTATCTATTTTTCTGAAGTTGGTATTCAAAGTTTTTTTAAGATTTTTTTAAAGTGAAATGTGATAACAGTTATCTTAGAAATCATCAAAATGCTAATTAAAAGAGCGTTAACTTAACGTTTTTTGAAGAAAACGCATTAAATATATACATCAAAGCAGGACTGTGCAATTATTAGCGACTTTAAAATTTTTCATTCAAAGCGAGATTTTTAAAGTGTAGAAATTTTAAGATTTTGTTTCGGTAAAATGAAGCACTCGTCTTGCTTCTAGCTCAAACGTTTTCAATTTTCTCCATAGTTATTACTATCGACCGATATATTATTTAAACGTGCGCTAGCAGTTGTTAAAATTGTCCTCCTACGAGAGAAAGAGGTAGACCGATCGTGTCAAAATAAAATCTTTACCTCAATATTGCGTGGAGAGAAAAGAATAGAGATGACCACACGCTACTCTATCCTCGTCACTCCGTGAACCGGAAAAAAAAACAACTACGACTTATAGCGAAGACATGTACAGAAGTATGCCTTTGGTGTTTGGCCAGTACTGACATCTGTGGTTGGGTAAAAAAACTAGTCAAAAAGTTTCAAATCTATTGTGTAGTCTTATACAAACACTTTGTTTTGTTTTTTTATATATATTTTTGAAGATAATTATTTACATCGTTCATTGACGTAGATACTGAAAAAGCAGTAATATTTTTGAAAGCTATTTAGATAAATGACAATATAAAAAAAACACCCGCTATAATGTAATGCGTACCGGGTGTTTACACACGTCCGTCACTGTTGTTATGTTGTTACATGGCTGTTGTTGTCGAGAGTTGGCTGTTGTATTGATTTTGAAGCATTTGTTTTGACACAGTCGAGTGGCCGTTAGTCAACTAATGAGCTTTTCAATCGACACCGTATACACGCACACACTCCCCCTCCGCCTCCGTTCCCTCTATCCAACACAATTATTATATGCCATATAAAATAATATTACAATATCGAGTGTAGTTCAGAAGAGAACTAATTCAATAGGAATAAGGAAAATATCTAAATAGATATTATTAATGTAATTGTAAAATTTAAAACTCGTTATGTTAATTATGCCGTTGATTTTTGGTCGAAAATCTATTTTCTGTTTTTAAATTCATATTAGATAGTGTTATCGTTTTTCTTATGTGATTTAAATATAACTAGCTGCTGATTAAGATAATAGTGAAGCCTTCGATTTCAGCGTTTTTTACAATCTTACTTTGCGAGGCTTCAGGCTGCACGCCGATAGATAGTAACAATCGTGTTTTCGTGGCAGACTTTCTAATATACACAGTGATGCTGATGACCTCAGTTATTGAGCGTCTGTAATCTACAATCTATTTTTACAGCAGCTCCCCTCGGAGGAAATGTTGGAAGTAGTTTGCATTCCAATGTTTTATGGGAATTGGTGCTCCCAGGAACCCGAGCTCGCACTAGTCGGTTTGTGTATGCCGGCTGACGATTTTAGTTGTTGAGCGTCTATAATCTACAATCTTTGACACAGTATTCCGATGTAGGTATTTAGTTTTTCCATGCGTTGTGTACATTAACGCACCTGTTGATTGTATTGGTTGTCCAGGTAACTCTACGTTTGAAAACGACGCGGTGACTTTTTATTTATTTTTGCCTCCTTGGATCTATTTTGGTTATTTTCAAACCTTTTATTGATTTTGTATTTTATTTTTGACAACTCACTCTATCGCTAGAATTACATGTTAAAAAATTTTCAATTTTCGTAGCGGGAAGTTAAAAAAAGAGGTCTAAAAAATGTGGTGGGAGCGCAATTACTAGTTACGCCACCTCCACCATATACTTTAAAATGTTATATTATGTTGTTTAGTGTCGTGCTCCAGTGTAAGAAATTAGAGCTTAAAAAAACAAAAACAACACGCTTTTGTGAACTAAAAAATGCAAAATAATTTGACAACAAAATTAGATTTACTGTAAAAAGCGAGGAACATTTTAGTTTTTTAAAATTCTGATTTTATTTATAAGATTAAAAGACAATATTGCATTTACAGCGTGGTAGCTTGCTTGCTTAAATTTTTCAAGTTTTTTTATCCTGAAGGTCTTGGTCAGGATAATGAGACAAACTTATTAAATTAATGTATTGTCGTTGGTCCTTGATAAATGTGTAAAGTTTCAGTTTAATCTGACGTTTTGAAATCGGTGAATTTCACGTTCAAAGATTCCGTTACAAACAAACATACAGATGAAGCTAATAAAAGCGTGATAAAAAAGATCTCTTTACTTAGACATCAGAGTCTAGGAATACGAATATATGATTTCATTGAGTGTACCGATATGCTGCTGAGTGTACATAGAAATATTTTATCAGTTCGATTACAAAATAGCTATTTTCAATGCTCACAGAATTTATTTGGCGTACTTTGTTATAGAGAAGGGCATATCCAATGATGATATCCTATATTACACAATGAAATATTTGCAATTGTTGGAACTGGAATGCTACGTATTTGGTCGGATTTTATTTTAAAAGATCTTCACAACTTCTCTTGTTTACGACTACTAATTAAAGGCAAGGTGCGTTGTTATGTATTATTTTAATTTGGAAGATCGTTTACAGTGAACCCTCCTTTAACTTATGTGCTCAATTTACATGCCCCACAATTTGTAGTGAACAATAATTTCCACGAACTAATTAAAAACAAATTCTGTCGACAAAGTAGTGCAGATATTTGCTATTTGCAAATACATATTATCAGTATGTAAACTGAAATTGGTGTAGGAAAAAAAAATACTTTTTAAAGTTAGTGTCTTAACCAGCTGTTCAAAATAAAATAAAAATAAACTAAAACTATTTTAGTTAAGTTTTTACAGTTTATTTGATCTAAATAAACGATTTAAAATCAAATAAAAATGAGAAAATTAGCATGTTTTACAGTTATACAGGAATAATTAAATTTGAAAGAAAAATCTTGAGCGAGCCAAAATTGTCAGTATTTTTAACATAAGTTTGTAAAGGAATAACTGTAAAATGTCAGTTTGTCTACCTGTAATTCGAAGTTTCGTGATGTGCTGTAAATAAATATTGACGAATATCACGTTTTTTATTCAATTTTTAGGGAAAAATAAATGTTTTTTTTTTAACAAATACAAACCGACAAACAGACCAAAAATTTCAAACGTAATCTTAGTGCATTATGTCGCTTATCCTTGCTCACCCTTAATTTTTATTTTTTTTTTGCAAATTTTTTTCGAATGTACAGACGCAAATTTTACAATACGTAAGAATAGAAAAATTATATAATAATATATATTCTATTTTGTGGACTGTAAAAATAGTCCATCACAGATGACAGTCGTGAATCGGCGCCTTTACCCTATAAAAACAGTTCGAGTAATCCAGACACAGTTCAATATATTTCCTTTGACTGAATTTTATTTTATTCCACTTTTTGTTAGGTACTTTCGTTTGGTCAAATTAAAAATTTGTTCACTGAATCTCAAACATTGGAGTTTCCTGCCTTTTTCATTCCTTTTTTTATTAATCTTATTCGAGATTTTCATCTGCAGAGGCTTTAAAATTATCTTCTAAATTCATTCTGTTTAAATATAACCTCACTTTGGACTAAATTAAATGTGTCTAATTTGCGTTGAAAAAAATGCTAATAAACCATTTATGGCATGTTTATTTAAGACCTTTTTTATATAATGTGAAACGCCGGGGTACAAAATTTTCTGACATTATTTTGATGTACGACCAAAACTGTAAAGTCTATCCAAGTTTTTGATGGACTTTTACAGTCGGCATTCTTCCAAATCTTCCGGGCTTGTAGGCTGTGGTTTATTGATTATATAAATTATATTATTGATTATATAATTATATAAACATATATAACATATGTTTATATAATTATTTGAGTGGGCACGAAAACTAGACAAAATTAATCGATTTAAACAAAATTTGGTCCACATGTTGGGACCCATCATCTCATAAAGCCTATTTAAAATGGGACCAATCGGGTCATTTTAAGGGTGGTTTTTAGAGTTTGAAATATGTTTTTGGGTCCAAAATCATTAAATTATTTCAAAATTGAACCTATTTGTAAAGATTAAAATGTGCTGCAAAAATGTTTAATAAAATCGGCCCGACAGAACCGGACTTACAAATTTTATGAAAAAACCATGAATTCACTTCCTGAAGGGTACATTTAAATTAGTTCAGGTGTTGGAGTGATAATAATGTTGCAATTAAGAAAAAAATATTAAGAACTGTATTAAGGGGTTATTTTTTTTATTATGTTAAAGAACAGAGCTAAGTTCACGTGATAAAGCCACAATGCCTGTATTAGCAAATACACTATTTTGTCGGTAGGATTTGGCACTGCGACCCGAGTTTTTTTTTTTATGTAACTTTAGAGATTTTTAAAAATAAATGTGAAGCTTCCATTATATTCGATAATGAAATTTCCTCGTGTTTTCCCTTTCGTCAATGAAAAATTAGAAAATAATGGAAATGCGCTGACGTTTATGAATATTAAATATTAATTATTTTCCCGGTTTACTCTACTTTAATTGTGTTCAATACACGATAGGCGTAGTGTTATATTTATTATGTATTTTTTCATTAAGAGTAAAAGGCAGAACATTAATTTGTAATTAGTTATTTTTGAAACAGGATACCGCTTTTTAAAATCAAAAAGTGCTTCTCTAATGCTTTATATTCAAATTTCCGCATCCAAATACATTTCAAAATGTTAATTACGCTTGGCGTGATCGAATTATCTTCGTTACCGCTGGAAATATTGTACTATGTAACTCTTGTATCTGTGTTTTCTAAACTTTTATTGCAAGAATCGTCGAATCTCTTGACTGTAAATGTGAAAATATCATCGGAGATTATATTTTTGAAGTTATGCTTCTTTTGGTACTTTGAGGGTAAAATTTTCTCTGTTATGGAAGTTGCGTACGCAGCATGCAACGAAAATGAGACACCATGAAGTTAATTTCTCTGTATAATCTCTTTTATAATCGAAGCCCAGATCTTTTGTGCAAAGCGAGAATAGAGCACACCCACTCACAGTGTAGCGGTGTGTTAAATAAAATTTTGTTACACGTTTTGAATTAAATACAATTTTTTTATATTTATTAGTACTTTCAAATTAATTGTGCTTGCAAAAAAATCCATGCTGTCTGATTATAGGTTTTCTGTATTAGTATTTGTTTAAAATTTGGAAACGGAATAAAGTTTGACAAACACAGATAAAAAATTTATGATCGACTTTTAGTGTATATTTATTGATACTCAAAAACTGTATACAATTTTTTTATTTGGCATTTTATTATTTTCCAGTTGATTAGAGATGATAACTTTTTACGATATGATTCTTGTCGAGGAGTTGATGGGTAATATAAAATTTACGTCTTAAGGTGACTGTGTACCAGCTGTTTAATATACCCCCTTTTTCACCATACCTCTATCTTACTAGCGCTTGGACGTGTGTCAATGCAAAATGCATTTACGTTTCGGAAATCTCTAATTTCTGTGAAAAGTCTTATTCGATGTGTGTTCCCTATGGACTCCAAAACGGCTGGAACGATTTTGATGAAATTTTTAGGCATTCTTCAGGTTAGTCCAGCGGGCGATCCTGCTGCGGACTAACAGATTTTTTTTATTTGGTAATTTTTATTTTTCATCGATCTTTGAACGTTCACAATTAAAAACGATTGAATTCGCGCAAATTCAATACACGTTGAGAATCTTATAATTATTCTCATCTTTTATGGCTACAGATAATTAGTGTTACCCGTGCGAAATCGAACCGGTCCGCTGGTAATTTATAAAATTTGACGCAAAAGTTAAACGACCCGAACCTTCAAAAATATTTCTTTTAAGACTTACCATTGGGTCATGAAGTCCGGTCCGATAGAGAAGATCCTGGTGGTTCGGTTTCCGTTGAGCTCGGTTCCGTTGACAAGGCCTGAAGAGTCCGTCACATTGTCCATTGTGTCGAAAGACAGATGACGCTCGACACCTCCGCGACGAATGTTCCTCGCAGGGTCGTTATCTCGGTTCAACTTGACTTGAACAACTGCGAAAGTTAGCTGCTAGTGTCACTCTCATTTTGTTTGCGCCGACGAACCATGCCTGGAACAAAAGACAACCACTTTGTTTAAATGCGACGTTGTTTTATTTTAAATTATTTTTATAAATACAGTAAGACCTCGCTTAACGCCGTTTCAGTATTATGCGGTTTCTAAAAGAACAGTTTAGCCACTATAACGTAAATTAAGAATCAGTTTATACAAAATGATTCAAATGTTGATTGAAGTTCAAAGGCAAGACGAAGTGTTATTGATGCAATATCTTGCTGTCGACAACAGCTTGCTGAACGAAACAGAAAAAGGCAAACGACAATAGATGACTTCTTCACAAAAAACAAAATATGTCAAATGAGGAACCTTCCTCATCACAAATACAATTTCTTACTCGAATTTTTATTTGATGTTCATAAATGTTTTATGAACAAAAATCGATAGTAGCAATTAATAAATCTATAATTAATGTGATAAAAAAGTATTTAACAATAAATGTTACAAAATTATACAGAAAAAAATTAACAAATTTTCTTATTCTCGGTTCTGTTTCACTCATGGCTATTATCTGCTATTATCTGACCCCGCTTAGCGCTGTTTCGTATAGCGCAGGATCTTATTGGAACGTATTTCCCGCTTTAAGCGGGGTCTTATTGTATTGTAAAATAACGGCTATTGAATTTGATGTTCAAGTAAGAAGAAATCTCGGTAGTTGTTTGTATCGGGTAATTTCGAGAATTACTGAACGGATTTGAAAGCAGTTTTTACTATTCGATAGCTTGTTTCTTTAGAAAGGTTTTAGTCTGTAATTATTGTTCGGTCTGATTTCGTCCGGGTACAAACCGAATTAATTCCGCTCTTCTTAACATGTAATCCGATTTGCACCCGGACGAAGCCGGGCTGGACAATAATTATGGATTAAAACTTCCCACAAAAAGTAAGCTATCGAAGAATAAAACACGCATTGAAGTCTGCAGATTTGCGATAACGAAAATTCAACAGTATGAAGTTGACCCCGTTAACGAAAATTCAACAGTTGACGCTATCTATACATTTTCTGCCATCTGGAAACTATACAATAATATACTAAACGACTATTTTTGATTACAACTAGCCTTTTATAAGTCTCATCCAGTGGAACTTACAATGTTTTTGATTACTCAGTGGATTGGTTATTATAAAAGTAATGTTTTCAAATATTTGAGGTTATTTTTTTGGAAGTATTGTTCTTAAGAGGGTATTCTCATGTGAACGCATAAATTTTACCTCTTTTTAGGGAATTTTTTTTAGACGACAATAACATTCAATCATTTTAATTTTTTTATATGTTTTTGTTTGTATCTTAAACTGTATAAAAAATTTTTTTTTCTCTTATTTTACATTTTTTATATATATATATTTTTTTAATTAAATTAGACACTAAAAAAAAGCAGATCACTGGTCATGGTAATAGCGGCTGTTCATGTTGTCTGAAATAAAAAAATCGAATGGGTCATTATTCAGTATGTATGTCGCTATCGGCCCTACCAAAATTAATCAATTTCATAAAAAAAAAATGGCGGACTGTAGAAAAAAAGTTTGTTTTTTGTTAAAAATCGTTTAAAAAAAATAAGAAAATATTTTCGAAAATAAGCAATTTTAGTACGGCCGATAACCATTAATGAGTAGAAGAACATATATAAATTTCAGAGCAATCGGTTGAACACTTTTTTTTTAGGACCATGACAGTTTTAGAAAATAATGTTTCCAGAAAAATGCGTTTAAAGTTTCAAGAGGCCGACAAGTCGCTTACGGCGCGTCGGCGACTATGAGTTGTAATTTATTTAAAACTAGGAATTTCGGTTTCTATTTTTCACAGCATGTTTTCGATAGGTTTTACTATTGAAATATGAAAAAAATCGATTTTTCGAAGTGGTCACATGAGAATACATGTAAACATGTAATCCGATTTGCGCTCGGACGAAGCCGGGCTGGACAATAATTATAGATTAAAACTTCCCACAAAAAGTAAGCTATCGAAGAATAAAACTCGCATTGAAGTCTGCAGATTTGCGATAACGAAAATTCAACAGTATGAAGTTGACCCCGTTAACGAAAATTCAGCAGTTGGACGCAATCTATACATTTTCTGCCATCTGGAAACTATACAACAATATACTAAACGACTATTACTTTTGATTACAACCAGTCTTTTATTAAGTCTCATCCAGTGGAACTTATAATATCGTGTTTTTGATTACTCAGTGGATTGGTTATTATAAAAGTAATGTTTTCAAATATTTGAGGTTATTATTATTATTTGAGGTTTTTTGGAAGTATTGTTCTTAAATTTTATGCAGATTTCATATCGATAAATTATCTGCATTTATATTGAGAATTAGTTTTGAATCACGCCAAAGAAGTATAACTTCAAACGCGCCTACATAAGTCCACGCACCCACTTTTGTTATTTTAGTTTAAGTCAAGATGTGCGTTTAGTTTGTAGGTATAAAAGATTGGCTTTTGAAATTTTACAACAATTATTTAGAAGTCTCGATTCAGCGACGCTATATACGTGGAAATTATTTGAATGTGGTATGGAAAAGCACTTACCAAACAGTGCAGCAATTCCCGTTTTCAACGAAACACGAATTTCAGCTTAATGGAAGTTCAAGTGGTTGATTTTCGAATATCTTTACCCGGGAGTAAATTGCACGTAATGGACACGAAAAAAAATACCTGAGCTTTGTTCTTATCAAGTTGTGAACGTTCATCAAAAAAAGTTAAAAGTTTTTAATCAGCTTAAGGTATTCTTGTCTACTGAACATTAATAACAGACAAATAAAACCACTTTAAAATTCTACAAAATTTATTATTGAATTATTTCTCGACGATCCTTTCGGACAATAAATAAGAATATCCCTGACGATGGACATATTGTCCGAAACGGTCGTCGAGAAATAATTTAATAATAAATTTTGTAGAATTTTAAAGTGTTTTTATTTATGTGTTATTATTAATCATGCTACCAAGTGCCGAGAGAAAAAACAGTGCAAATTATACTGGATTTTAATTAATAAATAGAAAACTGGCCACGAAGGGTTCTGTATCACCGTACAATATTTATTAGCTATATTTTATTTTTATTATACGTGACCGAGCTGGGTAGAGTAGTGGTGACAGCACTAGACTCGCATTCGGGAGGTCCGGGTTCGAATCCCGACGGGGGCAGATGTGGCTGGGACTTTTTCCTACTGCCTCTCGCCGAGAAACGGTAATTCTTGTACCGGCCATCTTGATTGAGATTTTCCATGGTTTCCCTCAATTAATTCTAGATAAATATCGAGATGTTTCCTTATTTGAGGCCATGGCCGATTACCTATCAAATTCCTAGTTCAAAAATTACCTACCTTATCCTAATTTCCTATATAATTCCTTCATTCGCCCATTGCTATTACATAAGTTGAAGTTTTAAAAATGTAGAAAAATAACGGGAAGTATGGTAGATGGAAAATAGTAATGGTGCGAATGGCGTCTGTTATGACATAAAGTGAGAAACGGACGTTAAACGCATTATTATTATTATTTTATTATACGTGTTGTTATATACACAGTAAGGCGCATAAATGCCTGAACTAATAGCTTTTAGGATATTCCGTCCGATGTCGTTAGTATGTACTATTTTGACGTTTATAGAAAAAAATCATTTTTGTTTGTGATGTAACTACAAATTTACGGTTTTCGGATTGTTACCGTTACTTGTTCTATGAGACATTGCTTCTTGCGAAATTTCATGATTCTAGGTCAAACCATATAGGTTTTGATTCCCTTGCGAATGTCAAAATATGCGGCCTAAACGGCCGTATCTTTTGATTGCGTTGATTTGGAAGTGTGATTTTTTTACAGTTCCAAGGAATTGCGGACCTGAGTATTTGTTATTAATTTCAACTTGATACCTCCACGCGTTCCTGAGAAAAAGGGTCTTGACAGACAGGCGGACAACATTACGAAACTTTTAGTGAGGCTTGTATGAGAAAGACCTTTTTTCGTATAAGCTGGCGCAAAGCACCGTTGGCTAAATCGCTAAAACCAGGACCGCGGGTGACTTGATTGTCAGCTCAACAAAACAAAAAAAAAAAAAAAAAAAGCAAAAGAAACATTGACGTGCGAATTTTTATTAGACCATTTTTTTCATATGCATTAATTTATAGTTTTTTCTAAGAATGTTCACTACGGTACAGTTCATTTTTTTGAATTTCTGATTGGAAAATTTCATCTTTGATTCATTCGAAAACTCTCACCACTGTGAAGGTTCATGTCAGCGTTTACTTCTCGCATCATGTGAACTTACTTACAATTTGCTTTATTATGATAAAGATTAAATGTTAAGATATGTCAACGTAGAGCAGCGTTGCCAGATTTTTTTTTTGACAAGTCGGGATTTTGGAACTTTTTGAGTGAAAAAAGCGGGATTTTTTCGTCGAAAGCGGGACATAGTAAAAAAACGTATATTATTAGAAGTTTTTAAATATTTATCTTTTTATTTGAGTTCAAATTACGTTTACGTGACAATAGATAGCAAAAATAGCCATAGAAAATGTATTTTAATAAAAATATGATATTTTAAATCAGATTTACCCTATCGTTAAATAGTTGAGTCTTATTCGTCTTCTGAATAAAAAAAATAGAAATCAAAATCAAAAAAGTTAGATTCATTAGAAAAATATGGCGTTTCAAACAATAGTCTGAGGAGTGAGTGTTACAAATTGCAACTTACAATAAGAGAATAATTATTTACGCACGGTCGAGTTATCCCCGAAAAGCGAGACTGAGCCTGTCCCGCGCGGGACATTTAATTTTAATTTAAAAATCGGGATGTCTGGCAACGCTGACGTAGAGTAACTGATAACTCATTCCGCAGCGAGAGTGCAAAGATTCGGGCTTATGTCCCGACGCCGACAGTTGTTTGAAAATAATTTTTTCTAATATAACATTTGTAACAATGGGTGTCTCTTAACAATTATAGCAAACTATAGCTAATATATTTTTATAAAATTTATATTTTATAAAAAATTTTGACGTATGCATACTTCTTGTAAGTCGTAACATCAATTAACTTATTATTATTATTACTGTTTATAGAAAATTAACACGAAATGAGAAAACGATTTAACACGCCGCTGGAGTAAAGGGAGCGTAGCCCATAACAACCCCGGTAGCATTAATGAGCTTTACATGTTCGTTCACAGACACAAACCACTGATTTTGATGTCGATTTTACCGACCAGGTTATCGACCATGTACCGATTATACGCATCAATTTATATTATCTATCTTTTTAACAGTTCGTTTTTACTGTTATGCAAATTCACTTGAAATTTTTAATTAGCTGATGTAATAAATGTTATTCAAAGCGCTGAATCAGAATATGAAAATTTTAGTTTTATTACGAGCTTTTATCCGACTTCGCATATTTGTCAGTGTCAGTCAGTGAGTGAGTTTGGGTCAAATCTTGCAAGTCAATTTTGAACCACTTCTACTTGATCGATTACTTTGAAATTGTGCATACTGTAGTATTGATAACAGTAGTATAATAATTTTTACACAGTGGTTAAAACAGCTTTTTGCTAATTTTTAAGATCTTCAATTAATCGGCCATCTCAATATTTATCTGGAATTATTTGAGGGAAACCATGAAAACCCTCAACAAGATGGTCGATACTGGAATTACCATTTCTCGGCGAGAGGCAGCAGGAAAAAGTCCCAGCCACATCTGTCTCTGCCGGGATTCGAACCCGGTATTTCCCGAATGCAAATCTAGTGCTCTCACCACTACTCTACTCTGCTCAAATATCTATAAGAAAATATAATTGCTTATCAAGAGAATTTTGAAAGGTCGAAGACATGTATTATGCGTGCCTACCTCTAGCTGCATTATTTTGTTTTCATTTACACAAATCAATCGAAACTGACATGAACTGACATATATCAAGTCTAACGGACAGGTCTGCTCACAGCGCCCTTGATAGAAAATTGAAAATAATATACAGTCGTTGCATTAACAGAATAGTCTAGTATTAGTTACATGTGCTGTCTATATTCTGTCGAACAATGAATAATGCGTCATTAAAATAAAAACGGTTGCAGTAAAACATGTAAACAATACATATATTGTTAGGTTATTATACTGCATAGATACAGATAAATAAATCAAGCATGTTAATTACCCGACTGCCAAGAAGGGTGTTCTTTGCGTGTATATTCTTTATTACTTCGTATCATCCAAATGGCTGGACGGATTTCTAAAATTAAGGTATCGTTGGATTTGTCTCGGCAACCCAAGTGTCCTAGGATAGATGACTTCAAAAAAAATAAAAATGGCGGTTTTTAGGTGCCATAATGTGTGGCTCAAAATTTTTTTTTCTCCGAATGAATCCAATTGGGTTTCAAAATGAAGAATATTGAAAGGTAATTACTAAAATATATTCAGCTTACATGTGTAAGTGTAATTTTTCATTTATTTACTTAAATTTGTTTATAACAGCCACTAACAGCAGATGCAAATTGTTTTCTGGAGATGCTAATCGATCAAAACTAAAAAATTTAACATTAAACAGATGCCAATAAAAAGTAAATTAAAAAAATCAAAAAACCCGACTGCGTAAAAAGAGAGCAGAAAAGATAGAAACAAGATCAAATGATAATTTGCCATCGGAGGCATACATGTAGTAACTGCAAAAATAAAATGAACAGAAATATCTGACGCATCCGACTGCATATTATCATTTGATCTTGTTTCTATCTTGTCTGTTCTCTTTTTACGCAGTCAGGTTTTTTTGATTTTTTTAATTTACTTTTTATATATTTGAAATAAACTGACAGAAAATGACGAAAACTGAAAATTTTCTCTGTGAATTTTTGAAACTACACAATATCAAATTAAGCTCCGACTTTATTTATTTGTATTCATTTAACTAATTTCGACTAGTGCCTGGAAACTCATTTATGGTCAGATTTAGTGAATGTGGGCCTTAATGGTGCCTAGGCGGCTTTTTTATACTTTTCGCAATACATATAATATATTATAAATATTTTAGAGGAATTAGGATCAATGAAATTAAAAGACAAATTATTATTTCACAACGTTTCGTATTAAATTAATACTTCATCAGGTGATCTAAAATAAAATAACAAGACAATTTAACAACCAATAATAAAACAAATAAATAAATATTAAACATACCTTAATTAATTGTCTTAATAACTAGATTTAATTCAATTATCTTGATATACTATTTTAAATTATCATAACAAATCAAAATTTTAAGATATTACAATAATTCATACAGAGTGAAATTTTTTTTAAACTAAATAAACAAATAAACAGTTTATATTAATCACAACAGTATGATGAAGTAATAATTTAATACGAAACGTTGTGAAATGATAATTTGTCTTTTAATTTCATTGATCCTAATTCCTCTAAAATATTTATAATTTATTAACATCAAAAGGATCTGATATATAAATTTTTCAACATATAAAATAAATGTTCACATGCATAGGTATGACCTTGAGTGAAAATTTTTGGAAAGAGAAATTTGAAATTGTAGGAGTCGAGAAAAAAGTAGATCTTAGTTTCAATTAAATTGCCCACCCCTATTCTTCTGTTGGGTATAGGTTTGTCTTCTAAAATATAAACCCAAAAAATTAATGAGACGTAATTTTTTATAAAACCGCAAAACATACTTTAAATTATGTTTTCATATGGAAGTCTAGTCTACTTGAACGTACATATCGTGAAAGATGATAATTTTTTCGCCAGAACTTTAACGACGTAGGTGAAAAATCTACAATTTCATGATTGCAACATCGTTTTGAAATACCATTTCGAAACACTCTTGAATCGCTGTAATGCATATCAAAATTTATACCAGGTGTACCAGAATTTAAGTTATCATATTTGTAAACGACTGTAAAAGTGAACTTTATTACATAATATACATGGTGCATCAAAAGTCAGTTAACGCTGATAAAGATGGTGTACCGTCTATACACAAGCTCTGTTCCTAATCTCCTTGGCTACCGTGGTCCATTGGTATTTCTACCGGACATTTCGTCTACAACTGCGGTTGACGTTATCAAAGGCGGTGTGGCAGCGCGTGAAGTGTCCTCTTTGGCAACTTACAGCTTTTATTGCAATGTACTAAAAGGAATAAAAATAATTTTTAATAATTTAAGTACATAATTATAAAAGCGTGGGCCGTGACTATCATGAAGCTACAGCCCACGCTTTTATAATTGTGAACTTAAATTATAAAAAAATATTTTTATCATTTTTAGTGCACTGCAATGAAAGCATGTCTTTATAAAAGTTTTTTGTTTAATATTTTTTAATGATACACTCTGTATTAAGCAATAACCTTAGCAAACGTAACTACCTAACGCATTTACAGCAAGTCAAGAACGGAAGAAAAATGAGAAAATGTGTGTTAACTGCCGGGCGTGAAAAAAATGTGTTTCCCGATTGCATAAATGACGTTGTCTGTGCAGATTTTGTCGGCTGTAGTCTTTTTCCCTGCGTTTTTATAACCTACAAATGTTATTTTTATAATCAATGCACGGCTAGCTAATGTCACGTTTCTAAAATTCCGTGCTTCGTCTCTACAAACTCTCGATTCCTTTGTTCCCATCAGGTAAATGTAGTTTGCATTCCAATGTTTTATGGGAACTTGCACTCCAAGGAACCCGAGCTCGTACCAGTCGGTTTGTTATGTTGACTGATAGGTTCTCTAATATATGAACGCTGATGACCTGTAAACTATACGTGAGGCTTTTTATTCTCTCTTTTATTCTCTATTTCTCTATTCGGAGCTCAAAAGAAGGAGAGAATAATCGATTTTCGTATATTTTCTTTAATATCTTTTAAAATATACATTTTAAAATTATAAAAATGGATGCTCGTATATTTGTATTTATCATAACGAAACTTTTCATTTGATATATCACATGATGCACTTAAAAAAATATTTTTTTTATTAGTGTATTTGCCATATAGCAACATACACTATTGGCGTCGGTCGGATGGCGAGACCTAAGGGTCGGACCAAAATTTCTCGACGTTTCATAACCTCCTAAACACTTTGGCACCATTTTTAAAAATGTTTATATATATATATATATATATATATATATATGTGTACGGGCAATAACTTTCGAAAGAGTTAATTGATTTTAACGAAATTTGGCACACGTATTGAAATCCATCACCGCCAGAAGCCTATTTAAAATGGGCGTAATCGGGCCATTTTAAGGGTAGTTTTTAGGGGTTGAAAAATGTTTGGGCCCCAAAATACCGAAAAAATTCTCAGAATCGTTTCAAAATTGACATTTAACCCGTTAGTAGCAATTAAAAAGTGTCCCTAAAATTTTAATAAAATTGGCCCAACAGGACCGGACTTACACATTTTTTGAAAACACTAATTTGTAGATAGTGACTTATTTATTGAAGGGTGTATTTAATTCGGTGTAGACGTTAGATTGATAATAATATTGCAGTTACGAAAAAAAATGTTATTGTAAGGGGTGTATTAAGGAGTCAAATTTTTAATTTTGCCCAAAAACCAACTTAAGTTCGCGTAATAAAGCCACACTGCCTGTATAAGCACATACACTATTATTGTCGGCAGGGTTTTGGCACTGCGACGCGGGTTTTTTTATAAATTGCCCCTCAAAATTAATCCCCAATATCGGAATTCGTTTATTTATGCTATACGTCCGTGATTGGGTCTTCTAACTCTATGTGCATACCAAACTTTTTTCGTTCAGTAGATTCGGAGAAAATAATCTGTAACAGACAGACTCGCAAGTGATTCCTATAAGGATTCCGTTTTTTTGTGCAGAACCCTAAAAATCAATACATGAATCTTGGTAATTAATGGAAATGGTTTTAGGCAGACACAGTAGATTATAGATGCTCGACAACAAAGACCGTTGAACATATTTAATATTACTTATTGCTATTATGCCTTTGTACAGATGCGCCACAGTAGAATTTAAATGAATTTATAATGTAGGTAGTAATACTTGTTTGAAGTTTAGTTAAGCATTCAGGACACGTTTTGAAAGAGAGTTGGAATAGATAAGTTGTGAAGTTCGAACAAACCGTGATGTTCCGACGAGTCCTTTTCGATGACCGATACAAAGTTATAAATATATGTATTTAGTTTAATCCGATCAGAAAGTGAATCAAGTTGTTTATCAAAGGAAACGCCTCAAAGGGACGCATTTGGCAGAGTAAAGAAGATTTTCTGCACGTTTCCGCTGTATAACAGACAACTGTTACGGCTTGCAGGGTTGTGCAATGTTATTCGTGTCTATTAAGGTAGTATCCTTGCCAAACCCGTTTTCTTAGGATTTGTTTGAAATTTAGCCAGAATAATGTTTGTGTAATTCTGCATCGATTGGCGCAGAATGAAATTTTTGAACAACACAGTTTCAGAGATATTAAATTCCAAAGTTTGAGTTTTTGAGGCTCTTATACATTACGGTATACGGGATATCGAAAAATTTACCGACAAATATTTTTGTATCTCAGAAACTTTTCTTAGGATGTTTTTAAAAAACTAAAGTAACGTTAACTAACAATCAAACAATTTTTTAAAAGTAGTCTCAATAACAGTTACAACACAGTTTCAGAGATATTTAATAAATAATAATGGAAAATTTACCAGACTTCAGCAGAGGAAAGGTTATACGATAAACGATCTGGCAACAACGCATACTATCTAACCCGTCAAACAAGTTATAAAGTGAGCATGCATACATACACTGTACAAAATGTCTAGTACTGAGTATAAAAATTATAGTCAAAAATCTTCTTGTATGTAATTTTACATTTAAATATGTATTATTTTACACAAATATTACATTAATATATGTAAAATTGTAGGGTATGGGTTAGGGAATTTTACGCATATTTTTTGAAAAATTACATTTTTTTGTTTAAAATATTACATATTTGTATTTAATGTGGACTATACAACTACTTATATGTAAATTTACAGGATAACGTGTAGCATTCCATATAGTGTGTACGATTACCAGAATAATCGCTGACATTATATGGACCAGCGGATTATACATGTAATCGACCTCAATTTTTACAGTGTACTATAAAATATTTTAACGCTCCGACAGTGTTGCCAGATTTCTCGCTCGGGATTGGCTGAAATTAGTACAGAATCTGCAAAAATTATTGGGCTTGTTAATAACAAGTCTCAACTACACGTACTGCATAAGCCAGCATAAACTTTTTACTATGACTGTCGCGAGGGTACTACCTTAAAACAGAGCACAGGGTTTGTTCGTTAAAGTAATGCTACAAAGACTTCCTGGAAATCAGCTGTCGTAGCATCTTTCAGACACTCCGTGACTCCCCGTTTGATGGCAGAAACATCTTCAAAACGGTGACCTTTCAGGTTTCTCTTGAGCTTTGGGAACTGGAAAAAGTCTGCCGGGCTCACATCGAGGCTGTCTGGTAGCTGTAGCAAGGTTGCAACCCATATCTGGGCCAGGTAGGCGGCCCCAACGAACGTTACATTTTTGACGTTTGACAAAAACTCGGAACGCGAATGTCGCCTGGTGCGTTGTTTAGTTTCTACCCCCACCACATAGCCGCCGAAATTACGGACACATAGACGCTGATGACCTCAGATGTTGAGCGTCTGTAATTTACAATGTCTCTCTTTCTCACACATTATGAGCAAACCTTGTATCATGTGTCAAAGAATTGGAAAGTTTTTCTCTACCGGACTGTAAAATATCTTACGTTTGTCAAATTGGATGCTACCTTTTTCAGTCAGGATATGGCTTGTATTTGTTTTTTATTTACTTGCAAATGAGACCGCAACTGAAAAGAAAAGCGTCCACGGAATTGCGAAGGGATTGCGTTATCTTCTGACAGCCAAATGGAAACCATGTAAATAAAACATTCGATTTAAAAAAATCTGTAAAACTAGTCAAATTATTTCAGCAAAGAACTATTTTTCGTGATAACCATATAGGAGCTTAAGAAGGAATTTTGAATACAGTTGAACCGATCTGTCGAGAAATTTCGAACTGTGGTCGCAACATTCATTTTATTACTGGTTTTATTAGCTGTCATTACTTTTATTGGATATGGCTTGCTTCTTAAAAATTTCAAAAAACATTAATTTTTGCCTAAAAAATTGAATAAAAAACGTGATGTTCGTCGAAATTTCGAACTACGGAAAGGCAAATTAAAAAAAAGGTTTTTCTTTACAAACATCTATTAAAAATACTGACAAAGGCTTGCTCAGTAATTTTTTTCAAATTAAATTTTTATGTACAAAAATTTGTGTAAAACTTATGCTAAGTTTCTCGTGCTTATCTGATTTTAAATCGTTTATTTAGATCAAATAAACTGTAAAAACTTGGCCATATCTCAGATGGGAAGAACGGTACATACATACATGATGACCTTAGTAGTTGAGCGTCTATGATCTATAAACTAGAGGTATGTACCGAAGAATAATTGTAGATTATAATCTACAATTTTTCTTCGGTACATACCTCTAGTTTATTTTGTAAGCATTAGCACCAAAGACTGAATAAGATTTTCCATAAAAATTCGAGATTTCCGAAACATAATTGCATATTTCACCCAACTGCTCGTAAAATGAGGCATATTTAACAGCTGGTAAACAGCCACCTTAATTGGAAATTACGTTTGACGTAGTTTCGGACATACTTTGAACGGCTGAGAATTGTAGAATTGGAACAGAAAGAGCTATCCACTGTAGCTATGTCGTATTCCTATAACAAACTTAAAGCATACTTGAGGTTTACTCGTCGAAGGCGGATCGCAAACAGTGTGCGAGGATATGTCCGAGAGCTGTTACACATTTTTGGGTAGGTATTTGAGGCACTGTGAAAATTTGTACAATACCTTTTTAGTAATATCCAAGACTTGACTGAAGGGTGGCGACGCTTAACCAACCCGCAAATTTTTAATCACCTTACAGGTAGAATGTCCCACCGAAACGACTTGTTTTTTTGAATATATCTATTTTTAGTTACCAATTGTATTCTGTTTAAATTTCAACGTGCCTCAAATATATTTTTAAAATTTTTGAAAACTATAATTTTATAACACCTGGCTAAGTTTTAGACCCGAATAAGAAATCTATTTTTTTTATTTTTCAACTTTTTAAATACTAAATTTCAAGTTATTAAAGTTTCAAAATGTCTGAAGGGATTTGCTAATTTATAAATTTGAGCCCCGCTGCTCTTCAGCCAGGTCTGTGTTTTTGTATTCGGATATTACAGTAGAACCTCGATAAGTTAAAAACCTCTGTAAGTTAATTTTTTTTTGAATTCCCTTCCCCTGAAAGCATAAAACCTCCATACTTAAATCACAAAACCTCGGTAACTTAAACAAATATTCTGAACATCACCCTCGATAACTTAAAATAATATTTTAGTGGCCTCCATAAGTTAAAGTAAGTATTATCAGTGTCATCATGAATTTGAGTAAGTATCCAAACAAAAGGTTTTTGAAAATGGAGATTTGAATGATTCGCCACTAGATCTGCCAATCTCAATCAGTAGAGCAAGGAAGGCTGTGAACGATTTACTCGATTTTATCGAGCATTGTGATGATGTTAACGACAAAATTTTTTGTTCTTTACATAATATAGAAAACATAATTGATGTAGAAAATCAAAATTGCATGAAATGAAAAAAATTACTGATTGTTTAAATAATTGACTGTTTAAATAAATAATTGATTCTAAATGAACAGATAAAAAATTTATTGAACTAAATACATCCTCTATGTCTATAAAATCCACAAACCTCGGGAAGTTAAAAATTTTACTCTGACAACCTCTCTCACTCTCGATAAGTAAAAAACTCGATAACTTAAATTTTTTAACGTTTCCCTTGAATTTTAACTTATCGAGGTTCTACTGTACTAAAGAGGTATTGTATACTATTTTCACAGTGTTTCAAATACCTACCCAAAAATGTCTAACAGCTCTCGGTCTAATATACGGCAGAAGGCCGCACATCGAACACAGATCGCTCCCGCTGTTCCCGAAACGCCCGGCCGACCGTGAACAGATGATTCTCAGTTTCCTGTTTTCTAACAATTTCACGCTCAAATTGTTTTTCGCTCATACTTGTATGATGTGCCACGTCTAATGTATACTTGTTTTGCATTAGCGACACGTTAGCAGAGGGAGTGCCTCATGATTTTAAATTCATAGCCGCGCATTTAGGTGGAAATTTGTTATTGTTTTCAAATTTATTCATCACATAAATTAACTAAGTGAACTGATTTTCTTATAATAATTAATTAGTGTTGGATTTGTCCTACCGGGTAAACATTTTTGGGGGGGGACCTATACAATATGTGGAGAAATTTAAAAAAAAAATATTTTATTTTATATTCTTTGTTAATGCCTATATTTAGAATAAATAAAATTAAACGATTATTAACAGACAATGGACCAGGGTCGATAGCTTTGAAAATGGTAAAAAGTGAAAAAAAATTATAGTAGGATGAAACCCATTGGAAAAGGTAGAGAATATAACAAAAATGTTAAAAATATTTCATTTTTTTTATATTCTCTACATTTTCCAATGGGTTTCATCCTACTATAATTTTTTTTGGTCTCAAAAATTATCGACCCTGGTCTACAAGTGTTTGTTTATAATTCTATTTATTAGTGTATTTGCCATATGGCAACATACACTATTGGCATCGGTCGGATGGCGGGACCTAGGGGTCGGACCAAAATTTCTCGACGTTTCATAACCTCCTAAACACTTTGGCACCATTTTTAAAAATGTTTATATATATATGTATATATATATATATATGTGTACGGGCAATAACTTTCGAAAGAGTTAATTGATTTTAACGAAATTTGGGCCACGTATTGAAATCCATCTCCGCCAGAAGCCTATTTAAAATGGGCGTAATCGGGCTATTTTAAGGGTAGTTTTTAGGGGTTGAAAAATGTTTTTGGGCCCCAAAATGCCGAAAAAATTTTCAGAATCCTTTCAAAATTGACATTTAACCCGTTAGTAGCAATTAAAAAGTGTCCCTAAAATTTTAATAAAATCGGCCCAACAGGACCGGACTTACAAATTTTTTGAAGACACTAATTTGTAGATAGTGACTTATTTATTGAAGGGTGTATTTAATTCGGTGTAGACGTTAGATTGATAATAATATTGCAGTTAAGAAAAAAAATGTTATTTTCAGGGGTGTATTAAGGAGTCAAATTTTTAATTTTGCTCAAAAACCAACTTAAGTTCGCGTAATAAAGCCACACTGCCTGTATACACTATATTGTCGGCAGAGTTTTGGCACTGCGACCCGGGTTTTTTTTAATTTAATTTTTTCCGAAAAAAAAATAAAAATTGAAAAAAATACAATTTTCGAAAATATTGAAATTTTTATAATAGAAAACAGTACACGGGTAATTGGAATAGAATAAAATCAATTTAAACACTCATTGATTGCAACGTTTCGTCTTTATTTAAGTAAGACTTTTTCAAGCTTTGAAAAAATTTTTACAAAAATTAACAATCATATAATAAAAATATTAAACATTATGGATTAAATAATTTACTAAAAAGAACCAATGGTGTGACTAACCTCTATATGTTTAAATTATAATAAAACTATGATATAATAAGCAATTTCGCATTATAATTATCAATGAGTGTTTAAATTGATTTATTTTTATTCCAATTACTTACCCGTGATACTGTTTTCTATTATAACATATATCTGGAATTGAACTTTAAAGATGAATTGAAATTTTTGAAAAAAGCTCGATAAAAAACTCAAAATGTCGAATAATTTTAACATGTAAATTTTTTTCGAAAAATTGAATGTTTTCGAAATTTTTACTTTATTTTTTGGTGAGATTTTGTCGGGCCTATGGACACATGTCCATAGTGCCCAGTATATTAGAAAAAAAGCATCCTAGATAAATATTGCAAAACATAAATACGTAAGAATATCTTCATTTTCAGATCTCAAATATTTAAGACTAGCAGCCCGGATTTGTAGTTTGCCTATTATAGATAGATATATTAGGACTCTTTTAATGGAATGTAGCCGAATTTGCCCGGCTTTTTCCGGGAATAACAGACCCCCTGTCATGAAATCATAATTAGATGTCCCATCCCACATATTTTATCTCGATATTCGTGGAAATCAAAAGAAACATTCGACTAGAAGCACTTGTTGTATACTGCACGTGGTGTGAAGTCAGCAGTCGAATGACTGGAAGTTACACAGCTTTTATGCACCGGTAACATATAA
The DNA here is from genome assembly GCA_034508555.1 of Venustoraphidia nigricollis. Taxonomy (NCBI): domain Eukaryota; kingdom Metazoa; phylum Arthropoda; class Insecta; order Raphidioptera; family Raphidiidae; genus Venustoraphidia; species Venustoraphidia nigricollis. Next base: position 293,128 of record JAVRKA010000068.1, read on the forward strand.
AACAAGCGGGGGGAACAAGAAATACCGGTATGCCTTGGCAACGCGTTATGGTGTGTGTCATGCTTTTTTACATGAACCGATTTTCCCCGCTCTGTTCGACAAGCGAAAATAAAATATTTTTTTATATACTTATTCTGAGACGGATTTAAATGTTTTCAAAAGAGCCTCTAAAGAACACGCTTTACAAATGAATTTTTTATAGGTTTTTATTTGATTTTTCGTAATATAATTAATTTAAAATGTTGTTTCGATAAAATTATTTATTTATTGACAGGAAGAGTAATTAAAAATATACAAAAATGTAATAAGCATAAAATTGCTTTAACTTTTATTTCTCTTCACAGTTTAAATATTTAAATCTAATATTCAAAATCAAATTAAGCAAGTGTTTTAAATCTCATAAAATATGCTAAGACTATTTAAATGGGGAGTTAAAGAGACAAAAAAGCTACGGAAGCATTTTACCTACATTAACTTTATCTTCTAAAGGAGTGCATTGACTTGCGCCGTAGCTCACTTAGATTATAATAGGGTAAATGTGCCGAATGCCAACTATTAAGACGTAGCTTCACCTGTATGTTTGTTTGTTTGTAGAGGAATCTTTGAACGTGAAATTCACCAACTTCAAAACGTCAAATTAAACTGAAACTTCGCACACTTATTAAGGATCGATGACAATACAATAATTTAATAAGTGTGTCCCATTATCCTGACCAGGATTTTCAGGATAAAAAATAAGACTAAAAAATAAATAATAGTTAAAAAAACTAAAAAAAACACGCTTTAATAGCTAACCGAACTTAAAAGTATTAAATTTTTTTTTTATTGTAAAACATATATTATAGAACATATCGAACAACTGGTAAATAGTCACCTTAAAGCTATGAACGTGTTCAAAAATATATTAAAAATGTCATAAGCCGGGTCTGAGTAATTTTTTAATAAATGTAAAAAAGTGACGATGTGTAATGAATATAATGTTTGTTGCTATTTCAGACACCAGAGGACTGAAACTCATTTTGAATCATCGAAGGGAAGTATTTATTCAGATTTCGTTCATATTTTGTTTTAAGACTAGAAAGTTTGCGGAGCTGTACTGAAATAAACTTTCTTCGCGCGTGAAATTTATTCATTGGCCACGTACATCGCGCTTTTAGAACAACAAAAAGGAATAAAAAATAATTTTCACTGAAAATAAACTTTCAGTGATTATTTAGGATGACTGATTTCTCAGAATGCAAAATATGCTCTCGGGAAATTGTGAACTGTGGTCGCAATATTCATTTTTTTACTGGTTTTATTAACTGTGATTAAGCATTAAACCTAACAAAATTTGGCTTGCTACTTAAAAATTGCAAAAAACACAGAATTTTGCTCTAAAAATCAAGAAACGTGATATTCGTCAATATTTTTGCACCGCACGTCAAGAGATTTCTAATTACAGGAAGGCAGATTAACATTTCGAATTTTTTTCTTTACAAACTTATGTTAAAAATACTGACAAATTTGACTTGCTTAATATTTTTTTTTCAAATTTATTTTTTTCTGCACAAAAATGTATGTAAAACACGCTCATTTTTGTGTATTTATCTGATTTTAAATCTTTTATTTACATCAAATAAACTGTAAAAACTTAGCTAAAACTCATATGGAAAGAACGATGTATATTTCTGGTTTGTTTTCAAAAATTAGCATCAAAGATTGAATAAGATTTTTCAATGAAAGCAATTTGTACAGCTGATCCTCAGTAACCTTAAACAATGAATTTTCCTATAAGCAACAAAAAAACCGACAGGATATGATTTTTTTCGAAACACGAAACCAATTTATTTTTTAATAAGATATTAAAAAAAGAAAATATCTTTGTATAACTGGGCTATCGGTCTTTCGTCCCTTTTTTCTATACAATATAGGTTTCCTTACAAAATATGAAATAGATGGATGTTCTAAATACGCAAGCACATAGACGTATGCGGTATGTAAGCGAGATATTATATTGACTGACGAAACTTAATACGGCTTATCCCGATCCTAATACAGATGCGTCGTCCTTCCGCGATGCGCACATGTTAACAAAAGAACACCAATATGTATAACTCTGTCGCAAGGTTAGCAGAACATTCTAAGGTGGGCGTTAACTTCAGCGAAAGTGTGACTTGGCGAGACGGGACAGAGGACAGGGTTGCAGATCTTGAGATATTTTGGGATGTTCTATATATATTTATTTATTTATTTGAATTTTGAAATGTGTTTCATTTGATACCCAATACGGCACATTTAAAAAAAATTATATAATGAGCCTCACCCTTATAAGTTCACGTAAGAAGTTTAACTTCTTTAGTTTTTAATATTATTCTCAAGTTTAATTTTTTGTTATGTCAAATTAATTAATAATATTTACACATACCTTAGCAACACACTGTAAACTTCTGTCCTTGTCAGTTACATGTAATTTAGAAGACAAATTAACTTCCCCTTTAGGGGTCGATTCTATTTCCCCTCGATTATGTACTTTTTTCAAACAGATACGTCGCTAAGGAAGTTAAACTTCAAAAAAAAAAAAAATTAATACAGGACTTTATGTCCTCTAGGGGCGCCATATTCAATGTTGTGTGACGTCACATAGCCTATAACCAGCGAACGATCAAGACGCTTCTAACGATACTTAATTTGTCAAATTATGATAGATAGCTTAGAAAATATTCGGAAACAGATGAACATACTTTTGACCGTAATCGGGTAAAAATATCGTAATATCTCGATGGGAAAGGATTGGTATTTACGGTTGAATTGAATTCTGTGTTTGAGGTTTTTTGTGAGTGCATATTTTCTGTAGGTAGGTATATGTGGAACTAAATAATTTAGCGAGCGTATATATGCATTTTACCTATGAAGGACAACATAAGAGGATATCTTATGTGCATTTGATGCATTTATACCCTACATAGACCACGCAATGTTTTGTGTCAGATCTGTTTGTACTTGAACGAGAGCTAGTCAAATTTGTCCAAATAAAATTGAAGTGACGTATCTATTTGTCGGTAACGTTAAAGGGGAAATGCTTCAACGGCGGAGAAACCTTGAGCGCAAGAAAGGAAGGAACAATTGTATACACATACACATTTACATGTGTACAACCTATGGTGGCAAGATTGATTTATTCACCAGTTTTGCGCGTGTTTTATAACATTGTATAACTGTCAAAGTACTATATAATAGAAAAAGCGCGTGTAGATAAATAATTTAGGTAGGGTTTATACATTGTATACATATACACAGTTACATATTATTGTTTATATATGCATGTATTTATAAATACATATAAACGTGTGTTACTTTGTAGACACAAGACATCGCGGTTTTCAATTTATATTTGTTGAATGATCCTCGTATGTATGTAAAGCTTTTGAATTGACAACAATGTAACGAATATCTCTGCTGTAAGTAGTTAAGCAGTCGTCCCACGAATAACAGTTAATCAAATGTATAGTTAAAGGTTATACTGATATTACAAATTGGTCGAAAGTCCGCAGGGCACAGTAGAAATTCGTCGAATTGAGAAGTATTGGCAATATTTAAGTATTAAAAATGTATAGTAATAATCTATTTTTGTGAACCCTTGATACTTGAGAGCCCAGAGAATAAGCCCTAGTAGGTCCACCCCTAGTAATGCATGTTGTTATTGGAAGATAGAAAAATATAAACAAATAATCTTTGATTTTGCATTATGAATATAGATGACTCGAGCTGCAGACTAAACTAATATTTTCTGCTTTATTCTTAAAAGAAGCTATACTTGGCACATTATTAGATCAACTTGCATAAAATCGCTTCTTTCAAGAGCATATCTAATAATATCTAATTCTGTTTTAAAGTTTCATTCGTACAATGTACGCTAGGCAGCCTAGGCTGCATCCCGTATGAAAAATTCGTTGGATTCATTCCTAAAGAATGAAATTCTGAAGGTTGCCGGAAAAAATCGGCGCGCAATTTTTTTAGCCGGGCTATGGGAATTATCATTTAAATCGCTTTGTATGTTTGTATGTCCGATATATCGAATGGTAAAAGCTGCATTCAAATTGGTTTAGTAGTTCTCGTGGACATATCTTAATGTAATACAATTAAGTCGCTATAATATTATATGTTCTGTTAAAATATTTTTGAAAATAAAAACATAATCCATAAATGATGAATTTTTATTTGGAGGTTATAGGATCATTAAATAAAAACACCAGGAAATTTAATTATTTCTTGCGACGTTTCGTGCATTATATTTGCACTTCATCAGGCAATCTACAGAACAAGAATACAATATAATTAACAGGATTCATTAAAAAACATTAAAAACATTATTACATGTAAGTAAACATTCATACCATAATACAAGTATCCTGGCATCGTCCACTTAATATTATATTTCTTGTCGTAATTCATAAGTACAGGTTGCGATTGAAAATAGTCAAAATCAATATATTAATTAATTATTCCTTAAGTGAGCTGTTCAAAAAACTAACAACAAAATTGTACAGATTGTGTTGTCTAACATCAAATACGCCATCTTAGTCACTAAACATCCACAGTTGCGTATGCGCACAGCTGTGAATACATTGCATACGCAACTGTGGATGTTTAGTGACTAAGATGACGTATTTGATGTTAGACAACACAATCTGTACAATTTTGTTGTTAGTTTTTTGAACAGCTCACTTAAGGAATAATTAATTAATATATTGATTTTGACTATTTTCAATCGCAACCTGTACTTATGAATTACGACAAGAAATATAATATTAAGTGGACGATGCCAGGATACTTGTATTATGGTATGAATGTTTACTTACATGTAATAATGTTTTTAATGTTTTTTAATGAATCCTGTTAATTATATTGTATTCTTGTTCTGTAGATTGCCTGATGAAGTGCAAATATAATGCACGAAACGTCGCAAGAAATAATTAAATTTCCTGGTGTTTTTATTTAATGATCCTATAACCTCCAAATAAAAATTCATCATTTATACATTCACAAGGATCCAAATAGATTATTAAAAACATAATCCTCTCATATACAAACACACAAAGCGATTTAAATGATAATTCCCATAGCCCGGCTAAAAAAAAATGCGCGCCGATTTTTTTCTGACAATCGTCTGAATTTCATTCTTTAAGTTTTTCTGAACTTAAATCATCAATCGGAATGAATCCACCGGATTTTTTTCATATGGGCCTAGCGCCCGATCTATATCGTCACATCGTGTGATAACTGCTTTACGTTTTGCAATGAAATACCTGGCTTTGACGTTGTATTATTTTAATGCAGAACCATTAATGGTCCGCTTGAACATTAGTTAGTCTAGTCGAGATTGTGCAGCAATAGGCGTTCAAATGCCGACGCCTTATTGTGTAACTATGGTTCTACGTAACTACTAGGGCTGGGTTATTTATATCAAAAACTCGCGATGAAGTGCCAAACCAAAACAGAATGTCTGAAATTAAATTTTCTTTTGAGCAAAATAAAAAAAAATCCAACCATCGTGTGCAGTGACGCTGGTAACTGCTAATAATATGATATTTGCACAGTACTGTAGACAACTTAGGTTCTTACAGATTTTTCTCCTTTATTAATACGTAAAATGTCAATATAAAAATCGATGGGTGTATGTATGTTCTCTATGCACTCCAAAACGGCTTGACCGATTTTTATGAAATTTTCAAACAATCTTCACATTAGCCCGGTGAGTGAGTCAGTGAAGTTTGGTAGCAATCGGATCTACAGATTTCTTTTGTTTACCATAATATTGCATTATGTGTACAATTTCAACTCAGAAGGAAGCAGGGTGGTAATTTAAAAGTGCGATTTGCACCCGGGCGAAGCCGGACCGGGACGCTATTTTATATTCTAGAATCTCTACTATGTCCGTACAAATTTTCCAAGAAAATCCGTTCAGTAGTTAGGGCGTTATTGAGCGTTATTGAGCAACAAACTTACCGGTCGCATGTTTGAATAATTGTTTCCTAGTTAATAAAAGATTAAAACTGGATAACAAAAACAAACTGTTAATATTTTATATAATGCGATCGATAATAAATTATGCAGTCGTGTATGGTCTGGGTTTGGCATGTTCTAAACTAATTATAAAAAAGTACCGCAAAACAAATGCTTATAAGGATAAAAGGAGAATTTCTTAAATATACAAAAAACTCATTCCATGCGTCATGAACTTATGGAAATTGTAAATGATCACGCTTATACTACGCTCACTTCATGCCGCCTCTGAAAGCTTATTTTATGTAGATTAGTCCGGTCGAAATAGGAAAAAAATCGAGAAAAAATGCATAAACGAAGACAATTTTCAACAAAATCCCCTTTGTTTATATGTCTACATTTTTTACCTGAATGCAATTTTTGTATCTAATTCTCATAGACCAGAGATTCCCAATCTTTTCTGAACCAGCGTCCCTTTTAGATGAAAAAAAATCCAACCCACAAAGTACCCATCAATTACCTTTAAACCACCCATAAATTACCTATAAGTTACCCATAAACTACCTACAACCCATAAAATTACTCATAAACTACCTATAAGGTACCCCTCAAGTTACCTTAGACCACCCATAAACTACCGTAGTGCATAAACTACCTATAAAATACCCATAAAAGAACCTTAGACCACCCATAAACTACCCATTAACTACCCATAAACTACCGTAGTGCATAAACTACCTATAAAATACCCATAAAGGAACCTTAGACCACCCATAAACTACCCATTAACTACCCATAAACTACCGTAGTGCATAAACTCCCTATAAAATACCCATAAAGGAACCTTAGACCACCCATAAACTACCCATTAACTACCGTAGTGCATAATATACACTGATACCTCGACATACGAGTTTTATTCGTTCCGTAACGTTGCTCGAATGTCAATTTGCTCGTATCTCAAAGCAAATGTCCCCATTTAAATTAATTAAAATGCCATTAATCCGTTCCAGTCCCCAAAATGCCACCCCAGTGGTTTTTGTTACGTGGTTTTTGAATAAGAAACATGTATTTCTAAATGTATTATATGGAGAGTTCAAGGGACCAGCCCAGAAAAATTCGAATCATCGAGAATTTTGAATTATCGGTGTTCGAATTAACAAAGCTTCACTGTACACATATTTAAATAAATTCGCATTTATTGACATAAATGAATAGGCGACTGTAGCTGCCAGCATCTCTGATCGAAGGAATAAGGCAAATAGAAAAGATAAATCCATTTTCGTTTTGAAATTGAGTTAGATATTGCAGTTAGATGCGACCGCGTCTTGTTGAGTTCGACGCGCATATTTCCACTTTATACAACGTAAGTGGATTACAGAGGTTGCCTCGTTCCTTTGGATATGAGGGGATGATGTCATCCGGCAGATCTGGCAATTGATTGAGATGGCTGTTGTTTATAAACTTTGATGGAAGTATTAAAGTCAAAGACAAAGTATTGACGTTATTTTTGCATTTTTAAGGTCATATAGTTTAATATAAATGACATTTTTGATGTTATAGGCTGATAAAAATATGAACGGTCCGCCAGTCGACGTCTTTCCTGTGCGTATGCTGATTGGTCAGATGGAACCGAGGCAGCCTCTGTGATATATTTCCTTTACGTCGACTGATAGACCGGTGGTGCGCAACATTTTTCAGTTGCGTATTTGAAAAATTGAAAAACTGATATCAAATTATGTAATAGATTTCAGAGTATATTTTTCGTCAATTTTGGTGACCCCCGGTTGTATTATATTAAGTAATAATAATAATAATAATAAATGTAAAAACCTCTACCTATTACAACAAAATGGTTACTAAGTCACTAAGTTATTTAGTGTGATTAGTAGAATCTTTTGATAGTTTTTATCCAAGGCTAGTAGAATGCTCTAGGTTGAGCGTTAATATTGTTGAAAGTGTAACTAGACGAGACGGGAGAGGGCGAGGATTGTAAACCTTGAGACCTTTTTCTCAGCTGTCAAACGTTCATTATAATTGAAAAATCAAGCCAAGGGTTTCAAATGACGTAAGCAATCGTCAGTCAATCACAGACGTGACCATTTTTATAGCCTCTTACGCCTTGAGTTTTATCTCAAGAAAAAAAAAATTTTTTTTGAAAAATGTTATCTTTTTAGATTACCAAATATCAATACAAAACGTAATGTTATTTTAAATATTTTTATAACTACAATTTTTGTCGTAAATTCGATCATTTTTGAGAAAATTTAGTTATAATATAAACATATAGGTTATGTTTTATTTTTATGAAACAGCTACTGTAATGTTATATGACGCAACAGATATACGTGAGTAATGTTAAAAGCAGTCAAAGATAATGTATTTCGCTTTTTTGTATTTACTCACCAATATTTGATGTCGCAATATAACATAATAATCATTTCTTTGAAAAGTCATATCCAGTACACAATATGTATAAATTTTACATGCAATGCGTTATTAATATTTATGCCGGTTGACACAAAAGCAATCTATCTATCTATCTATCATATGTATAAAAATCGATGGGTGTATGTATGTTCCCTATGGACCCCAAAACGGCTGGACCGATTCTGATGAAATATTCAGGCAATCTTTAGATTAGCCCAGCGGGTGGTCCTGTAAAGTTTGGTAGCGATCGGATCAACAGATTTTTTTTTTTTGTTTTTTGACAATTTTGATTTTTCTTCGATTTTTGACCATCACTATTAAAAGCGGTTGAATTCGCGCAAATTCAATACACGTTGAGAATTTTATGATAATGATTCTCATCTTTTATGACTATAGATAATTAGTGCTACCCGTGAAAAGCCGGACCGGGGTACAAGTTCGGCTCGTATTTGATCGATTTTTTCCACTTTGCCGAGAAAAAGGTTTGGCAAGATTACATACACAAGACATTTATTTATATTATAAAACATAAATACTTGCCAAGTGAATACTTAGATCTCACTTCTTTTTGTCGGCAAAGCTGGCAAACCCACTTATTTTTTGCATCGAACTTAGCGTTTTTTCATATTTATGTTTTTGGTGGGATTGACGTTTCTTCACAGAATAATTAAACAAAAATAAATTTCAGCAATGTATTTTAGATTAGATAAAGTGCTTCAATGTTTTGCAAAGCTTTGCAAACAATGAAGAGTAAGCGATGTGATTATGCAGCTTTTCGCAGCCGGATACGGAAATTCAAGTTCCAACCTTTACTTTTTTATCATTTCATTTCGTTTAGATGCGAAAAAAACAATTTTCCCTCTTTTAGTCGCTAATAAATCTTTAAGCTTCATGAATATATTTTTAAGACTGAATTTTAATTTTTTCTTTATTAGTTTTGAATGACAAATACTTTTTAATTCTTTAAAAGTTTCATCAAGAAACTGTCTTCTTTTACCATCCCAACTCCACAAGTAGGGAAACAGACCGACTAAGTCAAAATTCACTTTTCAAATTTATCCTGTCGCCCAATTGACTGGATTTTTTTTATTATACCTGCATATTTTAAATTATTTGAGTTAAAATTCAAGTTGTTAGCTGTAATAGCTACTTTAATTAATAATTAAAAATCGTTAATTATTTTTAATTCTAATTAAAAAGGTGTGCGGCAAATTTTCCTATGTATGCACATTTACACTGGATGTCAATTAATATTTAATTTCGTTTTAATTAATGCATTATAATGCGTTTATATCGTTCTCTATATAATCAATACAGTAATACCCCGAACGTACGCGATAGATATGATCCAGCGATAACCGTGTAAGTCGAATTCGTGTAAGTCGGTTTACAATTTTGCATATAAATACATACAAATTATGTTTAATTCAGACTGGTGCCTGAATAAAACAATAATGAAATATTTGCCATAATTAGTTATTATTCTGTTCATTTTGCAACGTTTTATAATATAAAATTAGACATTATATCGCATCCAAAATTATTAATATAATTCAATAATAAATCACAGGTATTTGGATTAATAATACAAAACAATCGTGTTATTGTTAATCTTGCTACGTTTCGACTACTTTATTTAGTCTTCGTCAGGCTCTGAAAAATACATATATATATATATAAATTCAATTGTACTATAATAAGCAAAAAATATATAAAAAATTGTTTTGTATTATTAATCCAAATACCTGTGATTTATTATTGAATTATAAAATAAAATCTGAACGAGTGCGTGGGAACGTGTGTGTGTTTGTGTAACCAATTTATATTTGTAGTGTGTAGTGTAAAATACACTGTCTGTTTTTTATGAAACAGTAATTATAGGTACCTACGTTCCACAGGTGATATTTGTAATAGATGGTTATCAGTCCAGTCAAACACAGTCATTATCTATGATGTCTGTTTCTTGTTATGTCTATTCTTATACTCAAATATATTAGGCGATGTCACTAATCTGTAATTTATTGGAAACCTGATTAAAATAAATAGCGATATTAATACAGCTAACAACAGGGCTGCGGTCGCTTTGATTACACAGTTCTGCTGATGTAGGCTTTCAGCACAAATTGTAATAGCTACTGTCATTAGGACATTACACATGCCGGTCAGAAATTAACAGCATGTACAATCATGTATGGATACTTTTACAATTGTGTAGACTGTAGAGTAGTGGTCAGAGTATTAGACTCACAATCGGCAGGTACTGGGTTCAAATCCCTACGGGGGGCAGATGTGGCTAGAGGACTTTCTCCTACTGCGTTTCGCCGAGAAACGGTAATTCCTGTACGGGCCAATCTTATTGGGGTTTTCCATGGTTTCCCTCAATTAATTCCAGATAAATATTGCATCTTCTGACATTTGTCTGTTATTTCATTTTCTTCCTGTTTTTTTTTTCGGTTTATCCTTAAATTTCCAAATATTTGTTAAATACGTTACGATAAATGATTTCAAATGTCGCTAATCCGATCTCAATCGGCTGATTTCCTCTGAAGATATTGTACGACAAATATTTATGTACAGAAACATACACAAACGGACGATCCTCCAAAAATAGTCAAAATAGCTTCCCAAGACCACAAAATGTCGAGGTCTGATGAAAACTTTATTTTCAAAAATCGTACCAAAACCATTACATTTTTTTTTGAAAATTTTCAGTAGCGGGAAGCTAAAACTGAACACTCTTTAAAAAATAAGATATTTTCTGTTAATGTAAATGTTTGGACAACATTTTTGTTTTATTGATTTTTAATTTTTTTGTATGTTTTACCTGCAGGTTAAACCAACAACGAGATAAGACTGTACTGTCAAAAATACGTTCTAATGTCTTTATAAAGTCAATTTTCTTTTGTTCATACATATTTCATAACTAGATATATACAGTTTTTTTATTACTTGCCATCAGAGTTGAATTTCAAAAGGGGAAACAGGAGCTCTGGGACCTCATATAACAGCGGCCTTCATAAACTTCAACATTTTTTTTTACTATTTCATAATTCTACTCGAGTGAAAAAAGTACATTTCTAGTCAAAAAGGCTTTATTCATATTATTAAAAATGTGTTCGTTTTTATTATTACATTTAAAGATTCTAAAAAAATTACTTTTTTTGAATCATAAGTGTTTTATTTTAACAGTTCGCCGGCGCTTCCTGCTTAACCAATTTTAATGTTTTTTTTTAATCGTAGCTACAGATGTGTATAAAGAAACATTTTAATATTCTCTTTTAAGGCTGTCGGAACGCTCTGAATTTAAGCCACACTACGAGGGTGCCGTTGTCAGTTGATTACTCCGAATTTTGGAAATATTTTGAAGATTTAAAAGACTTTTCTGAAAAAGGAAGAGTCACTTTAGGTTTGTGATGGAACAATTTTGTAAAATAAGTACGAATAAGGTCGTAGTGTGACATTGAAAACGTGTGTTTTTTGGCACAATTAATTCCAAGTTTTTTCTAGTAAATCGTACATAAATTACAAAAGTAGTCCATTAAAAATCTAGATTTGTCTTTTCTCTTACTTAGAGAAAAAGAATTTTTGCAAATTGTTGACGAATAAGTCGGCAATCAGCTATCAGCCGAAGCCCTATTTTTGGCTTAAATTCAGAGCGTTCCGACAGCCTTAAATCCTACTGCTCCGTTTTCCGGGCTCCGTAATTAATTTTAGAGAAAGGTAGTCGGTAAATGGCGTGTCGATTTTGACCTCTGCAAACATTTTGGAAGTTGGTTTGGGTTGAATCCTAGCTACAGCCTTGACTACGCTGTTTTCGAACCATATCTACGTGTAGTACATATATCAATATAAAAACCGACAAAACATGTACAGCTTGAATTTCTAGAATGTCGTGTGAAAATCAATAATGCATGTGGGTATGCATTTTATTTATAAGAATTATATGACTGCTAGGTGGAAAACACACAGCTCGAACACAGATTTTTTTTATTGTGTTTAAGTACACAGTATTTAACAATCGGAGTTTATTTATCAAATATGCAGGTATTATGAACATTTAATACTAAAAAATATCGAGAAGGGGTTGTAAAGAAAAAGGTAATCGACCATTTTGTTTTTTGGGTGCTATATTATTTTTAAAATGTCGTAACATAGCTTACTACTTATCATACCCTCTCTTTTGATACCAATTCGAGAGGGTTGTAAAGAAATAGATGATCGGCCATTTTGTATCGGCCGCCATTTGAGATATGGAATTAAGTCACACTGCTGATTGTATTCTATTTGTCATACCCATTCATTTGATACCCATATGGAAGAGGATTGTAGAGTAGAAGGCAATCCTCCATTTTGTGGTGGCGGCCATATTGGATTTAACAATAAACTTTATTGTAATGTCTGCAGAACCAAAGTGCGTGCAAGATTTCAGCATGATCTGATGCTGGGAAGTGATTGAAAAAACGATCGCATGATTTGTCCGTGACAAACAGACAGCAAAGCAAGTTAAATAAAAGCTGGTAATTATTGTAAGCTTGCGGAGCAAAGCATTCTTAAAGTTGTGCTTGCATTCTAGAAAAACGATTCGTGTTGGAATTATTTATTAAGAAAATATATCAAGATGCCGAAATGTCAAAATGAGTAACAGATCTTGTGTATATGTTGTATTCATACAAGTCTACGTACATAGTATAGTAGGCAGTGATATGAACAGGGCTGCTCAATTTAACATTTAATTTTGTACGCTTACAATCCAAGAGACCTTCAGTGCTGTTGATTTCTGTTTTTGAAAAAATAAAACGTGGTATTTGAGTCCTGGTTTATTAAGATACCGACCGTAATATGCCGTAACAAAAACGTACGCGTAGAAATAAATGGATGCCGCTTTTTTACGAGAAAATCACATCCATTTATTTCTGTGCACAAGTTTTTTGTGACGTCATTCACCGTTATATTACGGTCACTATATGTTTCGGTATCGCTGTATCTTAGGAAATAAGGGCTTAGGATAATAATCCTCTACTGTAATATTATAGATTATTTCACCTTATTTCCTTACGTGTTACCGGATATATTACCTTATATGTTACCGGAAGCGTGAGTCATTTTTATTTAGTAATTTATTTAGTCATGTTTCGATACGATGGTATCAATATGACGAGTCACAAATTTACAATAAACATTACAAATCATAATACATATAAAAAAATTACAATCTCATCATATTACAAAGTACACTTGAGACTACAGACTAAAACTATCTAATCTATGCTACAGACTTCACAAGACGTGCGGTCAACAAGTGCTCGGATCCATGGAATCGTTTTCCAAACAGTTGGGATAAACATACTTGAAAAACCAAGTCATGGACATCGGTAACGTAAGCAATCGACTCAACCAATCACCCACGTGACCATGTTTATAACCCAAGCTTCTAGTATTTTAGTAACCTTGTAGTGCTTTCACCACTACCTTTCACCGCTCGGTGACCAAGTTGCATCCTTAGAAACTGTACTGTAATTTATAGATCACCTGATAGAGTTTTCTCTCTTATTCTTCCGTATTTCAAATAAAGTGTTTTCCTTAAAAGAAAAATGCGTGAAAATTTAACAGTCTTCAAGCAGCTCGTAACCGCAGTCATCAATTCACACGTAGCTGCTGTTTTTTGAGCGATCACTCATTATTATTTTTCTTCTTTCAGTATTCAATGTTAATAAAAGATTTGTTGTAATTATTAAGCTTTAAAATTTTATTTGTGTTTAATCGTGGTTTCGTATTAATTAATAGTAGATTTAGTTTTTTTATTTTTTAACAGGAAATTGGACAATTAATTTTTAATATAGTTAAACTAAATTAAAAAAATTTTTAATTTAGTTTAACTATATTAAAATTGAATTGTCCAATTTCCTGTTAAAAAATAAAAAAAACTTATTAATTATAATGGACGTGAACAATATTGAGAGTAAATTTAGTATTTGGAGCATAACCCAGTTTCGATCAGAATCAACTAAACAATTAATATAAAAAAAATAATATTGAAAAACGCGCTTAGAACAACACACTTTTTTTTCCATTTCTATAACATTTAACAGGGTGTGAATTAAATGAGTGTCCCAGACTTTTTAACGTTACAGAAGACGTTTTAGTAAGCAAGTTTTTTATTTTTGCAAAAATATGTATTTTTATTTTCAAATTATTGGTCATTACTTAATAAGTATCTACAAATATCTGTATTTCTTTATCTACACTGTATCGTCGAGGTTGTTAGATACAGAGGTGACCTCGTTTTCTTGGATAATAGTGGGGGAATGGTGTCAATTGCTATTTCATGGTTGATAAAAATATTGAACGGCCTTCTAGCTGATGTCATTCATTAACAAGGTGACCTGTGTACCTAATGACCTTGAGTGCAGCATGAATAAAATTAGCTCTTGGTTTTCTCAAAAGAAAATATTACGTAACATTTGTTTTGATTGTTCGTGCAACAGAGACTTAAGATATTTATCAGAAAGTCAATTGAATTCAAAATCGATATTTGTGCCACTTGTTACAAATTGCTTTTTAATAGAGTACTGGGAGGGAAAGCTATAGCTTCTCTCTTTCCATAGCATTCTTATCTCACACCGATTACTCTATTTGCTTAGCTTCGATCACGTAAATATTTAATGGTTCAGGAATATTGTTTTAATTGCGACACTTTTAAAGTGTAAATTACGTCTCACTAATCGATTAATAATAATAATGCTTTATTCAAAACACAGTGTAGAATGAGTCCATTGAAATTTTCAATATCAGTAATTTAAATATATACTTATTATAATGTGAAAATCAGGACGTACGTGCAAAAAATGTTTGTAATGATATTTACAGTCGAGCGACTTAACATTCACTATATCGCTCGTGATAACATTTTGTTACACTCATGATATTACATTCATTTACAAACAGGATACATAAACGACTATTACAGATTAGGGATGTCGAAAAAATATCGATATATTGATATTTTTTATTTGATATATCGATATTTTTGGGCGGTATTTAATCTTTCGATATATCGATATAAAATTCCGAGTATCGAAAACCGATATTTTTTTCCAGTAGCAACACTTGTATACTATCGCGATTGATTATGGCCGTTTAATTATTTCGAAAATATCGAAAACTCCATTGAAAAAGAAACATGTGTTTTTACATTTGTTTTTGAAACACACTTTTAAGTGCGTTCCAAAAACAACAACAGTGGATAAAGCATATGTAAAACACGTTTCTTTTTTACCGGATTTTTCGATATTTTTGGGGTAATAAACAGTCAAAATAGCTATTCATGCAATATTTCATTTCATTTCTATAACATCTAGAATATTTTTAATTATTTCGATTAACACCTCAATTCATGTTGTACCAACAATTTTCTGTCGCATGTCACCTCTGGCACGCATGCCACAGGTTCGCCATCGCTGGCTTTATTAAGTAATTGTTCGATTAATCTCTAAAATTCTCTGCTCCTAAATGTATTAGACGTTTAATTAATAAACAAAAAAAAATTCTTATCGTTGCTCCTGATTTCAGATAATTATTTATTATTCGATTTATTGGAAATAATGTCCGTTAATTGCTATTTGAGATTATATTAAGCTAGCCAATATGTATACCAAATTTCTTCAAGTGCCAATGTTCTTTTTAAAATTGTACCGATATATCGATATTTTTAAAAAAAATATATCGGTACCGATATCGATACGATATATATTGATATTTTTTGGCACTTCTGACATCCATATTACAGCTGCTAATTATCAGAATTATATGTACCTTGCAAGAATATATATTTTCAATTCATCATAGCTTAATAATGAACTAAATTTCCACTTGGACCTTTACCGCAATGGAATCGTCGAAGTATTGTCTGTAATATCGAATAATACATTCCGTAGGTAAGCAGCGTCGTTGATCGAATAGGAACGATAAAATAGCCCGATTCATTTTTATAGATCGCAATTTACGAGACTATTTCACGTGTAAACAAGTGCTCATTGAAACTGAATATATTATAGACCAAATTAAGATTTATTTGAAACGTATTCATGACGGTGGAAAGAGGTTGAATTTTCAATTTTTTTTCTAATGAAAATAAATCTCATCAGAGCGGTAAATTTAAGCGTAGAATATGTAATAAATTCAGAGTTGGCTCGTCAAAAGTAATGTTTTTAAAGTGAGTGTTTATCAGCTGTTCAGTATGGCCCCGTTTTCACCCGCATACGAGCAGTCGGAAATCTCTCATTTCTATATGAAAAATCTTATTCAATCTTTAATGTTAATGCTTCAAAATAAACTATAAATATGTACCGTTCTTCTTATATGACAGTCAAGTTTTTTTCAGTTTATTTGATCTAAATAAACGATTTAAAATCAGATAAAAACGAAAAAATTAGCATAACTCTTACACAGATTTTTGTACAAAAAAAAAATATTTGAAGAAAATAATTGAGCTAGCCAAATGTGTCAGTGTTTTTTTACATGTTTTTAAAGAAAAAATTTCAAAATGTTAGTTTTCCTTCCCGTAATTCGAAATCTCGTGACGTGCTGTAAAGAAATATTGACGAGTATCACGTTTTATTATTCAATTTTAAGTACAAAAATATTTTCTTTGAAATTTTTAAGCTTCAAGCCAAATTTTGTGAAGCTTAATGCTTAATAATTTACAGCTAATTAAAACAGTAATAATATGTATTTTGCGACCACAGTTCGAAATTTCCCGAGAGCATATTTTACAATCTGAGGGACCAGTTCCCTTAAAGTATTTCATAACCTTTTATCTTTGACTTTTCGGTAACGGCGAATTCTTGGTAAACCCACTTGTCTAATTGATTTTGCAGTTATATGTAGTTTCGATGACAATAGATTATTATGTTATTTTGGCTATTATAACAACTTAAAACCTTTCCAAAGAAAACGGCTTGTGTTTTAAATATGGATATTTTGATATTTGACACACTTGATGGAAACGAGGAAACCACTGATAACTGTTAATCATAAAAACGACGAGAACTTTTCATTTGTGGCGTTGAGTTTTCATATTAAAATAAACTTGCGATGAATTAAAAATATGTAAATTACACCCCCCAGTTTTAAGATGAATTAATTATAATATATTGGTAGAAATGAAAAATAGACGTATCATCCTTTTACTTAAAACACGATTTTAAATCCTTGAGATAATCCGATGAAACTGATTTTAAATAGACTTTATGCGGTGGCGAATTGTAAGGTGTATAGCAAATTTCGTTATAATCAATACATTTTTAACTTCCCGTTATTGATAATTTTCAAAAAAAGGAAGTTATTGGTTTCGATACAATTTTCGAAAATCGAGTTGTCATCAGATTGCGGCGTTTCGGGGCTTTATATTAAAGCAGCGGGTGATCTTATGAACTTTAGTAGCGATTGGATTAACAGAATTTTTTTTCTTGTTTTTTGGAAATTTTGATTTTTCTTCGAATTTTGAACATCCACAATTAAAAGCGATTGAATTCGCGCAAATTCAATACACGTTGAGAATTTTATGGTAATGATTCTCATCTTTTATATCCTATATATTATATTTACACCCAGGCGAAGCCGAACTGGGTCGCTAGTGTTATATAAATGTTCAATATAATCCGGTTTTAATTCTTTATTTGGATTTTGTTAAATTCCGTGCGATTTGCAAGAGTTTGTAAACGCAGCCAAGTTATCCACGATTATGTCCAACATCGAGATTTTGTGGTCCGAGCTCTAGGTTCCGTCATCCGACCGAGGCCAGTAGTATATGAGGCGAATGGACTAATAATAAATTTATTTTAAATAGGTATATAAACTTGTATCTACACTATAAAAGCAAGCACTAAGAAATTTATACACGATTCCTGAGTCTCAAAGTTTACGCTTTTGTTTTCTTAGATTGTAAATTTTTTAGACTTCTTTTCAGACATAGATTTTATATGCTTTTTGTAGATTGTAAATAAAAGACTAGATATTTTTTTCTGTTTCAGGTTACTGTTTACCAGCTGTTCGGTATAGGTCTATGTTATGAGATGTGTG
This sequence comes from Venustoraphidia nigricollis, assembly GCA_034508555.1. Lineage (NCBI taxonomy): Eukaryota > Metazoa > Arthropoda > Insecta > Raphidioptera > Raphidiidae > Venustoraphidia > Venustoraphidia nigricollis. The sequence goes on from JAVRKA010000068.1 coordinate 311,623, forward strand.
TGTGCATGTAAAATTTCTATGAAAAATCTTATTCAATCTTTGTATGAGATTTTTCGTAGAAATTAAAGATTTCCGAGACGCGAGTCAGTACATTTTACATGATATGAAAAATCTTATTCAATCTTTGATAATGCTTACAAAATAAACTAGAAATGTGTACCATTCTTCCCATGTGATTTTTAGTCAAGTTTCTGCATTTAATTTAATCTAAATATACGATTTAAAAATTTGATAAAAACGAGAAAGTTAGTTTATGTTTTATACAATTTTTTGTACAGAAAAAATACAACATTTTGTAAAGAAAAAACTTCAAAATGTTAATTTGTTCAATAACTGAGGCTATTGAGCTTCTATAATCTATCTATCTGTACAACAGCTCCCCTCAGGGGAAACATTGGAATATAGTTAGCAATCCAATGTTTTATTGGAATTAGCACTCCCAAGGAACCCGAGCTCGTACCAGTCGACATATTATCTAATACATACATAGATGACCTCAGTTGTTGATCGTCTATCATATTATCACTGCTAAAAAATCTATTTTAAGGCCCAGTTTCTGACTAGAAAATTAAGCAAAATTGTTTCAATAATTTTTCTTTGTATAAATTCGGAAAATTCGATATTTTTTAGTTGCAGAATTGATATGTTTAAAAATTTGGTTCGAAATTCTGTAATAGCGACATCCCGGAATTTTGGTATGGAATCCCTCTAGTCGCGTCGTCTTTTATTTCTCGTTTCAGTTACAACACATATAACCGAACATAAGACTGCTGTGATCTGTATCTACAGAGTTTCTACATTATTAACATATTTCGTCGAACCATTTTGTATGTAACAGGTATCCGGAAACTATTCACCAAGTGTTCAAACTACTGTGAGAGAGAGAGAAAGTTTGTAGATTATAGACGCTCAACAGCTGAGGTCATCAGGTTCTATTAAACTAGCGTTGGACACGACTGTATTTTTTTACATGCTTTTATTAGCTTCACCTGTATGTTTGTAACGAAATTTTTGAACGTGAAATTCACCTACTTTAAAACGTCAGATTAAAGTGAAACTTTGCACACTTATCAAGGACCGATGACAATACAATAATTTAATAAGTTTGTCCCATTATCCTAACCAGGATCATCAGGATAAAAAATAAAACTAAAAAATAAATAATAGTTTAAAAAACTAAGTAACACGCTTTAATAGCAAACCGAACTAAAAAATAAAAAAAATTATAGTGAGCCTCACCCTCATAAGCTCACATAAGAAGTTTAACTTGTTTAGTTTTTAATATTATTCCCAAGTTTAATTTTTTTTTATGTGAAACTCATTAATAATATTTACACATACGTAGGGACACACTATAAACTTCTGTCCTTGCCAGTTTCATGTAATTTAGGTAGCAAACTAACTTCCCCTTTATGTGCCAGTTCTACTTCCCCTCGATTTCTTACTTTTTTCAAATAGATACGTCGCTAAAGAAGTTAAACTTCAAAAACAATTTTTTCTTGTAAAAAAGCGTGGGGTGCTTATTACTATTTTTATACTAACTCTACTTTTACAAATTACCATTGAAATATTTATATCAGTTGATATCAAGCACTCCACGATTTTTTTTACAATAAAAAGATATTTTTTATTTTTTAGTTCGATTTGCTATTAAAGCGTGTTTTTTTAGTTTTTTAAACCGTTATTTTAGTAATAATTTAAAATCAAGTATATAAATGAAAGTCTGGTACTTTCATCGACTAAAGGGAAAAACTAACAGTCAAATAAACAAAATCATTTTATCATTATTGACCTGACCCAAAATCTTTTCGCGTCAAAAATGATTTATCAACAAATTGCCTACTTGTACACATACAAAACGAAAAAAGTTTCAAAAGTTTAAGCTCGCCTGTGAAAATATTCGATTTCTTCTATTGAAACGTGCTTTTCTACCAAATGTTTTGAATAAATTTCATGCTTGCATAAATTTGGAAATATGTATGACATCAATACGGTAATTTAAAAAATATGTTATATTATACAAAAGTATGTAAAATTGTGAAAATAAGAACGAAATAGTTGCAGAAATATATTCTTTTTAGATAAAAGTTTATTAGAATTTGTTTTTAATAAATTTAATTTATCTTTCACAAAAAATAAAAAAAGACATACTTACCATTTTGTCGAGAGGGGACTTCGTTACTTTTTGAAAATAATCATTACTATAGATTATTTTCTCATTGTTTTACTTAAAAGTTAATTTAAATTGTTCACAAAAAAATCAGTGTCTTACAAAAAGTTTTTTCGCGGATCGCGCGAGTTACTGACTATTATAAAATTGGTTTCCACTTATTTTAAAATTTTACATGATTATTTTATGAAGCCATTTTCTAAGCAAGCTATAATGCAATGATTTCTCCATTGATTATTAGAAAAACTGAATATTATTTTTTTTTGTGATTGCAGTTAATTTAAAAATAATTTATATATATTTTTTTAATGTAAGTAAAGTAATAGATTTATTATTATTGTAAAATTAATTTTAGTTTAAAAGATTAAATTATATAGACAAATGAAGAATTGTTACGACACTAGATTATGACGTAAAAATTATTTTTGAAAGATTGGCATTTTTTAAAATAATTGGAGAATATGAAGCAAAAATTATTTTTTTTTTAAATAATTGAAACTTACAAAAAAAATATGTTTTTTTTATATTTATCATCTACACATCTTGTTTACTTAAGAGTCAAATTTATTTATAAAAATATTAAAGTTAATTTATTTTATTCTAATTAAATTGTATTCGGAAGCCAAAAGAAAATTTTGCACAGTGAAATAGATTGTAGAATGCCACGTCGAAAAAATTAAAATAATGGAAAATTATAATCAAAAGAATTTTTTTAATTTATGATCAAAAACGTCGTGATTTCATTTCGAAGTGTGTTTACGGAAAATAGAAAATCAAATTAACCCCTTCATTACCCTGTCTACATCCGCTGAACTAATTATTTGTATATCATTCACTCAGAAAAAGTATTGTTAATAAAATAATTTACGTAGAAAAAAAGTGTATTTAATAGAATGATTAAAAATTAGTGTCTAGTCACAAAAAATAGGACTCATTGTCTATTTTTCATTTAAAAAAAAAATAAGAACAGAAGAAAGTCGTATAAAAGTCAATAAATGAAAACTAATCACGAATTATAAGTTAGAGTGGCAAAAAAAAAACAAAGCGCTAGTGATCGGTCAATTAACGAAAAAAAAATCGATTTGAAATTTTGGTTTCGAGATCGTCAAATTCGATGCTGAGCTTTAGATTTTAACGCGTTGACGCTGACCTGACAGAACAGAGGGGCTCGCAAGGCTTGACTGAAACTCCACAGCATTGCCGTGCGTGCCGTCACCACAGAGGGGGCGCAGTCCCGCGCGCATGCATGTACCGTCACAACGGCCCCTGCGCTCTGCCCTCTTATGTCACTGCCTGTTTAGGTAAACATAGAGATATATATCTGTGGCTACAAATGAAAGAGGCTTATGTCGGTTTTTTACTTTTTTCAGTATAAGCGATTTAAGATTCAAATATATCTGTGAAATCCATTTTTACTGCCATTGATTTCGTATTATCACTAGTGATAAATAACCCTTTGACTTACAATTTACTCTACGAATGAACCACCAAACTCGTTCTATTTTAGAAAAAAATGACGATTATCAACTTAAGCCTGTTTGCAGTACTTACAAAGTTGATTTTAAAAAGCTTAAGGTTCTCTAGGCCACTATGAAAAAATATGTAGACAGCGGAACTTTTCATTATGTACACTTAATTCTTTTTGTATAATATAAGAAAGTGATTTTGAAAAACTTAACCGTTTCTAAGTCATTAGAAGGAAATTTTACTTACCCAAAACATGACATTAAGTTTTCTTAGGACTTTATTGAGTCTTATAATTATATTGAATAAATAATTACATTAATGTCTATTACATTAAATTATTATAATAATATTCTAATTATTTTCAACAAAAGTAAAAATAGAAATGTTCTTTTTCAAAATTCCAACTTGTAAGAACTTAAAAGAATATAAAACATCATCAATACTATTTTATTAAAATTATTAAACAGTAAACAAATTATTCGAATTCGGTTTTGATTTTACCAAAAGACTGATTCATAACGATTTTTTTTTTAATAAACACAAAACTGCCCTATTTGGTGAATCGAAATTAACAATATTATCAGTTTATTTTTTAATACCAAACTAATTATTTTCCAATTCTTCATCAGAATTTGCAATAATATCTGGATGAATATCTTCTAAATCTTCGTCTGTCTTCAGATTTTGATAAAATGGACGACATTCAGGATCAATAAATCGCAACATGTCTAATAGATCCCGTTTTTTGACTGACGATATAGGATTTGGACCCACATAAAAATGCTTGAGATCAGTTAAGGTTATATTATGTGTTCCACGACGTTTAAGACTTAAAGTTTTAAACGGTTCGCTTTCCTGTAGCGATACTTTATATTTTATTTCTCCAAATTGCTGATCATAAGATAAGATAAGATAAGATAAGATAAGATAATTTATTGTACATTAAAAACAATTGTTTGTACATGGTCAGACTTAAAAAACAAAGCATATTAAAAAAAAACAAAGCATATTACCTTAACCACTGAATATTTTGCCAAACGAATTTGTCTCCGTCTTGATTGAATTTGCGAAATGTAAATTTATTTTTTAAAAGGTCACAGAAATCAAAGAAATCATTTTGTGACATTTCAACAACCGAAAAATCATTTTTTACACCAACACCTCGTACAAACTGATACCAGTCACGAGGCAAGTGAATTTTCATAGTAGTTTTTTTCTTTTTACGTTCGATGACAGAATGATCTACATCGCATTCAAGATGCGTGTGACCTGATATTAGGAATTTGTGATCAATACTTGTTACATGTGGATTAAAACACAAAAAAGCCAGAAACATACATGAAACGAAGGAGTTTTTGTTTTGTCCGGTGCAAGTGTCGCTATAAAATATAACGTGTTTTATTTCAGGTGGAAGATTAGTCAAGTGTTTGAAGAGGCAGGATGCTATCTCATTCCCGCCACGTTTGGCTATGCCTTCGTGCCACATGTAGCAAAATGGTTTGTTTGTACCGCAATCGTGTACAGTTAAATTAAAGGTCCATAACTGGCGTTTATAAAATGAGGTGGACGTTTGAAGAAAAGGCGTAGGAAGGCATTGCTGAAGATCGAACGAATAAACACCAAGTGATGCATCACTCTTGGACTTTTCCTTGTCGTTATTCTTAGTATTAAATGCTAAGTCTGCTTTTTCATGATGCTCATTTAATTTAGCTTGCAATTCGACTTTATCATCAACTGCTAAGTCAATTTTTGATTTCAGTTCATCGCAAAGACAGCAAGTGTCGGTTTTAGGTGGCTTGAATTTTAAATTCATTGTTTTAAAAATACTTGAATACGTAGACATTGAAGCTGGATTCTCATGACTTGCTTTATATAATTTATACATCATTGATAATGTGAGATCAGGGGATAAATATTTTTTTGAAGTGTGTCTACGAGAATAATGACTCTCGTATGCTGGAAAACTTTTGATGTGGTTTTTAATTTCGTTAACTTTTTCTTCCGAAAGTGTTGTTGCAGGCCGATGTCTTCCTCTGCCATCAGGTGTTGTTATTCCACTGGGCGATTCCATTTTTTTTCGAATGACTGTTTTCAAAAATCTGTCTGTTTCATCAAAAGTTAATTTAAAGCATTTCTGACAAACATCTACATGTGAACCCTCTACTACAAGAGTATAATAATAACTGAATTGTCTATTTCGTGGCGCACTAGTACTCTTATTGAGTCTCTGTGTTAATTTGTTCCGGATTGTAATTAGACGTGCAAGATAAGCAACTCTCAAATCGAAGCTTGCTAGACTCCAGTATTTTTTAAATATGATTTTCTGCTGCTCTTCACTAACTTTATTTTTACAGCCTTTTCTACACTTTTCTAAGCTCTTGCATGTCCTTTCTTTTATGATTTTGCCTTTTGCTGTTTGATAAGAGATTCCTCGATTGCGTTTATCTTTTCTAATTCTTCTTGATTCAATTTTGACATCTTGTACAGGTGAATTAGGGCTGTTTATTAAATTTTCTTCAATTAATGAAGCAGTTTGAGCCGTTTCATTCTCGTCATCGGATGTACTCTTGCTACTAGGTGCATAATTCGGATCTGCATCACTGTCATCGAATTGTTCGTAATCAATAATATTATCATTTTCATTGAAAACTAACGTATTATCTTCCTTACGGTCGAATTTGTCTTCAACGCTGGTTTCTTTTGACAATTGTTCTGGAATAAATTATTATTATTATGAAAATATTAAATATGCAACATATAGGTACTCAGTACAATGTAAATTAACTAAAAAAAATAAAATAAATTACCTGTATCCATTGTTTGCGCCTTTACCATTGATAATATTTTGCTTGCACGGGTATTCATTGTTGAAATGAATTATTTATTATTGGTTACTTTTTGAATTAAGTTTAGTTTAGAAATTTAATAACATATCTCAGAAAAATGTTAAGTGAACTATCATTACTTAAAAACCCACCGCACACAATAACGAATATTTCAAAATGATTTATGTACTTTTAATAATTCCAAGTCTTGATTGTTTGATTTTACAAAGCAGCTTACTTCACTTAAACACATAAATAGTAAAACCCGAATGATTTGAAAAGTGGCTTAATTCAATTTAAAACGGACACCACGCTTATAAAACACAAATAGCAAATTGCATATGTACACTTTAGTTGCTTGAATATGCACACCACTACGGCTTAAAAAAACTTAAATCTCTTTGATAAATTTTGACAGTTCTCACAGTGTATTTTAGTCTGTTTGCTTTATGCTAGGTATATCAGTTTTCGACATAAGACGTTTTGCACTTGCTCGTAACTAAAGAAATATTGTACGTAGACATAAGCCGTTTATTGCATTAGATACATCATAAAAAATTGATAAAGACTGTATTAACCCATTTATGCTCAGAACTGTCTTTTGTGTTAAATTCTTATGACATTCAAATATATTGGTTAAAATACCATTAATAAGATAAAATAAGTGTAGAAAATAAAAATCAAAAAATCGTTTTTGAAATTTTATGTGGGTAATTTTCGACCCAGTTGGGCAAATCTGTGTTCAAATTTTAAAATAAAATAAAATCAGAGTAAAAACCATTTGTGTGGTATTTCAAATATTTATGTAGAAGTTGAATAAAACATTTTACCACTATAACGAAAACAAAATAGCATACTCAGCCTGTGCATAAATTTGCGGAAATAAAAGTAGGGTGTTTCTGTTTCACTATTTATTTTTTATGATAATTTACAAAACACTTATCATGAAGAGCAACATTACATTGATCACAGGCTTTATTGGTTTTATTTTTCGTGTTTCTTACAACTTTTCTTGTTTTGACTGCTTTCACTGTCGCTGCTATCATCATTGCGGTTGGTTTCTGCTTGAGATTGAAGCTGCTTAGGATTTAGCCTATTGGGATCATTACAGTCTTCATCACCAGAATCTTCCCCACTTTCTAATCCATTATCATCTGGGGGAGTTATATATACAGTATCTGGAATTTTATCATATTTGTCAAGCTGCTCTATTTCTTCGAGCAACTCTGCTGTCGTCAGTGGCTTCGTCCTAGATAAAAGAAAAATGTGTCACGTATATGCCCAACGGGTCTTTAACGACCCTACCAAATTCGAGTGTGTTTGTATTGCAACAAAATAAACCTAACCTCACAAATATGACATCACCACAAACTTTAAGGTTAGAGCAATACGTCTTCCTAAATAAATATGTCATAGACAAAAAATAAGCAACTTACCAATAAGACTTCTTTTCCATGTCATACAACAGTATTTGTCCTCACAAATTTAACACGAATAAGTAAGAATAGCGTCTCTAATGACAGTTCTAATTTTACCACAGTGTGATATGTACCTTGAATGGTAAATTGTACTACAGAGTTTATCAAAAACATATGTGTATAAGTTGTTACATATATTTAAGGCGGTGGGTTATTTTTGACCCGTTAGGCATAAATGGGTTAAAAACTCATTTTTGCAAAAAATCGACTTAAGCCCCTTTGATTTGTGACCACAGATATATAGGTGGTACAGGACTCAATCGAAGCGATTTATTACATGTACACAGAACTGGGCAATGCTCAGAACTTAATGCTTAATGCTTTAAGCGCTTATAATGCACTTTGCTTAAAGCATTGCAAACTCAAATTGGTAGATTTCTTTATATTGTCTTTGATTACGGTGATATTGTATATACTTACAACCTCGATATAACAAAACTGAAGGGAATTAGAAAATATTCGTTGTACCAAGTAATTCGTTATAATGAAGTTTGTTACATATAGAGGTTAGGTTGGTCTAAGATTCGTTTTAACAAGGTAAGAAAACCATTTTCTTCTGAAAACTTATCTTTAAACTTTAAAATTGTGGTTAACGTACTTGCGGAAATTCACTCTTTAGCGATGTCTATTTTTTTCTTTGTAGGATTCTCGTCTACATACTTAATGATTTTTCTTTTCCTGCGACGGTTAAGGAACACCTTTTTCGTTTCTCAGCTCCTGCAACTTTAAATTTACTAACAATAGTGGCCAACAGCAGTGTTTACATTCCTTTACATCAAACAACGATTGTCTTACGATAAATTTAACGTGTCTGAACCTGTCGAGACATAAATTGTTGTTGTTATTGTAGAATTGTGTGTGATTGATTGGTAGGATACGTTATGTAATTGTTATAAGTCGACAAAAGTTGTTAAATAGAAATAAATTATATTTTTTATTTATATTCTACAATGATTGACAAAAAGTATTCGTAATGGAAAACCGTATGAAAGTACGCGCAGTAGTTTCTGAGATTAGCCCGAACAAACACAAACTTAGGATGACAGGGGAGTTTAATTTATAATACGTAAGGATATTCTGAAAAAAGGTGAGCCCTTACATTTAATACGTTTTAAAGCAAATTTGGTAATAGATATACATAATGGAAAATGGAACACTTCGTAATCACATATTTATTTCACCATTATTTAAATATTACCAACTGAATCTCAGTGAATAACATCGTATAGGAATTTGAACGGACGACGTAGCAGAGTTATTCTAGTGAAATAAACTAACTAAGCGAAACATTAGACGGAATGTGGTATTATTGACGGTCACTTGATCGTGTGTTTGTCTCTTCTTAACGCCACATACTCGAACGACACCCAACACCGGTTGCCCTTCTTTGAAAAACCAACGTTGAAACAAAGTTACCCTAATGCTTTTGTTAATCAATAACTTTATAATTAATATTACAATAAATTATAATATAATAGCGAGAAAAATGGAATCTTCAATCTATACAATATATTTAGTTTTCTTTCCAACGTTTCGTCTACAATTTGAGACTTATTCAGGACTCTATACTAATATTGTTAACAGATAAAATTTGTTAGTTTGGATGTAACCTCTGACTCCGATTTCAAAAATGTTTTCACCAAGATTTAGAATGAACCTTCCGGATGGACATCTTCTATATATTATATGTACAAAATCGATGTGTGTATGTATGTTCTCTATGGACTCCAAAACGGTTGGACCGATTTTGATGAAATTTTCAGGCAATCTTCAGATTAGCCCAGCGAATAATCCTGTGAAGTTTGGTAGCGATCGGATCAACATATTTTTTTTGTTTTTTGGCAATTTTGATTTCTCTTCGATTTTCGAACATGCATAATTAAAAACGATTGAATTCGCGCAAATTCAATACACGTTGCGAATTTTATGATGACGATTCTCATCTTTTATGGCTATAGATAATTAGTTCTGCCCGTGCGAATTCGGACCGGGCCGCCAGTAGGTTATAAAATAAAAGCGCATTTCGTGGAGACCAATTTTGCAAGTCGACGAAAAAACTGTTGCTACTATCGAGCGGAACGCAGCCTCGCAAGTCAAAATTGTAGAACGATGGGGCCGGAAGCTCCACTACCGTTGTTGCTGTCGGGCGAGCTATACATTGTTTATTTTAATCGATTGTGAAACCGCGAGTAGGGGTTAAGTCCCTAGGGTGACAATTTTTGAAAATACATTTTTCTAATATTGTATTGTAACAATGGGTGTTCCTTAATAATTGGAGCAATTTGTAACTATTCTACAGTTATTTAGCTAACTATTTCTATGTGGTATAAAATAATACCACAGGTGGGTGGTCCGAAACAAATACCTTCACCCTATAATATCAATGCAATGGCACGAAGCCAAACAAACAGCTGCTATGAAATTACAACTCCACAGGTTGGTCTCGGATCGCTATGGTTGCTTTTACTATCGCCTATGTTATCTTTGAGAAAGACGTTTGTTGTTTTGAAAATAAAATTAGAATTTAAAATAGCTATAACAACACGCTTTTATGAACTAAAAAATGCAAAATAATTTGACAACAAACTTAGCTTTACTGTAAAAAGCCTGGAGTGATTAATATCGGTAATACATTTTCCTAGCTAATTGTAAACGTAGAGCTGTTATGAAAATTTATGTAGATAGCACTCCACGCTTTTTACAGTGAAGTTAATTTTGTTGTCCTATTATTTTACATTTTTTAGTTCATAAAAGCGTGTTGTTTTTAGTTTTTCAAATTCTAATTTTAATTATAAGACTAAAAATATTGCTTTTGCCTATATGGGATAGGTAACGTAACGTACGTCACTGTACAACGTGTTAGCTTGCTTGCTGTAATTTTTCAAGTTTTTTATCCTGGAGGTCCTGGTCAGGATAATGGGACAAACTTATTAAATTGTTGTATTGTCATCGGTCCTTGATAAGTATGCAAAGTTTCAGTTTAATCTGATGTATTTAAGTGGGTGAGTTTCACGTTCGAAGATTCCTTTACAAACAAACAAACATACAGTTGAAGCTAATAAAATATTCAATCGTCCAGTAATGAATTAGAGGTACGGGCATACCTGTGACTTCCACCATATTGGTATCTATATTGTTCCCATGATCGATTATTTTTTGGGTAAGATCATTTTGAGAGACAGATATATTCTAGATTATAGACGCTCAATAGCTAAGGTCATCAGCGTGTATAAGATCGATTTGAAATTGTACAATGCTTTTCTTATAGATACAATCTAAGGTCATTGCCAAATCAGATTTTCTGACATTATTTTTTGCAACTCAACATCAGCCTTCTATATAATTTTTATATTAAACGTACCAAGACTCGCTCACACTCTAGATTAGAAAATTTGCTTAAAATATTATCGCTTTTTCATATTTGATTTAATGGCATTTCCTATTAATTTTACATTATTTATTTATATTCTTATTTTTTAATTCTGATAAAATTAATATTTCTGCATTCAATCAGGAAAAAAGTCCTTATATATTGTGGCACAAATATAGATACGTTAAGGCTGTCGGAACGCTCCGAATTTTGTTTGTGCTGAGACCCAGCGGTAAGGGGCGAGGTAGGCAAAAGACATATTGTGGGTGTGGCCTTCTTTAGCTCTGTCTCGCTCAAATCATCCGCACGTTTCAATTTTTGGCTGGTGCCAACTACAAGGCTAAAAAATTTTCTTGCAAGAGTGCCGCTGTCAACTGATTACTCTAATTTTTGGAAATATTTTGAAGATTTAAAAAGCTTTTCCAAAAAAGGAAGAGTCACTTTAGGTTTGTGATGGAACAGTTTTGTGAAATAAGTGCGAATAAGGTTATAGTGTAACATTGAAAACGTGTGTTTTTTTAGCACAATTAATGCCAAATTTTTTCTAGTAAATCGTACATAAATTACAAAAGTAGTCCATTAGAGACCTAGATTTGTCCTTTATCTTCCTTATAGAGAAAGAATTTTTGCAGAATGTTAACGAATAAGTCTACAATCAGTTGACAGCCGAAGCTCTATTTTTGGCTTAAATTCAAAGCGTTCCGACAGCCTTAAGTGTTAATAGACGAAATCTGAACTATAAAAATTAAGCTAATTTTCAAACAAGAACTTTACAAACCATTTTTCAATAGCATTTCTTTATTCCGTAAGCAATTCAGAAACAGAAACCATACATTGAGGGAAGCCAGTCTTCTTCGACAAACCATAAAAATTCATGCCTTTTAACTAGAAACATATGTGTGTGTATGTGTCTGTGTATGTGTGTGTGTATGGATGGGTGTGTGTTTGGTTGTCTTTCAGAGAACTCATGTCGAGTTGCACCTCCATTCAGATCGTTGAAATTGCTGTCTTTGTGCCAGGTCCACAACATGTCTATGTGTTCCGTGTGAATGTAGACACACACACAGACATACTATAAACATGCTCTGTCTACTTCGTGTTTAGCATATCTTGGGACCGACGTCATTTTTGTAGTAGATGATTCCGTCAAAAGACATGCTAAGTCGTGAAGCATAACTGTAAATTAAAAAAAAAACTTAAAATACAAATAATTTATTATTATTGTAACAAATTAACTACGATTTATGAATTTTTCCGACATCCGACATCCGTTAAATATTGGTCCGGCATTCGATAAAAAATCGTCCTGGCATCTGATAAAAAATCGTTTCGGCATCAAACAGATAAAAAATTGAATCGGCGTCCAGCACCCAATAAAAAAAATTGTTCCCACATCCGGAATTCGATAAAAAATTGTTTCGGCATCAGGCATCCATAAAAAATATCGTTTCGGCATTCGACATTCAATAAAAAAAATTGTCCCGACATCCGTCATCCGATAAAAAATCGTTCTGGCATTCGACATCCGCTAAAAAATTGTTCCGACATTCGATAAAAAAAACATCCCGGCATCTGATAAAAAATCGTTTCGGCATCAAAGGGATAAAAAAATTGTCTCAGCATCCAGCATCCAATAAAAAAATCGTTCTCACATCCAGAATTCGATAAAAAAATCGTGTCGACAACAGACATCCGTTAAAAACACCGTTTTGGCATCCGGCATCCAATAAAAAAATTGTCCCGACATCCGTCATCCGATAAAAAAATCGTTTTGGTATTCGATAGAAAATTGTTCCGACATTCGATAAAAAAAACATCCCGGCATCTGATAAAAAAATCGATTCGGCATCAAACAGATAAAAAAATTGAATCGGCATCCAGCACCCAATAAAAAAAATTGTTCCCACATCCGGAAGTCGATAAAAAAATCGTTTCGTCATCAGGCATCCGTTAAGAACATCGTTTTGGCATCCGGCATCCAATAAAAAAATTGTCCCGATAGCCGTCATCCGATAAAAAAATCGTTTTGGTATCCGATAAAAAATCATTCCGGCATCCGGCTAGTTTGAACGAGTTGTACAGTGTGTACAGTTTATTGGTGTTGGGTGATTTCTGTCTGATTTGAATTTCCCAGTGCATACGCAATCCTCCCCTAAACATAGGATTTGCTGTTGAATGGTATATATGCATACGATGGTTAGTGGCTACACATAGAAGGAAATATGGCACACACAATCAGCAGTAGACCTATAGTACGACTAAATTGCTAGACGTTGACTATTTTTAGATACCAGATTTTGTTAGTACATTCAACACAGGCTTATTTCAAACTCAGACGGATTACATTCCCGTCTCATTCACGGAAATATTCAGTCCTACTTCTCGAAACCAAACTCACATTTGCTACATAAAATTGAGCAACATATAGTCCAATAGGAATGTTGACTGTATTCAAATAAAAACACAATTTTAACGTTAAGTGGTAGAAATAATAGAAATACTAAAAAACAAAATATTTTTCCTTATTTTTAAGGATTTTAATTAATCCGCGAAAGTGGAAAGATTCGGGTTTAAATCCCGACGGTGATGATTGTTTGAAAGTAAATTTTTCTAATATAGCATTGCAACAATGAATGTTTCTTAGTAATTATAGCAAACGATAGCTATTATCTGTTTATTAATTTAAAAGTCTTGCGAAACTATACCGTGATAACCTTTACTAATATTATATATGATGGTGTTGTTAATTCTACCAAAATAAAAATTAACGTTTTCCGCCTTTAGAAACCCTATGGAAACGGAAAAACTTCTGTGAAATAGGACTAATAAAAAATGGAGACAAAATATTTCATTTTTGATTCATTCATTAACTCTCACTGTTCATATCTAGCGTTACCAAACCTAAACTATTGCTTTATTATGACGAATTGACTGTTGAATTGTGTACACCGTAGAGTAATTGATAACTTATTCCGCCGCGAAAGTGGAAAGATTCGGGTCTAAATCCCGACGGTGACGATTTTTTGAAAGTAAATTTTTCTAATATAGCATTGCAACAATAAATATTTATATATTAATATTTAATATATAAAACGTAATTAAATCACTCTCAAATCACGTGACAATGAACACCAATCAAAGTGCATGACGTCACTAACTCATAAACATGATCAGACGCTGTCATAGAGAAGGACGCTGTGCTCACGCTGTTAAAAGCTTTCATTGGTTGTTAATATTTAGAGTGTGTAATTTATTCGAAAATTTCTATGAGAACAGTTATGAAAAAAATTTATCACCTCATCAGTTTAGCAGCGTTTATAAGCTTACGACGTCACGGCAGTCACGTGACAAGTGTTGACGTGTTGGAGCGAAATTTGAAACGGAATTTAAAATACATGATTTTTAAAGCGTGACTTGTATTTAAAAATTATAATAAATATTTGTGGTTATATTAGGTACTTATGCTCGATTTACCTTTTTTGCCATTCCAATCCACTAGTGGAGAGTGGTAGGTACTAATTTAGATCAAAATTCACTTTTTGAAATTTTACAATATTTTTTTCGTTTTAAGGTCCCCCGAGTTCAAAAAACATACTGGACTGCACTGTTCTTTGTTATAGTTTATATTAACTGTACTGGAAATTCGCAAGGTAAAAAAAATGAAAATATTAAAGCCGGTTTAACTAACGTGTTAAAAAACGTCTAACGCATTTTTGTTTTTAAATATATACGCATTAAAACACTCGACTGTCGCGTTTCCTGTTTTCCTATATATGTGTGTTTTGTTTTGTTGACAGACAGAAATACATTTGCAGACGGACGGACACGCATTTGAGTAAGGTTAGTCTAATTTTAGTAGTTCGTCACGCGTCCTGAATATTCAATGCGCAGCGCCTACATGGATCGATGTTCAATTAGCACGTTTGTGATTTTTTTTTCGATACGTGCGAAGAATGAGAAATTATGGAACGCCGTTTTACTATTTAATGCCGGTATATTTTTACAAAACCTAAAAAAATAATGTATTATTTTCATTTGAAAAAAAAATTTCTAAGTGATTTTTTTTTGTACCGACATAATAAAAATACAATTCTATTATGTCACGGCATAAATTTAAATCCTTATTCATAAGAAGAGATACGGAAAACCACGAATTATAATTATGTTTCGACAATTAAAATTATTTAAGATTCATTTCTTACAATAACGAACATATGTTTATTATCTTGTGACATTATAATAATTAAAAACAATTTGATTAATCTATTCTATTTTTATTACCTATGTTGTAACAAAAAAAATATTTTTTGTTTTGACTTTTAATTTTATGATAATTTCCTTGCTACTATTAAATATGTAGTAAAACGGCGTGCCATAAGAAATGCACAAACTTTTTTACCATTCCAACCCACTAGTCGGGAATAGTACTAATTAAGATCAAAATTCACTTTTCAAAATCTTGCAATATTATTTCGTTTTCAGACGTAACTATTATTAGTGTATTGTCGAAACGACAAAACACTATTGACATTAATAACGTCGAAGTAAAAGCTTGATGATATTTTCAAGAGCTTTTATTAGAGCGACGCACCCGTATGTCTAATTTATAAGCTGTCTTTATCGCGAATTACTTTCCGAAGGCTCATTTTTTCAATCACGTGACCCGTGTTGAAAGATTCAGGAGATAAACAGGAAAGACGTATTCAGCGCGAACTAAAACGTCTTTAGAAATGTCAAAGATCCACTTTTCGTTTGCAGTGGCATTATCAGCAGTACCGAAAAGAAAATACCGAAATGTTATTTGCGAAACTGGCAGGTTCTGAACCGTGGAAACCTCAGTAGGTACAGTTTTTGCTTTTCCTGAATTCATATAAATATTTCAATAAGTAATAATACTGTCAAACCGACAATTTTTCGTTTCAGTAAATGAATCCAAATCCTTGCTGATGCTAATCACTTCTGGTGTTCCTCAAGGTTCAGCACTCGGTCCCGTTTCGTTCAACATTTTCATCAACGACATCCCCAGTCCCAAAAACATAACCCCTTCACTTTTCGCTGACGACACTGCCATACTTGCGAGCTCCACTCGCATTGATACAGTGGTTAACAGGTTACAGACTGCTGTCACCAAAACCGAAAAATACTTCCAGAAATGGGAATTAAAAATAAATGCACCCAAAACTGAAGCCATAGTGTCAAATGTCAAATACCTAGGAGTTCTGCTGGATAAACGCCTCACCTTCTCAAAAAATTGCAAACATGCATGCAACAAAACCTATGCAGCTATGTACCGTCTCTATCCTATGTTTAACATTAATAATAATTTAAACTTCATTAACAAATTACTACTGTACAAAACAATTCTAAGGCCTATCTTAACCTACGCATGCCTTGTCTGGAGATCAATGAGTAATTCAAATTTTCAGAGTCTTCAAATTCTTCAAAACAAATCACTCAGAATTGCAACACGCCTTCCTAAATACACTCCATTACCTGATTGCATAACACCGTCGACTTAATGTGAATTAAAGATTATGTGCAAGCAGCAACAAATAAATTCTTCCAAAAGTGCAGTTTCAGTGATTTTGACATCATCAACACCATCGGTAAATATAACCCCAGTGACCTTAGTGGATGTAATACATATAAGCGGATCAAGCATATACTGTACAAAAACTAATGCATCAGTGCAAACAAGACGTCTTATTGTTTGGGTTTTTTTTCCTCACCTTTTTTTCCCGTTAGAATAAGCTAATTATTTAAATATGTTTAACAATGTAGATTTATCAAACAGTAAGCAGTTGGTTATATTGATACACTGTAAACTATGTTATTGTAACATTTTATTTTTCTTATATTCTTTGACAATAAAATTTGTATTATTATTATTATTATTATTAAGTAATAATATTAGAAATTTCTTATTTTAAATCATTTTTTATAAAAAAATCAATGAGTACAAAATGTCCAACCTTATAGTTTCTGTTTTTTTTTTCATTTTTTTGTAAAATATAAAGTGAAAAAAACTCCATATTAGCAATAAATGAATCTATAATTAATGTGATAAAAAAGTATTTAACAATAAATGTTACAAAATTAAGCAAAAAAAACTAACAAATTTTCTTATTCTCGGTTCTGTTTCACTTATACATATCATCTACGTATTACGATGACCTCGTTTAGCGCTGTTTCATATAGTGCAAGAACTTATTAGAACGATATCCTGCGTTAATCGGGTTCCTAATGTATGTAGTGAGAAAACAAATTGCAATTTTTTAGGAGCATGAAGGCTTTCTTATGAGTTGAGAGTCTCTGGTTTAAAGGTTCTGATACTGCACTCGGGCGGAACGTCGGAACACACGTAAGAAGACGTGGTGTTTATTTGTCGGTCGAACGGGTGGCTCGAAGCCTGCGAGGAGAAAGATGGAGAGTATAGTAGGACTGCACGCAACACAGAACTAGGGTTGGCAATTAGTTCATTCGCGTTTCAATTGAACGCGCTCTTTTTAATTGTGTAATTAATAACCTCCGTTGCCGAATAAAATTTGCCATTGAAAAAATGTTTTTGATAAATTCATTATGACATGTTTTAAAAAACCGGTACGTTTATCACGATAATTATATTTTGTGAATAGACACTAATGACAACAGTTGTCGAGCGTCTATAATTTACAATTTCTCTTTCTATTTATTTTATTAAAAGAGTACTCAATACATTATTTTATGTTATATGTATATTCATTTTAAGAATATTATAACAAAATAACAGATAAATAAAAAGACATGAAGATTCTACAAAAATTTATTAAGTATTAAATTATTTCTCTTTGATCGTTTCGGACAATAAGTCCATTCTCAAAATGTAAAAAATCAGTGCTAATTATATATTGACAAAACACTTTCGGCACTTCAAATTTCATATTATTTTAATATCTACTAATAATAATAAAAGTGATAAAATACAATATATCTTTTTTTTAATTTTCTAAACAATTTATTAAATTTTTTTTTGAAGTTCTAAATGCTTCAAAATGATGTTAAGGGTTCTGCTGTCTTTCCTCCATTTGTTAAATATTTTATTATGTTAAGGGGGTCACCCCGTATGATGAGTTCAAAGAATCGATTTTTTTTCTATATAAATTCATTCCTTAATATGTATAGAATATATGCTGGTAAAGCGATTTTTTCAAATTAGAAGTCGTCGTAAAGATACAGCTGTTAGAACGAGTAGGTGTTCGGAGCGCTGAGTTGAGTAGTGGAGCACTAGGTCTATTATAACGTGTTGTTTTGGTCCCTGAGACCTTTCAATACAAATGTACATTCATATATACATGTATAGAAGGAGATTTCGATGATCACTTGTTATTTCAAACCAGGCATCGCAGATTGATGGTAAATAAAGATTTTCATACTTTAAACCGTACTTGAAACTTGAAACGCGTTTTTCTCAAAACTGTTTTTCAACCTTATCTCCAAGATATCTCAAGAACGGTTTGACCGATTCACTTGAATTTTATAGGGTAGACTCAGCACATATAGAGTCACCGCGTGAACTAGAATCATTAATAAATTCCAAGTATTTTTATTTTTTTCGGATCGAGATAATGAAAAAAAAATTTAAAACTTTTTTTTTTTAATTTCTCAAAAATTCAATTTTCAAATGATTCTAGTTCATGCAGTGCGTACAGGCTTACAGATTAAAATGCCGTTGGTCTTTTTAATTTCAGATAATGGAGATAATGAGCACTCTTTTTTTCGAGGGCGGGTTTCTTCAGACTGGTACAACTCACGAGAGAAGATTTTTAGCTGAAAATTTATGTGTACTCTCGAAATACTAATAAACAAACAGTAAATAATTCAAAGTTCTATCTTTTTATTTGTCGTCAAAAAAATTCCTAAAAAAATGCCTTAAAAACCGGTCGTCACACGGGGTAAACCCCTTAATTTTCCAATTAGATACGTACGCAACGGACGCTCTTCTTGACTGCCTCAACCTCCCCCCATTTGCCTCTGGATCTACACCCTTCAGCCAGGTCTGTGTTTTTGTATTTAGATATTACCAAAGAAGTGCCTCAAATACCTACCCAAAAATGTCTAACATCTCTCCAACTATTGAGAGTCTATGAGTTAAAAGATTGAATATTCATAATTTTGATAATAATACTATACTTCAATAATTGACTCGGTGACATTTATACTTATTGCATGAGATTATATTTATTATAGCCATAATATAACGAACTACCATATTTTAGTGCTTTCGAAGTTTAATAAGCTTGTTAATATATGCAATTTTCCTCTTCATTATAATACTTAATTCTTGAAGGTTCACGCTCGACTTGCAATAGTTTTCTGTAAAGCTTTTGTCAAGTTAAAAACGGTGCCAACACGGAGCAGTGACGTTAGTCTAAATTATATATCAGTTCATTAATATCTGAGTCCCAGCGCCTTTTGATAAGTCCCAAGCCTTCAGTGACGTTCCCCAACAATTATTATCGGATCAATCATTCTTTTTATGTAAATTCATCAGTATTTCTGCACCGCTAGGGGCGCCAGCTAAATAACAACCGCAGGCTGTGAATAGTTCATAGCAGTGTTGTCAAATTAAGTTTATTTCAAATAACAAATCATTGAGAATGGGCACTACCAAAGTTTACCGCTAGGGGCGCCAGCTAAATAACGACTTCAGTCTGTGAATAGTTTAGAGTAGTATATGCAAAATAAGTTTTCTTTATACCCTGTCGAAAGTACGTTGTTTCGGCTTTGATGTTAAGGCAGAAAGCTTAACATTTATGCTCTCCTGGAATTACTCGCACGCCGTCTATAACAGCGGGTCGAAAAAAAGTAACAGCTAGCCAAAAGAATTTTTTCTTTATACTCGGCAAGTAAACTAGAGAAAAACAGAGAAAAATCCAATGCATTGTGAAAATCTGAAAAAAGCTTTCAATTTTCTGCCCGTCTAGTGTATAATATTTTTCTTTATACCTGATCGAAAGTACGTACTTTCACCATTAAACAAAAATACTACTCACTTTCAAATGAGCAATTTTGAGGTTATTCGCAATAACTGATGTTAGCGTACGAGTAATTCCAGCAGATCATTAAATGTTACGCTTTCTGCCTCAAAATCGAGGTCGAAAGTACGTACTTTCGATCGGCTATAAAGAAAATATGTTTTGACGAACGACACTGGCTTATATTTACCTTCGTGTGCACATTATAGCATAAGATACAAAGCTTTTGGTAGCTGCAGATGTTACTTCTAACAATGGTGGTTTCAAATTAAACAACTATTTTTATATATTGTAAAGCAGTTGAGTTTCGGTTTAACCTAAATGAAGCCGGAAACACAATTAGTCTTTAGTTTATTTAGAGAAATACTAAAATTAGTGTTCCGTTTTGCATAGAACACTAAAATCGATTCTGACGCAAGTATGACGCCATAGCCTGTTGAAAACATGGCATAGATTGTGATATAATTTCCAGTGTTTGTCTACGACAGGAAACTCTGTGCAAATTTTCGAACATATTTTTAGTGTAGGAAGGTCTCAAGGTCATACACATGTTGCCACGTTAATGAATGACGTCAGCTGGAAGACCGTTCAATATTTTTATCAACCACGCAATATCAATTGGCAGTCCACTGGATGACGTCTTTCGCCCATTAGCATCCATCGGATCGAGGTCACCTCTGTATCTAGTAATCTTGGGATGGTCTATATATGTGGTGTCATTTTAATGACGTTTCACATTCTATACTAAAAATATTATAGGCACAGGGAACGCACTTTTAAGTTTTTCCAAAAGTAATTATGCGCTTGCCCAACATGTTTTCTATTACTATTAAAAATTGACTGTTTCGAAAAAAATGTAGAATATAAATGATTGATTTTATTATAGTACTTAAATAACCTACTTGAAAATATTTCGAAGCGTTGCAGCGCTTACTACCCTGTCAGTTTAAAACACCATACATCATCAAGGTTACTAGAAACTAAGTCTGGTCGTTAGTATTGTTAAAGGTATGACATGGTGAGACGCGAGAGAGGACGGGGGAAGTAGGCTTGCGACGTTACATGGAGTCTTTTTCCATACAGTAGGGATAAACAATAATTGAAAATCCGAGCTATGGGCATCGGTGACGTAAGCAATCGACTCCGCCAATCACAGACGTGACCATGTTTTTAGCCTCTTACGCCCAACCTTCTAGTATTCTAGTAAACTTACTAAACCATGACGTACAAAGCGCTTGTTGCTATGGCAGTAACAATGAACTATTGTTCACAATGAAAGAGTGCAGGATTTATTGGTGTAGCTTAACATATGTAAGTATTATGATTACGTTTATACACTATATTAATTATTAACATTTAGTAGGTGGTTATTTTAAGAAGAGACCACAGCTATTTTTGACGTTTTTGTGAAATTAATTCCGAAAGGAAGAATTTGTTTTGCGCCAGTTTTTTCAGAAAATACATTTTTTCGTTCTATAGTGCTGAAAACAACATGAAACACTCATGATTGTTTTCATGAATAATTTCGACAGTTAGTTGTTTTGTTTCACAAAGTTCACGATCTTCCATAATATATATTACGTATCTCAAATAGTATATGTGTATGAAATAGAGGTGGGCAATGCTGAGAACTAGTGTTTGCAATAATACTTAAGGCTGTCGGAACGCTTCGAATTTTGTTTGTGCTGAGACCCAGCGGTAAGGGGCGCGGTAGGCAAAAGACATATTGTGGGTGTGACCTTCTTTAGCTCTGTCTCGCTCAAATCATCCGCACGTTTCAATTTTTGGCTGGTGCCAACTACGAGGCTAAAAATTTTTATTGCAAGGGTGCCGCTGTCAACGGATTACTCTAATTTTTGGAAATATTTTGAAGATTTAAAATTTTTTTCCGAAAAAGGAAGAGTCACTTTAGGTTTGTGATGGAACAGTTTTGTGAAATAAATACGAATAAGGTCGTAGTGTGACATTGAAAACGCGTGTTTTTTTGGCACAATTAATGACAACTTTTTTCTAGTAAATCGTACATAAATTACAAAAGTAGTCCATTAGAGACCTATATTTGTCCTTTATCTTCCTTATAGAGAAAGAATTTTTGCAGAATGTTGACGAATAAGTCTACAATCAGTTGATAGCCGAAGCTCTATTTTTGACTTAAATTCAAAGCGTTCCGACAGCCTTAAAGCGAATTGTAATACAGATGCTTTAGCGTCAAGCATCTGTGTTAGAATTAAGCACGTAAGCATTATAACTTGCTCAATAAGCATTCAACAAGCTTTTAATAATCACTTTCAAAGTATATTTCTTCTATCTTTTATAATTATTATTTCGTTTGATATTAGAGATCATTTTCTTTTTTGTTTGAGTCTAAAATTCCCCATCAATTAGAAATATTGTTCATGTTCAAAATTTATATAATAACAGTGTTGGAAGTTAAGATCTTAGAAGTCACTTTGAAACAATTAATGTTTTAAAGCACTTTAGTAAGTGCTCGATGCTTAAATCACTTACATATTTATTTTGCTTATTAGTGTATTTGCCATAAGGCAACATACACTATTGGCGTCGGTCGGATGGCGGGACCTAGGGGTCGGACCAAAATTTCTCGACGTTTCATAACCTTCTAAGCACTTTGGCACCATTTTTGGAAAAATTATATATATATGTATATATATATTTATATATATATATATATATATGCGTATATATATATATATATATGCGTATATATATATATATATATATATATGTGTGCGGGCAATAACTTTCGAAAGAGTTAATTGATTTTAACGAAATTTGGCCCACGTGTTGAAATCCATCACCGCAAGAAGCCTATTTAAAATGGGCGTAATCGGGCTATTTTAAGGGTAGTTTTTAGGGGTTGAAAAACGTTTTTGGGCCCCAAAATACCGAAAAAATTCTCCGAATCGTTTCAAAATTGACATTTAACCTTCCAGTAGTAATTAAAAAATGTCCCTAAAATTTTAAAAAAATCGACCCGACAGGACCGGACTTAAAAATTTTATGAAAACACTACTTTGCAGATAGTGAATTATTTACTGAAAGTTGTATATAATTTGGTATAGAGGTTCGATTGATAATAATATTGCAATTAAGAAAAAAAAATGTTATTTTAAGGGGTGTATTAAGGAGTCAAATTTTTTATTTTGCCGAAAAACCAACTTAAGTTCGCATAATAAAGCCACACTGCCTGTATTATCAAATACACTATATTGTCGGCAGGGTTTTGGCACTGCGACCCGGGTTTTTTATTTATTATGAATGTCAAACAGTCTCTGGGTCCATACAAAAACAAAGTGAATTGTCAAATTATTACACTTCAAATAAAGACAGAAAAAAAATATACATTTTCTGTAGGATATAAAATAATGAAACCAATAAATAAACAAATATTCAATTATTAAATAAAGTATATTCAATTCAGCAATACAATCAGTATGAACTCCACCCTGTCTCAACACAGAATGGTACTGCATTCGCTTACAATCTTTACAATATCAATGCTTACATAACATAAACCATGACACAATTCATTGAACAATACTGTATAACATTCGTTTATATATTATGGGTCAAACATTTGTTTACAGTTTTGATCACAATAAAGACAAAAAACCCGGGTCGCAGTGCCAAAACCCTGCCGACAATATAGTGTATTTGCTGATACAGGCAGTGTGGCTTTATTATGCGAACTTAAGTTGGTTTTTGGGTAAAAAAAAATTTTACTCCTTAATACAGCCCTTAAAATAACATTTTTTTTCTTAATTGCAATATTATTATCAATCGAACCTCTGTACCAAATTATATGCAACTTTCAGTAAATAATTCACTATCTGCAAACTAGTGTTTTCATAAAATTTGTAAGTCCGGTCCTGTCGGGCCGATTTTATTAAAATTTTAAGGACACTTTTTAATTACTACCGGAGGGTTAAATTTTAATTTTGAAACGATTCGGAGAATTTTTTCGGTATTTTGGGCCCCAAAAACATTTTTACACCCCTAAAAACTACCCTTAAAATGACCCGATTGGGCCCATTTTAAATAGGCTTCGTGCGGTGATGGATTCCAACATGTGTGCCAAATTTCGTTAAAATAAATTAACTTCTTCGAAAGTTATAGCCCGCACACATATATACCTATATATATAAATATATATATATATATATATATATATATATATATATATACATATATATATAAACATTTTTAAAAATGGTGGCAAAGTGTTTAGGAGGTTATGAAACGTCGAGAAATTTTGGTCCGACCCCTAGGTCCCGCCATCCGACCGACGCCAATAGTGTATGTTGCCATATGGCAAATACACTAAAAAAAATACAATGTTCGGAAATAACAAAAAAAAAAAAAAAATAGGTATCGAACTTAAGTGCCCAACTCTGATATGTAATATAATATTATGTATTTCAGTTGTAAATCGTCCTGAACTATGACTTGCCCGCGGCTAGGTTCGCCTGAGCCTAGATTATTAATGTTACATCGTAAACTTACACAAGCTGAATGCATGCTGAACGCTCGAATCAAAACGTTGAGAAAGCAGCCGAGCCGCTTAGGTCAATTGGCGGTTTGATTCATGTTTAAGTAATGACCTTCACTCTAAAATTTTACTAGTTTTCTTAAAGAAAATAAACTAAGCGGGCGTAAAAAGTTTTATGGAAAGTTGATTACAGTTACGGAGAAAGAAAAGAACTCTTGATAGCTGGTCAAATTGCAAAAATCTTTAACTTTTGTTGAAAATAGTACAAGTATAATCGGTATATATTATTTCTCAAAACTGTTTTTTCGTCGGTATGAAATACTACCTCTCTTAATACTATATCAAAATTAATGTTTGTTACGCCATTTTGGAGATTACTTTTCTGTCTAATGACGAAAAATAACTTAATATCTTAAGGCCCAGTACACAGTGGTCTGTAGTGGACCATGCTTTGCAATGTGTAACCGTAGGCCACTATCACTTGGTGTTCACACAATGGCCCATGGCTCATTTCTGCCTGGCGAAGCACTTGCGATGGACGTGGAAGTAATTACGGCTGCGGCTATTTATTTATATACTATTTATAAAAGTCTCTTCATTGCTCTAGGATACTGACATTTTGGGCGATTAAAAATTTAAATAGTATAGCACGCAACAAAAAAAGTAGGTACCTGTCCAAACAATGGGCGACTGTGTGAACACCACAGGCCACGCCACGCCACGATTCCTTTGAAGTGTGTCAAAAAAACCGACAACAAATGGATTGCGCACCACGATTCACAATTGTCCGCCACTACAGACCATTACCCCCTGTACACAATGGCGATGGTCTACAATGGCCCACTACAGACTACTGTGTACTGGGGCCTTTAAAATTAATGTTTTCATTAAAAAAATACAGTTTAAAATTTTTAACAATTTCATTAAAAAAATTAACATTCAGAAAAAACAAATTTTGCCATCTAACCGGTCAATTATTTGATCAAACTTGTTACTGTCATAAATAACCGGTAATTTTACATAACTCATCAATTTGTTGGTTTTTTTTTTTTACAATTGTCACGCTGGCTTTATGGCTCATTTTGTTTTTAAACTTCATTTCAGGCTGAATAAAACCAAGAAACAAATGCACAACATAAAAACATAATACAAACGATTGCAGGAAGTATAACACTCATAGAGAACAAAAAACACGTCAGTAAACAGGTTTCAGAAGACAGGCTGGCAAACAAAACGTTCCAGAATGTTTAAAGGAGGAATTTGTTCAACTTTACAACGTTGTTCTACACGCAAACAATCACATGTTATGGATTCAATAGAAGTCGCATAGCCGGTTCGTCATTTTAGGATTCTGGATTGCTAGAAGAGTTTCTCGCTTGTTGAGGGCGTAAAATCGTTGGCGATTAAATGCTAGGTTGCAAAAAGCTTTGTCAGAAAATTGTATTTGACAACGATTTTAGATTGTAATCATATATTTACAGTGCTTATACATGCAAGAACAATTTAATGTCGTTATGAAACGTTATGTAGAACATTAGATATTATAACCTTGACATTAAAATATCTGTTCTTAACGTGTGTGCGGAGCTAACTTTGACTTTTATTTATTCATTTTTAGATAGTAATATAATTTTATTGTAAAGAAGAGATTTTATTAAATCGACTTTAATAGGTGTGGGCAGATGAACTTATAACATCAAAGCTGACAACCTTAAATACTTTTAAAATACTAAAATCTAAAATTCAGATGCATTTAAATTCAAAATAATTGAATTATCAATACATTTTATTATCAATACTAAAATGCATTGAAGCCTTTTTGAATATTTTAACCAATTCACCTTTAAAGTTCAATTCCAGATATATGTTATAATAGAAAACAGTATCACGGATAATTGGAATAAAAATAAATCAATTTTTAATTGTTTTTTGTAATGCGAAATTGCTTATTATATCATAGTTTAATTATCATTTAAGCATATTGAGAGCTTGAAAAAGTCTTAATTAAATAAAAGACGAAACGTTGCAATCAATGTTTAAATTGATTTATTTTTATTACAATTACCCGTGATACCGTTTTCTATTATTTTAACCAATAATTGAAAATATGAATGTGGTCAACCATAACATTTAAAAAACTTAATAAAACTTCATTATTATAGTTGGGGTTAGTTCGTAGCTTGAAATTTTGTGAACGGTCTCGTATTTTACGTTTCAACTTTATTTTATGGTGGATGAGCGAGATGTGGTGGAAGAGACGTGACGAAACATTGCGACGGTAAAAATAAAAAGACGGAATGAAGAGGATTCCTGCACGTACAGACGTACAGACATACAGACCTACACATGTATGCATGTAAGTTTGATGTTTTGATACAGTGCGCAGACGATTTCCCCTCAGTCTCTATTTTGTTTATGTACAGTGTGTCCCATTTTATTTGTTTTCGTAGGGTAACCAATACAAAACTTTACAATTTTTATTTATACCGATGTAAGGTATAAATAGAAACAGTAGAAAAGAAAAACACATTGAGCTCACCCTTATAAACGCACATTAGAAATTTAGCTTCTATTTTTATGTACGTCAAATTACAGAAATTATTTTGTACTTTGTAAAACTATAACGGCGGCTAGTTTGTGTATATAAGTAAATCTATTACGTGATAGTTTGGAATGCCATTGTTTTTAAAAGCATATCAACACCAACACACATTTTAAATTCAAAATTAACCTTATTATTTTCATAGACACTATAATAGCTATCGTTTGCTAAATTTATACCTGCCATCGTCGGGACTCAAACCGATTCGGGTTTGAGTCGCGACGGTGACTGGTGTTTGAAAATAAATTGTTCTAACATAGTATTGTAACAATGGATGTTTCTTAACAATTATAGTGAACGATCGCTGTTATACTGTTTATGAATTTAGTCTTACGCAACTGTAACGCATGAACATTTACTAATATCTTATTATTTTCTTTTGAATAATGAATATTCGGTCTTTGCGTTTCGACATTTCCCAAATAACGATACCATACTTGATGGTAGACGCGTGATAAAATGTCAACAATGATATTATGGGACATTATGTAGTCTCCGTCCGTCGGTATATATATTATGTCTTCATATATCCTATATATGCACTTCGCATGTTACACACTTATCGCATACGGCTTTCGGTTACAATTTGCAGTAATACTCTATCACAGCCCCCGGGGCATTTTGAATACAGATGACTTTTCGTCCGTCTCTCGCCACCGTATATACTCCGTACAGGATAAATGCATCCGATGCCAGGGATGCAAAATTTCAGTGCGATCATATATATAAACTTATGTGAGTGAGACACACCAATCAGAGCACATGACGTCATATGTTCAGCCGCTGTCAAAAAACTTCATTGTTTGGTTAATATTTAGTGTGTAATTTATTATTATTTGTTTATAGGAAACGTCAAATTACATGTAACTATAGCAACGACTACGAAACAACTTTTCATCACCTCAGTTTACTAACGTTTATGAGCACAGAATACGCATCTATAGGATGGTAGCTCCCGTGTAAACTTTTGAGTCTCCTTTGGTATGAACAGGTGACGTCACGCAACTAGTATTGGCGTTTTGGACCGAAATTTGAAACTGGATTTAAAATACATGATTTTTAAAGCTTGAGTTGTATTTAAATAAAAATAATAAATATTTGTGGCAATATTAGGTACTTATGCACGATTTAAAACACTTTCCCAAAAATAGTCAACATCCCTATTGTACTGAAACACACAAAGTAACTTTCAAATATTTTGATATTAGCCAATCCACTATAAAACTACCTCAATATATTGTATATGTCGTAGGATAATTGAAAAAATCGTATTTTCGCGAAAATTTTAGGACTTTTGCAAAAAATCGGGTAATTGAAATCCGGTTTTTTGCAATCGTCCTAGAATATTCGCGAAAATCCGATTTTTTCAATTATCCTACGACATACACAGCAATCAGAAAATTTAAAGACAAACAAGGGAATAAAATAATACTTTTAAATTATACTGGTCGTCCCTACCTACTAAAGTAACTGCGAAAAATAAACACTAGTTTTAGTAAAAATATTTAGCCGACAGAATAATATTTTTAAAATTTGACAGTAATAATAATAATAATAATAAATCTCTTTATTTGTTATATACATATGTATAATAACAAATAGTGTCAAAGGTTATAGTTATGCATTTAAATCGTCATTCAACGATGTTTTATTAGAACTAGTACATAGACCCTTTTCACATTATTTTGTAAATTATTAATTTTGAGAAATAAAAATTCTATAAAAAAACTTCTAATAAAACTGCAAAACTGTTATTTTTATTACATATTAAATTTACGTTAAGTGAATATTTGCTATATATAAATTAAAATGAATGGTCTATTGGCTTGTAGGTACTTCTTAAATTTTAATTTAAACTAGCGGTAATTAGTCATAAACGATGAGAATCATTATCATCAAATTCTCAACGTGTATTGAATTTGCGCAAATTCAATCGCTTTTAAATTGTGAAAACTCAAAAATCGGAGAAAAATCAAAATTGTCAAAAAACATAAAAAAATATTCTGTTGGTCCGATCGCTACCAAACTTCACAGGATCACACGCTCGGCTAATATGAGATTTCCTGAAAATTTCATAAAAATCGGTCCAGCCGTTTTGGAGTCCATAGATATCACACATACCCACATCGATTTTTATATATTTTTATGACAGATTAAATTTACGTTAAGTGAATATTTGCTATAGATATATAAATTCAAGAGTATGAATGGTCTGTTGGTCTATACTTATTACATTTTAATTAAAATAGCTCACCGATCATTAATGGAATCTCGTGCAATGGACGCTCTTATAAGTAATCATATTAAAACCCAACTTATAATGCAGTTAAGGATTGGAGTTAGCTGATGCAGTTAGCTGATGCAGTACACAGGATGGAGGTAAATGACAAGGTTATTGGACACTAAAGCTGGGCGTCACATGGACGTCACATGGACGTCACATGGAGTCTTTTTCCAAACAGTTGGGATAATAATAATTGAAAAACCAAGTCATATGTTACCTCATATCTCCGGTATAAAAAACTCTCCTATTTTGAAGTCTGTTAAAACCGACTGAAATGATTTAAATAAATCTATGTGGTAACAAGCCGTAAACATTCTGAAGAATAGGCTCTCAAAATTTTTCAAATCGGTTTATCTGTCGAAAAAATATGGTTGAACAAAGAAAAATCTATTTTTTCAAGTCGGTTAAAAAGTTTTGATTGTGGAAGGATTGAAAAATTATGCAGCCCCGGATCTAAGAGGGGCATACCGGGGCACCTGCCCCGGGCGGCAGTTTCAGGGGGCGCCAAAATCATAACATAATATGTTTGAAAATTGATAACAAATTTTAAAAAAAATTATTAAAGGATTCTTATTCTCCCCTCCCGGTCACAAAAAACGACACCCATTAAATATTTTTGAGTTTTTTTTAACAATTTATCTCAAACGCTGGAAAGAGGGGACGCCACTATCAAGTTTCTGCCCCACTTCGAAAAAATCGTAGATCCGGAGATGGAAAAATGAAACAAAAATTGATTTAGTTCTATTTCGTAGCATTGTGTACGATGAATGTGTCAACTTTGGTCAAATCAAACCGAACTCAGTCCGTTAATGAACCACTTCTGCACGCCCAGCGAACTGTGCCCGTAACATATATATTTATGCTATCTATATACAATAATAATATCTAGGTGAGTAATTCAAGTGCATTTTCTGTTCGCGGCAAATGCATTGACAATCTAATAAACAGCAAACCTGCAGTCGTATAACAGCTGATCAACTTGTAATTTCGTTTTAAACAAGGGCTGCACAAATATTGGTGAAACATTGTAAATCAATATTAATGAAAATTCCTAGGAATGTGGACTAGGATGTTCATCAATTAATAGAATAGAATAGAATATATTTATTATCCGATACAACAGTTAAGTAGGATTCGTCAACAAAGGTAGTTTTAATAATAAATAATTAAATCTAATTAATAGTGCAATTTTAAACATGCAGTTAAAAAACATTACTTCAAAAACTCAAAACATTAATATTCCACCTACCTTATAAGTAACCACGTGCATATAGCCTAAGTCGCTGCGCACCACCCATATAAAAAAAAAAAATAAATAAATAATTAATTCTGCGAAGTATGGACGCAAATAATTTTGGTAAATCAATAATATTTTAGCGTACACTGAAAATATTTAATTTGACGGAGCTTTGGAAATTCGAAGCATATTAACATTTCCTGGTTTCGAATATTTCATGATTTTTTATTAGTAGTACAGGCGTTGGGCTACTTCCTGTATGAAAAATCCGGTGGATTCATTTCAATTGATAATTTAAGTTCAAGAAGACCTAAAGAATGAATTTCTAAAGGATAACGGAAAAATTTCCGTGCAATTTGATTTGAATGCGGTTTTTACCTATGTATAGCTTATTTATCGTGAAGATTTTAAATCTATAGACCCGGATTCACCCGAATATAAATACGTTTGATTCTAAATTGAAGATCAAAGCGAGTGAGTAACTTAATCCGTCTTTTCCGGAGTTTTGTATAAATATCCACCCTCTGTATGCCCGAGTATTTCTTAACAGCAATGTTTTTAATTAAGTGTGATTTTTCTGTTTAAAATAATGCAAGCTGGCAAACTTGATGAATATTTCTATCAACATAATTACAATTCTTTTTAAACGCTTGTTCCAATATTGGAACACTAGGACAAACGTACAGAGTTCCAAATTTTGGAACACTGTGAAAAATGGGTTAATTAATAATTGTTTATATATTTGAGCGAAAAAAAAACATTCCGTTTTGAAATTATGTTGAATTCAGTTTATAACCTTTAAATATTTAGTTAAATTGTTTTGAAGACAAAGCTTCAGTGGCGGACGATTCAAAAACAAACGCCATTACTGATATGAAATTTTCATTTATTTGCTAACGTTTCGAGAGATATACCCTCATCTTCAGAGCACTATTAAAAATTAAATGTTTAATTTACATTTAAAATGTAGAAAAAATGTAACTAAATCTCAAGAAATATAAATATTATTTCACTGGTTAGTCGATCTAGATTGCTAGGCCCTGAGATGGTGTGCCCATAATATTTCATGTTCTATAAAATCAAGTCGGTTTATTTTTTTGCCTTGTCTTCAATGAAGTTGTAGCAGTGGCGATGTGGCGAAAGATCGTTGCTCGAGATTATGTATGTAATATGGACAGATGAGTGTAGATGAGCTCATCGTCGGGATACGAACGCGGACTGCCGAGTGTTAGATAATATCAGGACGACAACATCGAGATGAAATCTTTATATGTATACTTCTTCTTGATCGTCTACAATGTTCATTTCACTCAGAGGTCCTCAACCGATGGTCTATAAATATACAGTCGACTCTCGATAATTTGAATCTCTCGATAATTTGAAAAATTTTCCCGGTCCTTTGAAAAGTCTCTATAAATTGAATAAAATCAATATTAACTGGTCCCCTCCGTAATTTGAAATTGAAGGAATATTATCTTGCTCGCCAACATGCAATAATTTGAAGTCCGGACTTCCCTACTCTTTACAATTTGAAGCGTTTGTTTACATACATAATAAACTGAAGTCGCTCTCTCAACAGAAAATTACGGACTTCTTTTCAAAAGGAATAAGTGAATAATTTTACAAATGTTTAAAATAATAAATATCACGAATTTTGATCAAACTCTTGTTTACTTGATTTTTTTCCTCTCTTGGTTATTTAAACTCTTGTTATTTTGAAATTTGGAATTTTTCTCCGATCCCAAGTGTCAAATTATCGAAAGTCGACTGTATACACATTATTTTAACGACGTATTACTTCGATAATCGGTGTATATTATTTCTCAAAGGTGTTTTTTTTGTCGGTATGAAATGTCTCTCTTAATACTGTATCAAAATTAATATTTGATACGCCATTTTGAAGATTATTTTTCTCTCTCATGACGAAAAATAAGTTCATATATTACAGTTAATCTGTTTATTAAGAAATTATAGCTTAAAATTTTTAAAAATTTCATTACGTTTCGAAAATCTTTTGATTTCTATTACAAATATTTTTCAACATTTTATGGCAATGCTTACAAAATAAATTAGAAATATGTACCATTTTTCCCATATAACTTTCAACCAAGTTTTCACAGTTTATTTGTTCTAAATAAACGATTTTAAATCATATAAAAATGAGAAAATTCGCATGTCTTACACTAATTTTTGTGTAGAAAAAATTAAATTTGACTAAAGTTATTGAGAAGTCAAATTTGTCAGTATTTTTAACATAAGTTTGTAAAGAAAAATCTTCAAAATGTTAAATTGCCTTCCCGTAATGCGAAACCTCGCGACGTGCTATAAAGAAATATTGACTAATATCACGTTTTTTTATTCAACTGTGAGGGTAAAACTATATGCTTTTTTTAATTTTTAAACACCAAGCCAACTTTTGTGAAGCTTAATGCTTAATCATAGCATAAAGACAGTAATGAAATGAATTTTGCGACCATAGTTCGAAATTTCATATTTTAAAACCTTAAGGATCTTAAGAACCTTAATTGTAAATTTTAAAAAATCCAAAATAAAGACTATAAAATTGTAGGTACTTCCTTTTTAAAATGATTTGATATTCAATATCAAATCATTTTAAAATGCAAGAACAATTTTATTATATATTTGGATGTATGAGAATGTAAAATGTTTAGATTCGCTGACAGCGCAGTTCTTTTTAATCGCGAACGCGAGCGACGTGCTACACTGTAACATATATTATGATCTGCAGACTGCCAGCCAGCCTGTCCATCCACTGACGTACGTTGGTGTACGTACATCGTTGTGGCCGCGGGCGCAACAGTGCAGTCTCTGATTGTAGCGCCTCCGCCCCCTGCCTGCCTTGCTTAACGCCTTGCCATGGTGGTTCCCCTATCCTACTAAACGAGGACGACTTCCACACTAAGTTGTCAACCGCACACAAGTCAGTGGCGCACGCGAATACTTATTTCAAAAGAAAACCCGTCGGAGTATTACTCAATGAGTTTTCATTTGTTATTGTTTTTCCTTAGGGAGCGCCCATAAACCACGTGCCCCTATTTCAGCCTCTCTGAAACTCCTCCCCCTTCATGTAGCCTAACGTAGTCTTTTCTATAAAAGGATGGAACTTGAAGTAACTTTTTTATCAAAACACAAAAATAACAGAAACAGCCTTTCAAAGTTTAATTAAATTATTTAAATTTTCTTTAATTTTGAGTTCGGTCCTGGCGTTATGTTATGTCACTATGGAAATATGTTAAGCTGCGACCAGACATGCGGGATTCGCCAAGCACTAATCGCCTAGTGCCGAGTGCTTGGCTTCGTATTCGGCAAGTAGTGAGCATGTTTATACAGACATGTGGGCTCTGTTTAAAAGCGTCGTAAGCGTCGTTTTCTTCGGGAACAGCGAATATAGCCGAGTGCAGTGTGAGCATCCGTTTGGTGCGAATCAATATTTTTAATCATGGACAACAATGATGAAATTTGCACAAGTATTCTCGTATTTGTGCACTTTGAAGTGGAGAGGCGAGCACTAATACTCGTCGCTCGGAGATGTACGAGCACCCATCCCCACTACTCGCTATTCGGCGAATAATCGGCGAATCCCGCATGTCTTGTCGCAGCTTTATGTCATTATCAAGTATCTTTGTGTCTATTTGAAACAAAACGGCGACAACTTCGAACAATAAAATATGCTTGATAGTAACATATTTCCATAGAGAAATAACATAACGTCAGGACCGACCTCAAAACTTAATAAAATTTAATTAGACTTTGAAAGCCTGTTTCTCTTTTATTTTTGAGATAAAAAAGTTACTTTAAATATTTGTTCGTCTGTTTGATTTCTACACGCTATTAAAAAAATAATCAACTTAAAAATCAACCTGTATATCTAATTCTAATAGCTATATATTTTTCTTTCGTAAATATGGCCTGGTCGTTTATGGGAGATTGTCGCCACTATAACCCTGAACACCCCTGATTTAGTATTTCGTGTTAGTTTTATCCTTTGGTTATTTAGCCCATTGGTTCCCAAAGTCACAGACAACACGAGATAAAATTCTGTCGAGTCACTGTAAATTAATCTTTTGACTCGTTGCGTCATTCTAATGCTCTAATCATTTTTTTTTATGTGTTATCATCATCATTTGTTTACTCACAATTTATAGTTTTTATTTAATTTATCAAAAAATATACCGATATAATTATTACTCCAAATTTATTTATTTGGGGTATTTTTTTAAGTATTACGTAATCAGGCTTAGTGGGGGTTTAATTTTCTCTTATACGTTTGCTGACGAAGGGAGCGGGGGCATATCATGAATTTGAAAAACGTTTGACCGTATAAAGACCAATCCTAAAACTTCTCGGTGTTTTCAAACTCTTTGAATTCAAAAACAGTTTCGAGCTAACTAACCCATTATTTTTTGCAGACTCTTTAATCTTAAAAAGAGTTTGGCTTTTTAAATTTAAATTTTGAAGTTAAATAGAAATTCTAAAAAAAAATGTTACGTCTAATCGATTCCGAGGTTCGCAGGATTTTCTTATTTTTCTCTGAGAAATCGCCAAAAGTTTGCTTACGGAATATTTAACACGCCCTTATCGTGCGTCTTTTTCAAAATGGAGATTTTGATGATTTTTAATTAATAGACTGATCTAATTTATTATCTAATTTGACGTCAACAATTTATTGTCAATCGTATTTAAAAATAGAACTGGTAATTTGAAAGTGATAAAAAAATTGGATCAATCTACTTGTAATGAAAAATAATGTATCACTGTTTTTTGAAATCTATCGACTGATAGTGAGTGCGTTTTTTATGTACTGCAATAAATATCTACCACTTCACAATATATTTCTTCTACAACTTTCATATTTCTTTAGACATTATATTATTGATTTTGTTTCCTAGTTAACGTCGTTAAGGTTACTGAGTACCAGTTTTTCAATATTCTCCTTTTTTCACCCTCTATGACGAATGCAAAATGCACTTACGTTTCGGAATTTTTTATGAAAAACCTTATTCTATCTTTGATTATAATAATAATAATAATAATTTTATTTATCCAGTAGTACATACGAGATGTGGACAAGTCATGGAAAATACATAATTAAACAAAATATGGACATTTTTCCAAAAGATAGTTTTTCAACTCAATGTTGAAATTTTTGTTGCCAAACTTGGCCTTGATATGGTCTGGCAAGCCATTATAAATGCTCACGACAGAGCAACGCAGGCTTTGCTTATACTTTGAGAGGCGATGCACCGGGACTTCAAGATCTTTTCGTCTAGTACTATACGAGTGTGTGAAATTATTTGAAAATAAGTTCGGGTTATTTTTTAAAAACATTATATTTTTGTATACATTAAGTGCTGGAACTGTTAGTAAATTTGTTTGAAATGTGTCTTGACACGATTCTCGATACTTTAGATGAAAAAAAAACCCGGGTCGCAGTGCCAAAACCCTGCCGACAATATAGTGTATTTGCTTGTATAGGGCCGTGTGGTTTTATACTTTTATTATGTGAAATTAAGTTTGTTTTTGGGCAAAATAAAAAATTTAACCCCTTAATACACCCCTTAAAATAACATTTTTTTCTTAATTGTAATATTATTATCAATCTAACGTCTACACCGAATTAAATACATCCTTCAATAAATAAGTCATTATCTGCAAACTAGTGTTTTCATAAAATTTGTAAATCCGGTCCTGTCGGGCCGATTTTATTAAAATTGTGGGGACACTTTTTAATCAGTACCAGAGGATTAAATTTCAATTTTGAAACGATTCGGAGAATTTTTTCGGTATTTTGGGGCCCAAAAACAGTTTTCAACCCCTAAAAACTACCCTTAAAATAGCCCGATTAGGCCCATTTTAAATAGGCTTCTTGCGGTGATGGGTTTCAATACGTGGCCCAAATTTCGTTGAAATCAATTAACTCTTTCGAAAGTTATCGCGCGTACACACATATATATATATATATATATATATATATATATATATATACGTATATAAATATATATATATATATATATATATACATATATATATAAACATTTTTAAAAATTAACTTACCTTATATCACATTGTAATAACGTGTTTATTATAGTTTATCGTACAATATGTATATCATATAACGTTTTTGTGTTTTGTGTATTGTTTTTTAGTGTATTTGCCATATGGCAACATACACTATTGGCGTCGGTCGGATGGCGGGACCTAGGGGTCGGACCAAAAATTCTCGACGTTTCATAACCTCCTAAACACTTTGGCACCATTTTTAAAAATGTTTATATATATGTATATATATATATATATATATATATATATATATATATATATATATATATATATGTGTACGGGCAATAACTTTCGAAAGAGTTAATTGATTTTAACGAAATTTGGGCCACGTATTGAAATCCATCTCCGCCAGAAGCCTATTTAAATTGGGCGTAATCGGGCCATTTTAAGGGTAGTTTTTAGGGGTTGAAAAATGTTTTTGGGCCCCAAAATACCGAAAAAATTCTCCGAATCGTTTCAAAATTGAAATTTAACCCTTTAGTAGTAATTAAAAAGTGTCCCTAAAATTTTAATAAAATCGGCCCGACAGGACCGGATTTACAAATTTTATGAAAACACTAGTTTGCAGATAGTGACTTATTTATTGAAGGGTGTATTTAATTCGGTGTAGACGTTAGATTGATAATAATATTACAATTAAGAAAAAAATGTTATTTTAAGGGGTGTATTAAGGGGTTAAATTTTTTATTTTGCCCAAAAACAAACTTAATTTCACATAATAAAAGTATAAAACCACACGGCCCTATACAAGCAAATACACTATATTGTCGGCAGGGTTTTGGCAACCCGGGTTTTTTGTTGTATATTGTGCTAATGACCTTAGCAGTCGATGCACATTTTTGTTTAAATAAAAAAAAAAAAAAAAAAAAAAAATGGTGCCAAAGTGTTTAGGAGGTTATGAAACGTCGAGAAAGTTTGGTCCGACCTCTAGGTCCCGCCATCCGACCGACGCCAATAGTGTATGTTGCCATATGGCAAATACACTAATGATTCTAATAATTTTTTTCTGAAGATGAAAAGCTCTATATGTCCAGATGGATCGCCCCCAAAAGACAATACCATAGGATAATGTCGAATAAACATAGCCATAATAGGCAGCTAAGCATACTGATCTGTCACAAATGGTACGAAGTCTGTAGAATAGGTAAACCATTTTTGATAATTTACTACATATATCGTCAATATGACTATCCCACATTAGAGATGAATCAACTTTTAGACCCAGAAAATTAAAATTTGAAATTATTTCTATTGTTTTGCCGTCAACATTCAAAATAGGTGCCAGATCAATAGAAGTTTTCTTTAAGCTAAAATTCATAATCTTAGTTTTTTCAATATTTAATTTTAGACCATTCTCACTACAATACTGTGAAAGTGTGGAGGCAGCTATCTATATATTTTAATGATTCAAAACAAACTAGAAATAAGTACCATTCTCACATGATTTTAGTTAAGTTATTTGGTCTAAATAAACAGTTTAAAATCAGATAAAAGCGCGAAAATTAGCATAGGTTTTACGCAATTTTTTATACAGAAAAAAATAAGTTTCAAATAAATTATTGAGCAAGCCAAATTTGTCAGTATTTTTAACATCAGCTTGTAAAGAAAAAACTTCAAAATGTTAATTTACCATTCCGTAATTAGAAATTGCGTGACGTACTGCAAATAAATATTGACCGCGAGTATAACGTTATTTGATTCAATTTTTTGGCAAATATAGATATGTTTTTGAAATTTTTAAGCAGCAAGTCAACTTTTGTGAAGCTTAATGCGTAATCATAGCTACTAAAAATAGTAATCAAATGAATTTTGCGACCACAGTTCGAAATTTTCCGAGAGAATATTTTACAATCTGAGGGATTTGACCTTAAGAAATTAGTACTTAGCACTCCAAGAGTCTTCGACGGTGTTAAACGAGCTATTTTATACGCATTACCTGTCGCAAAACGTTACATCATTCGGGAATGGAGCATTTCCGATGTGTAATTAGAACTTTTTTCAACATTTGTGGATCTGCCGAATTTATTTTACCTATTTTTTGTCAATCCGTAATCCGTATAAGTAAATTTAATTCCGTAATTTTAACCTTTTGTTAATGTCGAAAACACAATTAAGTATTTAATTAAAAACATTTTTTTTTGTTGTTTTTAATGATAACGATTAACGGTATCGAACCTATAACAACGATAAATTATTATTGCCGTGAAAATAAAATTTTATCATATTGTCGTAAATATAGGTTTATACAGAGTGTCCCAAATATGATGTGTTGGACCTGTTTCGATTATTTTTGGGGATGAACCCACCAAAGCGTATATATTCGTAAATGTGAAGAAATTCTCCGCAAAACAAAATTAAATAAAATTAAATTAGTAGGTATTACATAGTTCAAAAGAAAATTGAAAGTTCTATCAGAATAGAATACACCTAGGACGCTATTAAAACATGTGAGCCTCACCTACACAAGCTTAAGGAGGTATTGAAACTTCTTTAGAGTTATGAATTCGTTTCATTGATGTGTCATCCATTTTGCGTTACCAAGGTTTGTCCTATATTTCCCCGCCGTTGAGTCATTTCTCCTTTAACGTTACATAAAATTTCAAACAGATAGATCGCTAAAGAAGTTTCACTTCAAAAATGAGTGCAAGTGTATTGTCATGTTTAGAATCTGCAACAGAAGTGTAGAAAACTAGGAGTTAGTGACAAACGGACAGACTAATGAGAAATGCGTTTTCCAATTTTGGTACGAGATAAGAATTATAATAAAGTCGTAATTTTACAGCACAGTTTTAGAATCAATTTGTAATAATGAAATAAAAAAAACAGATAAGATAATGGTCTTAAAAAATATTGCATGATACCTTTACTCTTTGTTTTATTATCTTAAAAAAATTCAAATCAATTTTCAACATGTGATATAATACTTACATATTATAGTACTGGTATTTATTCAGTAATAATTACTGTCATATTTTTTATATTATCTCAGAAACATCAAAAAAAGTTAATAATACTCTTGAGATATGACTAGAACAAAATATGTACATTGTTTATTGTCTATGCTCGTCTTTTGAACATGTTTTTGCGAAATTTCGAATCACTATCTTCTATAAAATAGCTGCTTTACAGACATGTAAAATAACTATAATATAACACTAAGCTGATGTATGTCAGCACTTAACTTACATTTTGTGCCTAATAATTTTAGTAATTCCAGAGATAAAAAAAAATTTTTTTTTTTGTTGCAATATAAAAGTACAATAAGTATTTAGAAATATGTTTCCCTCTCTAGGATTAAAAACCCTGCATCGATAAGAAACAATTAGCCTAGTAAATACGTGTTCAAAGCAGATTTTTATTGTTTGTTTGTATGTGTGTGTATAATGTTCTCAAAGTCACGTTTAAACATAGGTTAAAAAAATACAAATGCGTTCTAGGTGTTAAAATTTGAATAAAATGTTGATAATTATTTTTCCTAAAGTGTACGTATTTTGAGAAAAAAATAATTTCTAAGAAAAACTGAGAGGAAATCGTCGTTTTATCTGACTTGGCCTTGAGTAGATCAACCAACAAACAATATGGCCATTTCTTTTATATTTAGAATATTCAAATAGAATAGATTCTTTATTTTGGCGGAGTCGAAGCCTATGACCGTTCTACTTAACCATCTTGAAATTTTAGATAAGTACACTATATTTTAGATATATATTTAATATAAATAATCTATATTGCTATGCTCTCAACAGAAAAAAAAACATAAAAATGAATGTATTATATAATATATTATTATGCATTTTCATCGAAATAACAGACGAAAAAATAAATATCTAAACAATAAAAAGAGAACTGTTTTGTTCGGAAAATTTTTATTTACAAGAGATTGCTTACTAGATGGAAGATGTGAATTATTCGTTCGATTTTTTTAGATACAAAAATTATGCTCTCTAGGTCCTTTTTGCAAATATAGATGCTATAATAGTATAATAATTAAATTAAATTATATACCATATCTGAAAATGTGTAATCAGTTCAGTGATCTTTGAATTTATAAAAAAATCCTAATTATATTGAAGATATATATTTTTTTCTTGATCTTAAAACAGATTATGTGATATAATTTAGATTGCATTGTTTCAAATTGATTAATTACACATTATAATAGATTATTCAATTGTTTAAAATTGCTGTCTAAGTACATTTTTGAAATTGATTAAAATGCGATTTCATTATTTTTCATGTTGTAGGAAACAATATAAATTGATTATAAATTATACAAATTGTTATTTTACTATAAAACATAATTATGCAACTATGTAATGTTATTATATTTTTTTTTATTATATAATAAGCTTATTATATAGACTTTAAGCCTAATTTAAGTTGCATAATTAGTTTTTCATTTTCTTACATGGCATATATATTTGGCACATACACTATTGGCGTCGGTCGTATGACCAGACCTAGGGGTCGGACCGAAATT
The DNA here is from genome assembly GCA_034508555.1 of Venustoraphidia nigricollis. Classification (NCBI taxonomy): domain Eukaryota; kingdom Metazoa; phylum Arthropoda; class Insecta; order Raphidioptera; family Raphidiidae; genus Venustoraphidia; species Venustoraphidia nigricollis. The sequence continues at coordinate 353,141 of JAVRKA010000068.1, forward strand.
TCTCGGTGTGTGCGGACAATAACTTTCAAAGGAGTTAATTGATTTTAACAAAATATTTCACACATATTGGAATTCATCACCGCACGAACTCTATTTAAATTGAGCTATTTAAGGGTTGAAAATTCTCGAAATTGATTCATAATTGAAATTTTACCCTTTAGTATCAATTAAAGGCTGCTCCTGAAATTTTAATAAAATCGGCTTGACAGGGCCGGACTTTCAAAATGTTATAAAACACTCGTTTGCGGATAGTTTACTGAAGGTTACTGTGTGCAGATGATGAATTGACAAAACAGAAATGAACTATCGAAAAATACTATTTTTAGGTGTGTATTAAAAGGTTAAATTTTTTATTTTAACCAAAAACAAACTTAAGTCCACATAATAAACCCACGCTGGCAGCAAATACCCTATATTGTCGGCAGAGTTTTGGCATTGCAACCCGAGTTTTTATTTTAGAGCGCAATTAATATTTTTATCAAATTAAACTTTTAGAAGTGCCTAATTGTTTTTTAATTGATATGATTCCGGACATATTATTATTGTACTGCACGTCAACGATAACGTATTTGAGATTAGATTTTATTTTATAATAAGAGCTATTGGAATTTCACAACGACAGTAGACTATTTCTAAATGTCTGTAAACTGTAATAATATGATCACAATCTAAAGTCATTGTCATATCAAATTTTTGACACTGCTTTCTGCCACCCAGCATTTCCTAGATCTTTTTTTATAAAACATTTAATTGAATTTCTTTATAAAACAGCGCAGTGCTTACCTATCGGTAAAGAGAAAGAATCAAATAGAAAATATCAAAGTTACGAGGACAAAGGAGCAAGCAACATAAGGAAAGATACGTGGGATTCCTTAAAAAAGTAAAATTGAGGTTTTATGGACGATTGGAAACTGGTGGAATGAAGTTATTACTGTGGATGTAGCTTCACAAAGCCTTATCGCTCTTATGTAACACCACATTCCCTGAAATTATACTCCCAATCACATCAATATATTGATCGAAATGCCAGAGACAGGCACACAGGACCGGTTCACTTATTCAATAAAAAATTAGAGTTTAAAAAAATGAAACAATACGCTTTTGTGTACAAAAAAATGCAAAATAATTGGACAACAAAATTAGCTTCATTTACTAGTTAATTGTAAACGTCGTAGAGCCATCATGAAAATTTAAGTAGATAGCACTCCATGCTTTTTACAGTAAAGCTAATAAGTTGTCAAATTATTTTACATTTTTTAGTTCATAAAAGCGTGTTGTTTTGGTTTTTTAAGCTCTAACTTTAATTATAAAACTAAAAAAACCCGGGTCGCAGTGCCAAAACCCTGCCGACAATATAGTGTATTTGCTGATACTGGCCTTGTGGCTTTATTATGTGATTGTTGGGCAAAATAAAAAAATTAATTCCTTAATACACCCCTTAAAATTACATTTTTTTCTTAACTACATTATTTTGGTCGATCGAACGTCTACACCAAAATTAAAAACACCTTTCATTAAATAAATCACTATCTGCAAACCAGTGTTTTCAGAAAATTTGAAAATCAGGTCCTGTCGGGCCGATTTTATTAAAATTTTAGGAGCACTTTTTAATTGTTATTAAAGGGTTAAATTTCAATTTTGAACCGATTCTGATAATTATTTAGGTATTTTTGGGCCCAAAAACTTTTTTCAACCCCTAAAAATCACCCTTAAAATGACCCGATTGGGCCCATTTTAAATAGGCTTCGTGCGGTGATGGATTCCAATATGTGTGCCAAATTTTGTTAAAATTAATTAACTCCTTCGAAAGTTATTGCCCGTACACATAGTATATACTTATATATATATATATATATATATATATATATATATATATATATATAGGTATATAATATATATATATATATATATATATATATATATATAGGTATATAATATATATATATATATATATATATATATATAGGTATATAATATATATATATATATATATATATATACATATATATATATAAACATTTTCAAAAATGGTGCCAGTGTTTAGGAGGTTATGAAACGTCGAGAAATTTTGGTCCGGCCCCTAGGTCCCGCAATCCGACCGATGCCAATAGTGTATGTTGCCATATGGCAAATACACTAAAAATAAAATATTTCAATTGACTATGAGGTAGGCAACGCAACGTGCGTCACTGTACAGCGTGTTAGCTTGCTTGCTGTAATTTTTCAAGTTTTTTTTATCCTGAAGGTCCTGATCAGGATAATGAGACAAACTTATTAAATTATTGTATTGTCATCGGTTCTTGATAAGTGTCCAAAGTTTCAGTTTAATCTGACCTTTTGAAGTAGGCGAATTTCACGTTCAAAGATTTCTTTACAAACAAACATATAGGTAAAGCTAATAAAAGCGTGTTAAAAATGTTAATCATTATGTTTCGATATTTCACAGATGAAAGTTATGGAGGTAATTTATTTTATGTGCACTTGTAAATTTATTTCAATTGACAAAATGACTTATCGACACAAAATCGATCCGATAGTGATTATTAATGTGATAAGATTGTATATAATTCCGCGCAATTGTCCATTAACATTCAGATTGGGTTTTCTAATTATAGCAGGTAAGTTAAATATTTGATTATCATTTAAATTGATTATTTAATTTAAAAAAGTATCTTGAAACTATCGTGATTTTCAAACAGAAGTAATTCTACTGCTTATGTAATATTACATTTTTTATAACAGATAATTAAAAACACTTGGAAATTCTACAATAATTTATTACTAAATTATTTCTCGACGATCGTTTCGGACAATAAGTCCATCCTCGGGAATGCAAATGTTTTATATCCCTGAGGATGGACTTATTGTCCGAAACGATCGTCGAGAAATAATTTAATAATTTTATGTGGAATTTTCAAGTGTTTTATTTATCTGTTCTTATTAATCATGTTCTACCAAATGCCGAGTGAAAAATTAGTGAAAATTATATTACATTTTTTTTTCGTAAAATAACCCCTGACTCATATCTAATTTTTAATTTCTTTCACTATTAATTGAAGTAAAAATTATTTTGGCACTGTAGAGTAAAATTGATTTTTGAAATTAGAAATATAACGAACGTATACCGTATATTATAAAAACTGGTTTTATAACATTAAGCTAAGTTGGCAGCGAAGTAAAAGGCTTGACTCAAAACCTAAAGGTCGGTCGGTCAGTGCTGGGTTTATCCTAAAGAGGGTCTATGGGCAAAACATTTGTGGGATCCTATATAATCTGTGTAGAAACTTTTTTAAATTAAATTATATTTTTTGAAAAATTTCGGAAAATTGAAAAAGAAACGAAACTTTCGAAAAAATTTAGATTTTTGAAGAAAAATCTAAATTTCAAAAAAAAAAACAAAATCTTGATGAAAAATTCATATTTTCGAATTTTTTCAAGATTTAATTTTTTTTCGAAATTCGATTTTTTTATTTTTATGTTTAATTTTGTGGGGCTGTGTCGATTCTATTAATATTTTTTTTACAATTATACTTGTTTTACTGCTGCAGTGTGTAGTGTAAAATACGCAGACTCTTTTTTATGTTTTTATTTATCATTTATTTTTAAATTTTAGCATGTACAAATTACTCAGTATACTTTTTGTTGCAAACGTGTTTGCAATAAATGGCCTACCGCCTAGTAGTTTTAACGACGAACCAGTTCCTCTGTACAGATCAAATGTGGGTTTAGAAACTAAACTGACCCCAGAAGAAGGACAAAAATATCGTTTGCCGACAAACGTGCTCCCAGAAGAATATACAGTTGAACTTACACCCTATATTGTAGAAAATAATTTTACATTCGATGGAAAAGTAACAATTGCAATAAATGTAATCAAAGAAACGTTTAAAATTGTTCTTCACCAACGAGAATTGGATATCGAAGATGTAGCAGTTAAATCTACTGATAATAATTTCCTAGGACTAGACTTCGATGCAGCAAAAAATGAATACGAATTTTTGACAATAACTACCACGGATCCGCTTAAAGTTGGAAAATACTTTGTGCTTATAAAATACAGAGGAAAATTAAATGATCAAAATGCCGGTTTCTACAGAAGTTCATATTTAAATAAAAAAGGTGATCGAGTTTGGTTAGCGACCACGCAATTTGAATCTACCGACGCAAGAAGAGCGTTCCCTTGCTTCGACGAACCAGCAATTAAAGCCAAGTTTAATATAATTATCAATAGAGACAAAAAATTTATGAGCCGGTCAAATATGCCGGTTAAAACGACAGTGCTAAGTCCGGTAGCGTAAGTACTGAAATTGGATTTTCTTTTTAAGGCTTCCAGATGTTCAATATGATCCCTTTTTCACCCGCATAATAGGCATATTATCATAACAATTTCTTTAATTATTTCAGAGATGGATTCGAAACAGATACCTTTGAAACAACGGTACCGATGTCAACATACCTCGTTGCTTTTGTCGTTTCCGACTTTCAAAAAAAGGAAAACGAAGCAAAAGATCACACTGTATTTGCAAATGAAAATCTTATTGATCACGCCGATTACACTTTAGAAATAGCTCAAAAGTCACTCTCTGCCATCGAAGAGTTTCTTGGCATAGACTTTCATTTACCCAAAATGGATGAGTTTGCGATTCCTGATTTTGCTGCAGGAGCTATGGAGAACTGGGGTCTCGTTACATACAGGTCAGTTTCTCATTTATGCAAAAAAAAAATGCACGGCAATGGACAAAGCCAAGTCGGGTTAGTGCACACCGAGCGCCTATTTACCCATAACTTACAGCGATCCCATCAATCAAGTAGCATAAAAAGTTCATATTTTTGCATTAAAGTTACCCAACATTGGTAATCTAAATCGGTTTTCAAATGAAAGCGAATACGTTTTCAGGCAATTGCAGTTGATCTTTGACCCAAGTGTTTCGACTGTGCAAAATAGACAGTCTATAACGACAACGATCGCTCACGAACATGGCCATCAATGGTTTGGAAATCAAGTCAGTCCAAAATGGTGGGATTATATTTGGTTAAACGAAGGTTTTGCTACGTATTTTGAATATTACGCAGCGTCAAAAGTTAGTATATAAACATTCGAATGAAATTTTCTTAATTTTATATATAAAATACAGTGAATCCTCACTAATTCCCGAATAATAAGGTCATTTGTATTGAGTGAGGCTTCCAATATCGAGAAATAAACATTTTTTAAGGTGTAAATTGTGTCGAAAGTTATAAATAATATCAATGGCAGTCTTTAATAAAAAAAAAATGGTGTGTGTACTTATTTATGCGCGGCAGAAGTTATACTTCTTTGGCATGATCGCGATAAATGATAACATTTTTGTTAAAGACATACATAGATAAAACAAAATAGGATGTTTAGAGAGATGATAAATATAGTTAAAAGTTAGCCTGTTCACTTCGAGTAGTACTTATTTACTTTGAGCAATAGGTGAACAACTCCATCAACACATTGTAACAGAGAAATGAGACATGTCGTCTATGAATACAAAGTAAAACTATATTGTATTAATTTATAAATAATTAGAGGAATTAGGGTCAATGAAATTAAAAGACAAATTATTATTTCACAACGTTTCGTATTAAATTAATACTTCATCAGGTGATCTAAAATTATTAACATCAGAAGGATCTGATATATACATTTTTTCTATATTGTATTATTTTAAAACACAGTCAATTTAAGAATGTTACTTCGAGTAGTACTTATTTAGTTTGGATAATAGGTGGACATTGTAATAGAGAAATTAGACGTGTCATCTATGGATACAAAGTAAAACTATACTGCATCGAAGAATCAGCTTTATCGACGATTTCAACCTTGTCAATACACGTAATACATTCATATTAAATTAACAACTTCCGTAACATAGATAACTAACTTCATGGCGTCTCATGTTCTTTGCACGCTGATTGCGCAGCTTCCGTAACAGAGAAAAATTTTACCCTCAGTGCGCCAAAAGAAGTATAGCTTTAAAAATTCAACACTCTGCGCCCGTTTATTTTTAATGCACTGTTAATTTCAAATTTGTTTATGATTAAGGCCGAACCAGATTGGAAGCTGATGGATCAATTTGTTATCAAAGCGGTACATGGTGCTATGAGCGCCGATGGATCAGGCACCACCCGAGCGATGTCTAATAAAGTTTACACACCTCGGGAAATCGCAAGCAACTTTGACTCTATTGCGTACAGCAAAGGTAATAAATATTACTCAAATTTTATATTAGATAATCTACACACTTGAATAAACGAATTTTATTTTTTAATTCAGCTGGTTCCGTTATAAGAATGATCGAACATGTTTTGACAACACCGGTGTTCAGAAGTGGTCTTACACAATATTTGAAAGCTAAGTAAGTGGTTGAATATTTTATTTAGGGGTTACATTTATGGGTTAAAAACAAGCCCCAAAACACTGACAAATTCAATGCCGGATTTACCCTGGGCAAAAATTTTATGGGGGCTTTAATATGTGCAGATTTTTTTAAAATTTAATTCAATTTTTTGAAACATTTCGGAATACAAATTGAAAGCTAGAAAAAAAATTCAATTTAAAAAAAATAATTTTCAAAAAAAATCAAGAAAAAAGTTAGAATTTAAAAAAAAATCGATATCTTGATGATAAATTCAAAATATCTATTTCTTTCAATTTTTCAATTTTTTTCAAAAAATTCATTCGTTTTCGAAATATCTTTTTTTTTTTTTTTGGCCTAAGTCCTAAAATGATTAATTAGAATCGGTAATTCACGATAATATACATTTACAGAAACTTTGATGCGGCTGAACCTAAAGATCTTTGGGACAATTTCGAAAAAGCAATCGAGGAAAGTAAAGAAAAAGTCAACTTGGGAGATTTGAGTTTCAATGAATTTGCTGAAACATGGAACACAAAAGCTGGGGTGCCAGTCGTTACTGTTGACGTAAATAAAGCGACTGGGCAACTGACTCTTTCACAAGTGAGAAAATTATTTTAAAATTTATTTTTATGTTTAAAATAGAACACACAACCGGAATTAAAGCACACTATATTTTAATAACTTTTTTTCAATTTAAAAAATAATACGTTGCCTTCAATTATCATACAATCTTTTTTACAACGAAGAGAGTTGAACATATTCCATCACACTTTAAATAAATATAGATACATGTAAAGAAGAAATTTAAAAACAGCTAAAAAAAGTAGGTGCGTGTACGCGCGTTTGAAGTTATATTTATTTGGCATGATTATAAACTAATTTTTAAAATATATATTGAAATAAAATGTTCAAAAAGTTTAAGAATAATACTTACAAAAAATGTATATCTAATATTTGAAAACCCTTTCAATAGTTTTTACTTTTATAATCAATTCATTGTGTAATCAAAAATACGATATTATATCTTTCGCTGGATGACACATAAAAGGACTCTATTTGTTGTAATCAAATGTTATAACCGTCTAGCATATTTAGTTTCCAGATTGACAGAAAGTGCATTGTTTCGTCTATCTGTCATCTCAATATAAGTCTCTTACGGTCAACTTCATACTGTCGAAAATTCGTTTACGCAGCCAACTTCATACTGTCATACAGTTGCGCGCGCAACTTCCGTTGTTTGCTAAAATTTTACTCTTAGCGCTCCAAAAGAAGTATAACGTCAAAAATGATTTCGGTTGATTTGAATTCATTAAATTTTTCGAGTGGTGCGTTACACATGCACTTACTGTCAGCTGTAGCGGATCCCCCTGTAGCTGAACGTTTCAGACTTTTCGTCAGTTGTGCCACGCCACACTTACGTCACAAATTTTTGAATATAGCATAAATGTCCTCTTCTATTGACACATTGTTTTTAGCAACGCTATTTAACAAATGAAATCGAAAAGACGGGTTCTGACTGGGCAATACCGATAAACTATGCAGTGAAAGTTGCCGATTTTGAAACTACACAACCAACTGATTGGCTATACAAAGAATCTAAAAAAATTACCATTAAAGACAAGTTCGACTGGGTTATTGTCAACAAACAGCAAACAGGTATTTAATTTACTGTTAAGGTGCACACTCACTGGATCGGATCCGATCGGCAGTTTTGGAACAAGTACATGAAGCTCAGTGAGTTCCCACGCACCAGTACGGAACGATCGGCTCGGATCGATTCGGAAACCTAGCAGTGTGCCGATTCAGTGGGCGTGGACCTTTTACTACATTATTTTACGGGAATTGTGCGAAATCAGTCAATCTGTAAAATGCCTGGCTAATATATCTACAGAAAGTCCGATAGATAGCCAATTTGCAAACTGACATTGCTTTGGGTTGTTGACAGATTGATTGACATGTTTTAGATAAAATGCTGCCTAGCTCAGACAATCTGAAAACTGACAAGCCACTGTCCTACAGAAAATAACTTGATAAATCCCATGGCTACCTCGATAATTAGTGACAGTTCAATATTTTTATCGACCACGCAGTATCAATTGACAGTCCACTGGATGACATCATCCTCGTTCTCTACTATTTAACGGAACGAGGTTACCTTTGTATCTAATAACTTTCGATAAATTCTAGGGTATTACCGTGTGAATTATGACGACAATAATTGGAAACAAATTGCTGCATACCTGAACTCGAAAAACGAGAAAATCCATCCTGTGAACAGAGCACAGATTGTAGACGATGCTCTAAATCTGGCTCGTTCTGGACGACTGTCTTACGCGTTGGCATTCGACATCGTTGGCTTTTTGGCGAACGAAGTAGACTACTTGGTTTGGGTTCCAGCTGTTAACGGATTCGCTTTCCTTGACGTCAAACTTACTGCTCTCGACAACTACAAGGACTATAGAGTAATGTTTTTTTTATTATATTTATGCATTCTGATAATGCTTTGGGCTGAATTTTCTGTACGTCCCATGCTGATAACCTCAGCTTTTGACCGTCTATAATCTACCATCTCCCTCTCTCTCTTTCCTATACGTCCATATACGATCGACTTATCCCAATACAGTATCTCGACATACGAGATTTATTTGTTCCAACCTTGCTCGTATATCAAGTTTCTCGTATCTCAAAGCAAATATCCCCATTTAAAGTAATTAAAATGCCATTAAACTACCGATCCCTTTGATATATTAAAGGAGCATTGTCAGAAAAATGTTCCAACATTTTGACTTTTAATAAATCTTGATTTCAGACTTATTCGAGTGATCTTATCGATGCTGTTTATAAATCAGTAGACGGTTTCAACGAAAAAGAGAAGGATTCTCATTTGACCCGAATGACTAGAACAATAGTATTGAAGAGAGCGTGCGACTTGGGTCATACGGAATGCAGAACTGACGCACATACCCAACTGAAAAAGATTATTGATAATCCTAAACTCACAGTGTCGCCGGATTTGCAACAGGCGGTTTATTGTGGCGGTATAAGAAAAGCAAGTAAGATTGAATGGGAGAAACTGCTAGAAAGATATTTTGAAGTCAAGGCCTCTAACGAAAAGAGTCGAATAACGGCCGGTTTGGGATGCAGCGAGAATACAGCTATTCTGCAAAAGTGAGTTTCAAAATAGTTTTTGACGTGAAACTACTAATGGCGCGTTCAGATTGCAAGACGCGGCTAGCCTCGTGTCTCGTCGACTTTTTCCAATTTGACACTCCCCGCTCAATACCTATACTGAACGCTTCCCTCTCTACTACACTACACATTCATTGATTTACGTGTGTGTTAGTCTTTTTTACTCGTCAATATTTGTGTAATGTTTCACATATGCCAGGCGTCTCACGACGGCTCACATTTTTTATTGTAGTTTTCTTGCTGCATATATTTTAACCATTTACGCCCGACCTTCTAGTATTCTAGTAAACTTGTCTTTAGCCTACACAAAGATATCGTCGTTGATTGGTCGCGATCTTGTAGAGAACTTCGTCCCATTTACTCTTCAAAATAACCGAGATCCAAAAGTGTTTGGGGCAATCTGTAGAAAGGCTATTTTTTTTTAGCCATATCAATGGTATATTAGACGGAAAGAGTAAAATCGAAGAGAAATATGTTGCTCTTAGTCAAATTTCGGACAGTGGACCAATCGGAGTAGAAGCTCTTTTAGATTCTCTTGCCAAAGACTACCCGAAATATAAAACGTGAGTGTATTTAACATAGCATATTTTTTATTTATCGTTTGTGTTCAAGTTACTGTTCTTCATTTTTACCTCGCTGCTGTTTTTTTAGAGCACTTACGGGAACTGAACCTGGAGCTTTAATAGCAACCGTGGCCCAGAAACTAGTTACCAAAGAACAGAGAGACACGGTAAGTAATTAGGCACTGAAGTTCACGACGGGATACTTCTAGATATGTAAGACGATCGAATTTATAGCACTAAAATTTAGATATGTCACCTTAATAAATGTCACAGATACGTTTCCTCTACATTCTCCCAACAGTTGTGATTATATTTATGTAAAAACAAGTTTGATGTAAAATTTCTTTTGGCAAGGTAGAGTAAAATTGATTCTTGAGATTGAAACTGTAACGAACGTATACTACCAAAACCGACTTTAGGTCATTAGTCTAAGTTGGGAGCGAATTAAAATGCTTGCCTTGTAACCTAAAGAATGTAGGTTCGATCCCAGCGATCGGTGCCATTATTATTATTTTTTTTACAACTATGGCGGTTGTAATTCTGTAGTATATAATGTAAAATTCACAGTTTCTTTTTTTTGCAGCTTGAAAAATTAAAGAAGGATTATCCGGAGACTCAAACGATTGTAGATGCGTCTTTAGTTTTAGTTGATGCCAACATACAATGGAACAACAAAAATTTGAAAACAATTGAAAAAACGATCGATGATTTAGTAAATAGTAAGGTGACATCTTCTACTGGCGCTACGAAACCTACAAGCACCTCCCCTGTTACAAGTACAACTTCCTCCCCAGTTACAGAAGTAACACAAGAAACAACTACACCAGGCGGTGTAGGAGCGAACTTCGCTAGTTTTAAGGTTTTATTGGTTGTCTTCAGCTTCACATTTTTATTCCGATAAAATTGTAAGGATTCAGTATGCATGTTTGCATCAAGATTACTAGAATACTAGAAGGTTGGGCATAAGACAAGATTATTAAAATACTGGACGGTTGGGCGTAAGAGGCTATAAACATAGTCACGTCTGTGATTGGTTGAGTTGATTGCTTGCGTCATCGATGCCCCTGGCTTGGTTATTCAAGTATGTTTATCCCAACTGTTTGGAAAAAGACTCCACAAGCCTACTTCCTCCGCCCTCTCTCGCACCTTCAACCATGCTAACGCCCAACTTTAGTTTCTAGTAATCTTGTGTTTGCATGCCTAGCTCTATCTTTTACCAAGAAAAAAACTGACAGATTTTAATTTTAGTAATTTATTATTGATAAGCTATACAGGTTTCGTAAGTAGTAAGTCCGTTGCACACGAGGCTGGTTTTGCCGCTGGACTCGCTGCTAGATTTTAAGCGCGCCGTGGGGCTAGATTTTGTGACGGTTTGTATGAGTGTTGGCTTCACACTCTGCAAACAGTTCGAATGTTAACAAAAGTGGACATTATTACGCCACGTTTGTTACCGACGTGACAAGATACCGTTTTCTGATTGGTTCTTGCTCAAAGCCAGCAGAGAATCAAGCACGAACAATAGCCCTGGTTCTGATTTTGAAATCACGCAGTGGAGTCCGCAGCCAGCACAAGTTTCAGCAGCGAATCCAGCAGCAAAACCGGTCCCGCGTGTCTTTGTTCTGTATTGAATGGCACCTACATGTCACCAGAACTTCCCTAAAAATATGCTGCCTCAAGACATTGCCTATTTTGCTGGTAATCAGAGCCGGCCCTGCATATATGTCAATTAAGTGATATTTTCTGTGATCGATGCAACAACGTATTCAGTTCAGGAAATATACATTACGTATTTATTTCAGTTTTTTTTAAATGTGCTCAATTTTGAAAAGCATTTTATTGCTAGAGATGGCTCCTGAGCCATGATTCGTGATGATGAAAGAAAATTGTAACAAATGCAAATAATGATAATAATAAAACGTCGATATTTTAGTTTAAATACATTTTTTTTACCTACTCACTTACTAAATTAGTTTAAAACTGCGTGGAACGCTATTTTAAACTGCACCTTTTTTCTTTTTGATTCTTCTTCTTGTTCTTCTCTGTTCAGGCACTGGACATTATGGACACGTGTCCACAGGCCCCCACAAAATTCAATAAAAAAGAAAAATTTTTATGTTGAAAAAATTCAAAATGTTGAATTTTTTGAAAATTCAAAATTTTTTAATTTTGATTTTTTTTCGAAATTTTGTTGTTTTTTCTGAGTTTCGATTTTTTTTCCGAAATTTCTATTTTTTTCAATACTTCGAAATTTTTATTATATAGGCCCTCACAAAATGTTTGCCCATAGGATAAACAAGAAGCGACTTCAGCCCGTGCAAAACGACACCCGTACCGTATTTGTGGCAAGAGTGTCAGGAAGGTTGAACGTGTATGTGCCACTAAAGTGTTTATCAAGCTATAGAGCGGCACAAAGAGTACTCCAATGATGACACAAGCCATCGAAACAACATTTAATCAAGGTGCGGATAAAAGGGCGCTAACTAAATGCACGCGTGTGTGTGTGTCTATGTGTTATTGCCTTGTATTTTGAGACTGTCAAAGCAACCCTGATCACAGCTACCACACAGATTCGCACTCCCATATGAGTCTCGATTATCTTAAAAGAATATTTACAAACGATCTGAAATTCGTAAGTTCTTTCCATATGACTTTTTGCCAAGTTTTTACAGTTTATTTGATCTAAATAAACGAAATAAAGTCAGATAAAAATGAGAAAATTAGCATAAGTTTTACACAACTTTTTGAAGAGAAAAAATAAATTTCAAAAAAAATCATTGAGCAAGTCAAATTTGTCAGTATTTTTAACATACGTTTGCAAAGAAAAAACTTCAAAAACTTAATTTTCCTTCCAGTAATTCGTAATCTTGTAACGTGCTGTAATGAAATATTGAGAAGTATCACGTTTTTTGAGTCAATTTGTAGCGCAAAAATATATGTTTTTTGAAATTTTTAGACAACAACTCAAATTTTGCGAAGCTTAATGTTTAATCACAGCAATACAAACAGTAATAAAACGAATTTTACGAGCACAGTTCGAAATTTCTCGAGAGCAGATTTTACAGTTTGACGGATAAGTCACCTTAAGGCAGGCGTAAAGTCAATTTATTAGTGTATTTGCCATATGGCAACATACACTATTGGCGTTGGTCGGATGGCGGGACCTAGGGGTCGGACCAAAATTTCTCGACGTTTCATAACCTCCTAAACACTTTGGCACCATTTTTAAAAATGTTTATATATATATGTATATATATATATATATATATATATATATATATATATATATATATATATATATATATATATATATATATATATATATATTTATATACGTATATATATATATATATATTTATATGTGCGGGCAATAACTTTCGAAGGAGTTAATTCATTTTAACGAAATTTGGCATACATGTTGGAATCCATCACCGCACGAAGCCTATTTAAAATGGGCCCAATCGGGTCATTTTAAGGGTAGTTTTTAGGGGTTGAAAAAAGTTTTTGGGCCCAAAAATACCGAAAAAATTCTCAGAATCGTTCCAAAATTGAAATTTAACCTTCTAGTAGCAATTAAAAAGTGCTCCTAAAATTATAAGCAAATCGGCCGGACAGGACCGGACTTACAAATTTTATGAAAACACTAGTTTGCGTATACGAATTTACTTATTGAAGGTCGTATTTAATTTGGTGCAGATGTTGGATTGATAACAATATTTCAACTAATAAAATTATTATTGTAAGGGGTGTATTAAGGGGTTCATTTTTTTTTTTTATTTTGTCCAAAAACAAACTTAATTTCATTTAATAAAGCCACAATACCTGTATTAGCAAATACACTATATTGTCGACAGGGTTTTGGCACTGCGACCCGGGTTTTTTAATATTGGTGTAATAGGAGTTAAAGACAGGCCTGTATTTGTTAGTATAGGAGCGGGCTCAAATGCATTTGCATTTAATTGATGTTACTGACGAACGGACATATAGATCAATAGGTGGGCCGACCGTTGAGTCGGGGGCTTTGTTTTGAACAGTAAACAAACATAATATGGCCCTGAACTATTACACTACAGCTTAGCCGTTTGCATTGATAAAATGCGCCTATCAGATTTTTAATAAAAAAATACTGAAAACACTTATATATAACTCACCGCTCCGGCTTCGTCCGGTACATTTAAGGGATTACACTACTTAAGCGCGTCGAAAAAATCAGCTTTTTTTTTGTAAATTTTTTTGTCGAGTTCTAAGTGGTGGATCAAAAAAAAAATTTAGGGCTTTATTACACATATATCAAACTTTAAAAAAATATTTTTTACTTATACAGGGTGTCTCACCGAACGTTGGCTAACATGGGTAACTTTGTTATTAGTGGAGATAGAAAGTCGGTTAAATGGGCAAAGTAGTGCAAAAAATTGGGCTCATTAACATCCCGTCGAAAAAACAATTGAATTTTGACACCCTATGAATTTATTCAGAAAATAGTGAAAATTGCCATTTATGAAAACTGGCCATAACTTTTTTATTTATGAAGATATTTGAAAATTTCATTAAACATTTTTTGATAACTTTTTAAGGTCTTTTCAGTGGCGTAGGTTTAATTTTTTTATTTCCACTACATAATGAGATATTGACATGAACTTTGGTTTTTCTTATGGACGGCATTTTTGATTTTCAGATATTCGAATTCTACTTATTTTTCTGAATAATTTGACATAGCATATCCTATATCTAAACCAATCAGAAGCTACAAAACTGACAAAAATAGCTTTTTGGCGTTATCAAAGTGTGCCGTGTAAAACGAAATTTGTTGAAACAAATACATATCGACAGGTTAACAATCTGTGGAGCGATCGCTACAGTTTTTCTAATTCATTTTGTTTGATTTACTCTCTAAGATGGCTCAAGCATTCTCAAATTTGCAGAAACAGGCTATTTTTGCGCATACATTCAGCGTAACAAAAATACCACGTGGGCTCAAGCAGAATACTTGAACCTTTATCCAGAAAGGCGACAACCTTATTCAATAACTTTTAGGAACTTAAATAGAAATTTAAAGGTATACGGTTCATTTTCAAAGAAAAAAGGCAACATTCAACACTGTGAAGAAGAATTACGTTTAGCAAACGTTGAAATTAATGGAGAAAAGTTCCTAAAAGTTATTGAATAAGGCTGTCGCCTTTCTGGATAAAGGTTCAAGTATTCTGCTTGAGCCCACGTGGTATTTTTGTTACGCTGAATGTATGCGCAAAAATAGTCCGTTTCTCCAAATCTGAGAATGCTTGAGCCATCTTAGAGAGTAAATCAAACAAAATGAATTAGCAAAACCGTAGCGATCGCTCGACAGATTGTTAACCTGTCGATATGTATTTGTTTCAACAAATTTCGTTTTACACGGCACACTTTGATAACGCCAAAAAGCTATTTTTGTCAGTTTTGTAGCTTCTGATTGGTTTAGATATAGGATATGCTATGTCAAATTATTCAGAAAAATAAGTAGAATTCGAATATCTGAAAATCAAAAATGCCGTCCATAAGAAAAACCAAAGTTCATGTCAATATCTCATTATGTAGTGGAAATAAAAAAATTAAACCTACGCCACTGAAAAGACCTTAAAAAGTTATCAAAAAATGTTTAATGAAATTTTCAAATATCTTCATAAATAAAAAAGTTATGGCCAGTTTTCATAAATGGCAATTTTCACTATTTTCTGAATAAATTCATAGGGTGTCAAAATTCAATTGTTTTTTCGACGGGATGTTAATGAGCCCAATTTTCTGCACTACTTTGCCCATTTAACCGACTTTCTATCTCCACTAATAACAAAGTTACCCATGTTAGCCAACGTTCGGTGAGACACCCTGTATATATAAGAAAATGGCGTCGTGGCAGTATAAAAAACAGAAACAAAAATTTTTTTCAAAGAAAATCGGCGGACACCGTATCGTTCAATTTTCAAGTTGCAGTTAAAATTTCAAGTCAGTCGGACAAAAATTGAACGAGATACGGTATCCGCCGATTTTCTTCGAAAAACATTTTTTTTCTGTTTTTATACTGCCACGACGTCATTTTGTTTTATATATATATAAATAAAAAATATTTTTGAAAAGTTTGATATGTGTGTAATAAAGTCCTAAATTTTTTTTTTTGATCCACCTCTTAGAACTCGACAAAAAAATTCACAAAAAAAAGCTTATTTTTTCGACGCGCCTAGGTAGTGTAATCCCTTAAAAAGCAATGTTCGTCGCGTATTTCATTTTGTTTGTCCTGTAAAACACAAACTCTACTGAACATATTTGAATGCGAATTTATATACTTAATTTCCGATCAGATCTTCGGGGACACACGGTTTCTAAATTTCGTAATCCTTAAAAAAATTGATTGATATTATGTCCCTATAGCTTTAACAAGGTCATCATATCGACAGCCATAATGCTTAGCAAACCTCAATGGCAAAAAGAAGCTAATGAAACATTTTTCAATGTATAATAATTTTATTAATAAATCATTCATCTCAAAAGTCAATTTTTTTATCTAGAAATTTAAACAATGCTGATGCATCGTCGGCTTTGTAGAGCTCTGAGTTGCGGATTTACCTGTCGAAATACGTCACAGGCAGTGACGGAGCTAGAAAATATTTTCAATATAATTGTCCGAAATTTGGCTCAAAATAAAATTTGCCATATGGCAACATACACTATTGGCGTCGGTCGGATGGCGGGACCTAGGGGTCGGACCAAAATTTCTCGACGTTTCATAACCTCCTAAACACTTTGCCACCATTTTTAAAAATGTTTATATATATATGTATATATATATATATATATATATATATATATGTATATATATATATATATATATATATATTTATATATATATATATATATATATATATATAGGTATATATGTGTGCGGGCTATAACTTTCGAAGAAGTTAATTTATTTTAACGAAATTTGGCACACATGTTGGAATCCATCACCGCACGAAGCCTATTTAAAATGGGCCCAATCGGGCCATTTTAAGGGTAGTTTTTAGGGGTTGAAAAATGTTTTTGGGGCCCAAAATACCGAAAAAATTCTCCGAATCGTTTCAAAATTGAAATTTAACCCTCCGGTAGTAATTAAAAAGTGTCCTTAAAATTTTAATAAAATCGGCCCGACAGGACCGGACTTACAAATTTTATGAAAACACTAGTTTGCAGATAGTGAATTATTTACTGAAAGTTGCATATAATTTGGTATAGAGGTTCGATTGATAATAATATTGCAATTAAGAAAAAAAATGTTATTTTAAGGGCTGTATTAAGGAGTAAATTTTTTTTTTACCCAAAAACCAACTTAAGTTCGCATAATAAAGCCACACTGCCTGTATCAGCAAATACACTATATTGTCGGCAGGGTTTTGGCACTGCGACCCGGGTTTTTTATGTGTTTATTTTTGTAAATTTATAAGACAAATTATCTTCTTTTCAAAATTTAAAGCCATTGACACAAAAGCTGATACAATGTTGAAAGGGTGCCAAACTAAAAAAAAAAGCTCAAGTGTGAGACGAATTCGCGTGGACAAGAAAGAAAAATTGGAAAAATTACCTGGAAAAGTGGAAAATTCGAGAAAAAATTAAAGTGCCGTTTTCTATGGAATTTATTCTTATTAAATCAATGTCAGAGCTCGCGAGGCAGGACTGTAATATATTGGAGCCGACGGCTCTACTACTGTTGTTATAATACGGTTGTCGCTGCCGTATTTTATCTTAATTTTGGGCAGAGCCGCTGATAGCGGCTTTATTTTTTGACGAACGACAATGGTGTAACGTTGTTTCAACCTTATTGCTTTTACATAGTCTTTTTATGCGAGTCTTTTTTGTGTAGTGTATTTTATTCAACAAGCTTATTCGGGCTTACTGTAACCACATACTAAAACATTTTTATACATTCACTAGCAGCTCGGCCCGGCTTCGTCCGGATTTGTAGATTGCCTATATTAAAGATAGACATGGTTAGGCTGTCGCGGACTTTTTTAATAGAATATACTTAATCGTATTTACCTGGCATTGCCCGGGGATAACAAAGAAAATTAACAGTTTAAAGCTTTTTTTTCCAAACGTATGTTAAAAAATACCTGCACATTTGGCTTGCTCAATAAATTTTTTCAAATTTAATTTTCCTGTACAAACATTTGTGTAAAACTTATGCTGATTTCCTCGTTTATATCTGATTTGCTTAAACTTGGCTAAAAATCATATGGCAAGAATGCTACATATTTATCGTTTATTTTGGAAGCATTAGCATCAAAGATGATAAGATTTTTCATAGAAATTAGAGATTTTCGAAACGTAAGTGCATTTTACATGAACACACACACACATACAACTGCTTGAGCGCGTGAAAAAGGGAGCGTATTCAACAGCTGCTACTCAGTAACTTTAATAAAAGAAAATCAGTTTGAACGAGGAAGAACAGTTGAGGAGGAAAGTTTGAGTCGAAGTTTCCTATGAGATTTGTTGGATTGGAATTTCAAATCTAAAAACTTTATTATTAAAACACCTTGTTCCAAGTCAGTCCTTATGAAATATATGACTTAAATTTGAGCGTTATCGGTGATTTCGAAATTGGATTAAATGAGTTGGTTATTAATTTGAATTTATTTTTTTAACAGCAAGAATGAATCAAACTATATGATTATTAGTGTATTTGCCATATGGCGCATACACTATTGGCGTCGGTCGGATGGCGGGACCAAAATGTCTCGCCGTTTCATATCATGCTAAGCAACTTGGCACCTTTTTTGAAAATGATTATATAGGTATAATATGTGTGTGTGTTAGCACGATAACCCTCGACAGACATAATTAATTTAAACGAAATTTGGTTCACATGTTGGAATCGACTACCGCACGAAGTCTATTTAAAATGGGTCGAATCAGACCATTTTAAGGGATGTATTTTGGGGTTGAAAATTGTTTTGGGGTCCCAACATACCGAAAATATTCTCGGAATTGACTCAGAATAGAAATTTAAACTTTTAGTATCAATTAAAAGGTGGTTTTTAAATTGTAATAAAATCGCCTCAACAGGACCGGACTTATGAATTTTATGAAAACATTTATTTGGCTGTATATTGTTTTGTGAATTGATAAAATAAGGACGAAATATTGAAATTAAGAAAACAAGATTGTTTTGAGGGTTGTATTAAGGGGTTAATTTTTTTATTTTGTCCAAAAACAAACTAACATATTAGTCACACTGCCTGTATTAGCAAATACACTACATTGTCGGCAAGGTTTTGGCACTACGACCCGACTCTTTTTGTAATCATATCTGAATAATCCTTTGCAGTAGTTCTCATAGATGAATGTTTTTAATAAAATTCAATTGTTCACAAATTTTTTAGATAAGATAGCGTAAGTTTATAAATACATCTGAAAAAATAATAGCTCCATAAAAATAGGTGCTGTGCTCTTTGTGCTTGGGTTCGTGCATGATATAGGTAAATTATAAAACCGTTTTATTTTTGTTCCAAATCTTCTAATTATTTTATTTTAAATCAAAGAAGCAAGTAAGGTGAAGTGGTGTTAATTAGTTAATTATGTTATTGTTATATTGGGTTGTAGAAAGGATTATCAGAAAATCTGTGTTGACAATGATCATAGATTGTGATCACTCATTTCACCATAAGAAAAGCATTTAAATCGATCCTGCTTGAAAAATAATTGATCAATTGATATTTTTTTAACCCGAAATAACTTATTTCTAAGCATTTTAATCAAAATTTAGCTTGAAAAGCGGTTTTTTCTATCTAGATCAATCGTTTGATTTTGGGTGAGTACAATTTATTTTACATGGCAAGCCGTTTATATTAATATATACCATTCTTCTCATATGACTTACAGTCAAGTTTTTATAATTTATTTGATCTAAATAAACGATTTGAAATCAAATAAATAATAATAATAATAATAATAATAATGCGTTTAACGTCCGTTTCTCGACTTTATGTCATAACAGACGCCATTCGCACCATTACTATTTTTCATTTTACCACTTCCCGTTTTTTTCTACATTTCTTAAACTTCAACTTATATAATAGCAATGGGCGAATGAAGGAATTACAGGAAATTAGGATAAGGTAGGTAATTTTTGAACTAGGAGTTTGATAGGTAATCGGCCATGGCCTCAAATAAGGAACCACCTCGATATTTATCTGGAATTAATTGAGGGAAACCATGGAAAACCTCAATCAAGATGGCCGGTACAGGAATTACCGTTTCTCGGCGAAAGGCAGTAGGAAAAAGTCCCAGCCACATCTGCCCCCGCCGGGAATCGAACCCGGACCTCCCGAATGCGAGTCTAGTGCTGTACCACTACTCTACCCAGCTCAGTTTGAAATCAAATAAAAAACGAGAAAATTAGCATAAGTTTTACACACATTTTTGTACAGAAAATATTAAACTTAAAACAAATGATTGATCAACCGAAATTTTACATACATACATACATACATACAACCATATACAACGCCTTTTATACATATAGATATAGATGAAACAGTTTTTGATAAAAAAAAAAACATTTTTTTTGTAGTACGAACGCAATGGGTAAGATAACACGAATTTGGATCGCCCTGGGATTACTCTTGACAGTATCGTCGTTTAGCTTAGGATTATCTCCAGTCAAGAATAATGTATTATTAAATACAAAAGCTTCGGGAGTGGATTATTTATTAAATTCTGATGTTGTGCCAATCAGTTATGAAGTCACGTTGACTCCCGACTTGGACACTTTCAAGTTCACGGGTGAAGCTACAATAAATGTTAAGAATGAAGGCAAAGCTACAAACGTAATAACCCTGCACTCTCGGGACTTGGACTACACAGAGATTAAAGTCGGTGACGATGTTCTCAAACCAGATTTAGATCCCGTATTACAAAAGATGACTCTAAAACTACCGAAAAGATTGGGAAAAGGTAGAACCGCCGTGATTAATGCCAAATATACTGGTGAACTGAGTAACGATATGCATGGACTTTACAAAAGCTCCTACCAATATAACGGAGATGAAACACAGTAAGTCACAAAGATATAACATCGAGTAATCTTCAAAAACATAAATGTGAATTAAAATTAGAGTTTGCTATTATTTTGCATTTTTAGTTCATAAAAGCGTGCTGTTTTAGTTTTTTTAAACTCTAATTTTAATTATAAGACTGAAAAATAATATTCCATTTGACTACGGGGTAGGCAAAGCCACCTACGTTACTGTTGCTTGGTGTAATTTTTTTATCCTGAAGGCCCTGGTCAGGATAATGGAACAAACTTATTAAATTACTGTATTGTCATCGGTTTTTGATAAGTGTGCAAAGTTTCAGTTTAATCTGACGTTTTGAAGTAGGTGAATTTCATGTTCAAAGATTCCTTTAAAAACAAACAAACATGTAGGTGACGCTAATAAAAGCATGGTGTTAAAAAGAGTTTGATACAAAGAACATGGGGGTTTGTCGGCTTTGCCGAGCAAAAAGAAGTGAGATCTAATATGATGCCAAGTTTTTACTTGAAAAGTTTACATTCACGAGACATTTATTTATAATATAAAACATAAAAACTTGGCACCTTTTTAAATCTCACTTCTTTTTTCTTGGCAAAGCCGGCGAACCCACATGTTCTGTATTTCAAACTTGGCCCTGGTTCTGGTAGAATTTCAACATCTTTTATTAAGTTTTTTTGTAATATGGGTTTTTTGTTGGCTTCTGCACGTAGTGTAATTGTAACTTGCTTTGTTTAAGAATAATACACCACTATCAAATAATTCAACACCACGAAACACCTATGAGCATAGACGGGATTCGAAGTCACGACAGTGTGGTCAAGAAGCCATGACGCTAACCACTACACCACACTGTCCTCATTTTCTTATATTCTTACTTATTCCACTTGAATATTATCTAGACAGTATATATTGTGGTGTTGATCCACTAGAATGTCACGGTGAAGGAAAGTTTGGTTGAGGATCTAGAAATAAGTTTTCTTCGAAATATTGGTAAAGTTTATTTCTTGATCCTCAATCAAACTTTCCTTCACCGTGATTATCTAGACACGTAATATCATAGTTATATACCACACTTTATTATATAACATCAACTATATGCGAGTAATCTTCGGACAACCGATAGATGGTTGTGAATTATGATGACCTCTCAGTCAGTGCAAACCCTAAAAATCGTGATTTTTGGACACTATCGACCAGTATAAGGCTAATTTTCATATAAAATTAGTAGCTTGCAGTATTTTCTTTTTAGCCGACTTCAAAAAAAGAGGTTATCAATTCGTCGCGTATATTTATTTATTTTTTGTATATTTTTGTTCAGTCACACGTTTTCGAGGAGTTAACGGACTCCATTTTGTTCAGAATGTATACAGATGGGTAACATATAATTTTTTTAAAATGTTTTTTACAATACTATCTGAAAAAAACAATTTTATTATAGAATAAATTGTGTCTAGAATTCATTGAAAAAGAGATACAGCTTTTGTCTTTTTATCTCAATGATAATATAGTTAAACAATAAAATTTCAATGTCTGAATAGTTTTCAATAATTGACATACATTGCGCGGTGTCAAGATAAGATTATATTTGATCATTTTCTTGGAATTTAATTTTACGTATTTCTAATTTTGTAATAATATACTGTCTAGAAATAGTTTAGATATACAATCTAACCAACAAATTGTTAAAATTCAGTCCTCACCTACAAAATCGGATCGGCTTGGCATGGCACATCGATCCGAGCCGACTAGTGCATGTAAACTCATTTAACTTCATATATTCCAAAACTACCGAGCGTGTAGAGCCAATCCGAACTGTTTCAAGAAGGGACGTTTTATTTTTCAGATTCATAGCTGCTACGCAGTTTCAACCGACGCATGCGCGCAGAGCGTTTCCTTGCTTTGACGAACCAAAATACAAAGCCAATTTTAAGTTTACAATAATAAGAGACCCACAATTTAATGCCACATTGTTCAATTGGCCTCGAATTGATCAGACTTATTCGTAAGTTCAATTTTACGTACTCCAAAAATGTAAAAGCAAAGTCATTAAAAACACAGTTTACCTCGTTAATGAATGGCGTCAGCTGGGGGATCGTTCAATATTTTTATCAACCACGCAATTTCGATTGACAGTCCACTCGATGACGTCATCCCACACAATTGTCAAATAGAAACAAGGGTACCTCTGTATCTAATAATCGAGCCGTTACAATATCGTACATGTCAAGATCATTAGATATACAGGTTACCTCGTTAATAACTGGCATCAGCTGGGGGATCGTTCAATATTTTTATCAACCGCGCAATATCAATTGACAGACCACTCGATGGCGTCATCCCACACTAGAGTCAAATAGAAACGAGTTTACCTCTGTATCTAATAACTGTGTCAATACAATATCGTCCAGATCAAGGTCATTAGATATACGGGTTACCTCGTTAATATCTGGCATCAGCTGGGGGATCGTTCGATATTTTTATCAACCACGCAATATTGATTGACAGTCCACTGAAGGACGTCATCTCTACTATCCAACGAACGAGGTCAACTCTGTATCTAATGACATTGCTTCTAGATATATGATAAAAGTGAAAAATTAGTAATGAAAGCCTCATAAAATTACAGTGAAACCACCGGATTAATAACCGACGTGTTTGATACAACTGAAAAAATGTCAACGTATTTAGTGGCATTCGTTGTAACGGATTTTGGTCACATTGGAGATGAAAATTTCGCAGTGTACGCCCGGGAAGAGGCTTTGGACCAAGCAAAATATGCGTATGAAGTTGGGCCGCAACTATTGAAGGTTTTGGAAAAATTCACGGAGCTAGATTTTCCCTACAAAACAGATCTTATTGCTATACCGGACTTTTCTGCTGGAGCCATGGAAAATTGGGGACTTGTCACTTATAGGTAATTTTTAGTATTAGTAGATATTTTTCATACGCTTATAGCTACGTACTTGCTGAATTAATTGAGAATAATAGCTTTTGGAAAGATTCGGGTTTAAATCCCGACGGTGACGTGTTGGAATAATAAATTTTTCTAATATAGTGCTACAACAATGAATGTTTCTTAACAATTATAGCAGACAAAAGCTATTATTCTCAATTAAGGTAATTTTTAGGGTTGCGAACATCAGATAAAAAAGGAACCCTTAGAAGATCACTCTCGTGTCTGTTGGTTTAAAGATACTTTTGATCTTATTATGTAGAGTTTACTGATTGTATTTTTATACTCAAAACGTATTTAACACACAGCAAGAAGTTTTAGGGTTCATCCACAGGTCATCCAGTTTCCACATTTTAACAGTACTGACAGTTTTAACCACAGTAACGTCACAATGTCTTTTCCCTCCTTATCTCCGGATCTAGTACGTCTCAAATTTTGAAAGAAATCAGATATATAAAGCAGTTGTTAAAAATTACAAGAAAATAATTCTCAACGTCAAAACTCATCAAAATAATATTTTTTTGTCTACAGTCATCCAGTGATCCTTACCGGTCTCTTTATATGTCTTATTTTTTTCAAAATTTTAGATTTAATAATTTCGGAGAAAAACAAGGGAGAGACCTATTTTCTTGGTGTTTTATTGTTCAAAAAAGCGCGTCTCTCCCTTTTTTATCTCTGAAATTATTGGATATAAAATGTTGAAAAAAATAAAGCGTATAGAGTAACCGATAAGGATCACAGAAGGACCGTAGCAATAGATACATTCAGCGCCAAAACTCATTAAAAAAATTTAAAAAATATTTTTTGACGAATTCTGACGTTGATCACAATTTCTTTGTACTCTATGTCAGCTTATTTATAGGCGTACATTTTTTCAAAAATTTCGACGTACTAGATTCGCAGATAAGGAAGGAAAAGATATTGTGACGTCACTGTGGTTAAAATATGCTTACAACTGTGACTATTTCTTTATCTCCGAAACTAATTATAAAATTTGGTTTTTACGATAAATTTATATTGTTTCCATAAAAATTAATAATTGTCATAGAGAAACGGCGCTATTGTACAAGGAAGGCGTTTCAACAGATCGAAACAAACAGAGGGTGGCGTCGGTTGTGGCTCACGAATTGGCCCACATGTGGTTCGGCGATATGATAACATTAAACTGGTGGAGTAACACTTGGCTCAATGAAGGATTCGCCAGATATTTTGAATATCACGCCACTGCGCAGGTACGATTCTTTATTCTTGAGCATTTAATTAGTTCAGAATATTAAGGGCTGCGGAGAGCTCTTGAGTAACCCACGCACAGGTATGAGAAAAAGAAAGATTATAGACGCTCAACATCTGAGGTCATTAGCGAGAAAGAGTAAAAGTGATGTAATAATGTCAAATTTAGTAGATTACAGAGTTTGCCTCGTTTCATCTGACCAATCAACGTAAGCGTGGGAGTGACATCAGCTGACGGACCGTTCATATTTTTATCAACCTATAATGACAATATAAAAAATGTAATTTATAAACTAGGATTATGTAAAAAATTTCAATTTATTGCCAATAATAGCAATTTTCTACGTCTGTTGATACCTTATTAAACAAGGCCGTTGCTACGCAATCAATTGACAGGTCCACCGGCTGACGTCATGACCGCACTTTTATCCAACGGAACGAGGCAACTTCTGTTCAAATAACTTTCCGAGTTCAATGAAAATTTGAAGTACCGTCGTTTTTATAAACGTGTCATCAAAAGAACATCCACGGGGTTTGTAAAAAAAAATAATTAAAATACGAGTCGAATTGTGTAGACTCTTTTTTTTTGAAATTGGGTAAAAAGTCGGAACCCTTCTACATTGTACATTTTATATAGGTTGAAAAAACCTGGGAACTTGAAAAACAATTCGTTGTTGACCAACTGCAAAACGTTTTTGGAGTTGATGCATTAACTTCTGCCCATCCGATGTCGTTCGACGTGTACAGCCCTGCAGAAATCAGTAATATTTTTGACAGCATTTCGTATGCCAAAGGTGAATATCTTAAGCTTGATTCTATAAGTTTTTTTAGTTATATTCCATTTTCCTAATTTAATATAAATTTTAGGGGGAAGTGTTATTAGGATGATGGAACATTTCCTGGGACACGAGACATTCCGCAAAGGATTGGCAAAATATTTGAAAAAACAGTAAGTGAAAATTAAACACTTATTAGTGTATTTGCCATAAGGCAACATACACTTTTGGCGTTGGTCGGATGGCGGGACCTAGGGGTCGGACCAAAATTTCTCGACGTTTCATAACCTCCTAAACACTTTGGCGCCATTTTTGAAAATGTTTATATATATATATGTATATATATATATATATATATATATATATATATTTATATACGTATATATATATATATATATATATATATATATATATATATATATATATATGTGTGCGGGCAATAACTTTCGAAAGAGTTAATTGATTTTAACGAAATTTGGCCCACGTATTGAAATCCATCACCGCAAGAAGCCTATTTAAAATGGGTGTAATCGGGCCATTTTAAGGGTAGTTTTTAGGGGTTGAAAAATGTTTTTGGGCCCCAAAATACCGAAAAAATTCTCAGAATCATTTCAAAATTGACATTTAACCCTTTAGTAGTAATTAAAAGGTGTCCCTAAAATTTAAATAAAATCGGCCCGACAGGACCGGACTTACAAATTTTATGAAAACACTAGTTTACAAATAGTGAATTATTTACTGAAAGTTGTATATAATTTGGTATAGAGGTTCGATTTATAATAATATTGCAATTAAGAAAAAAAATGTTATTTTAAGGGGTGTATTAAAGAGTAAAATTTTTATTGTACCCAAAAACCAACTTAAGCTCGCAAAATAAAGCCACACTGCCTGTATAAGCAAATACACTATATTGTCGGCAGGGTTTTGGCACTGCGACCCGGGTTTTTATTCATCATTCTGATTATAAATAAATTTAGACCTGCTTGTAGAGTCTAAATAAATAAAAAAAAACCTGGGTCGCAGTGCCAAAACCCTGCCGACAATATAGTGTATTTGCTAGTACAGGTTTGTTTTTGTTTTTGAACAAAATAAAAAAAAATTAACCCCTTAATACATCCCTTAATATAATAATTTTATTAGTTGAAATATTGTTGTCAATCCAACATTTGCACCAAATTAAATACAACCTTCAGTAAGTAAATTCATATACGCAAACTAGTGTTTTCAAAAAATTTGTAAATCCGGTCCTGTCGGGCCGATTTTTTAATAATTTTAGGAGCACTTTTTAAGTGCTACTAAAGGGTTAAATTTCAATTTTGAAACAATTCTGAGAACTTTTTCGGTATTTTTGGGCCCAAAAACTTTTTTCAACCCCTAAAAACTACTCTTAAAATGACCCGTTTGGGCCCATTTTAAATAGGCTTCGTGCGGTGATGGATTCCAACATGTGTGCCAAATTTTGTTAAACACAACTGTACAATTTTGTTGTTAGTTTTTTGAACAGCTCACATAAAGAATTAATTAATTAATATATTGTTTTTGACTATTTTCAATCGCAACCTGTACTTATGAATTACGACAAGAAATATAATATTAAGTGGACGATGCCAGGATACTTGTATTATGGTATGAATGTTTATTTACATGTAATAATGTTTTTAATGTTTTTTAATGAGTCCGGTTAATTATATTGTATTCTTGTTCTGTAGATTGCCTGATGAAGTGCAAATATAATGCACGAAACGTCGCAAGAAATAATTAAATTTCCTGGTGTGTTTATTTAATGATCCTATAACCTCCAAATAGAAAATTCATCATTTATACATTCACAAGGATCCAAATAGATTATTAAAATAAATTAACTCTTTCGAAAGTTATTGCCCGTATACACACTCATATATATAAACATTTTCAAAAATGGTGCCAAGTTGCTTTGAATGATATGAAACGTCGAGAAATTTTGGTCCGACCCCTAGGTCCGACCGATGCCAATAGTGTATCACAGTAAAGGAAGATTTGGTTTGAGGATCATAAATAAATAAGCTTTACCAAATTTTCGCTAATGGCCAACGTTTCGAGAATTATATTCACATCATCAGGGCCTTAAGCTGGTCGAATAGTGGTAAATTGTTCTACTAATATATACATGATCATATTATAAGATTAATACAATTTTAACATCACAACCAGCTTAAGGCCCTGATGATGTGAATATAATTCTCGAAACGTTGGCCATTAGCGAAAATTTGGTAAAGCTTATTTATTTATGATCCTCAAACCAAATCTTCCTTTACTGTGACATTCTATTGGATCAACACCACCATATACGAAGCCAATAGTGTATGTTGCCATATGGCAAATACGCTAATAAATAATATGTGACTAGGAGATTCAATTCTGCAGTGTGTGCTGTCAGTTTTGTTATAATTATAAATGTATTGTTATAGTCAATTTACCAACACGAAACCCGACGACTTATTCGCTTCGCTGCAAGAACAAGCAGATAATGACAAAGTCGCCGTCAATATTAGCGCTGTGATGAAGACGTGGACGGAGCAAAGCGGATATCCGGTCGTCTATGTGGAGCATTATCTAGATAATCCTTCCGGTCGTGCCGAATATCCGGGAGTCCTTGTTAAACAGGTAAACTACTTCACTGATTGATTTAATTACAGTCAAACCTGAGTGAGTGAGAACTGGGTAAGCAAGAAAACTCTCTAAGAGTAATTGCCAGGTACCGTCTTTGCAACCCTCGAAAACTTCTATAATTGAGAAACAGAAACCTCTATAAGAGAAAGACGTTTTTCACTCATGGACCTCTATAACTGAGACTACTACTTGCATGTACCTCTATAAGCGATAGTCGAGCGTAGGTATAGCTTCAAATGCACTGGCGACACTCCACATAGTTTTTGAATACTCGATGGATGATGATAAAACAATATTTGATAAATTTTATGAACTAGAAAAATATACACAAAATGTAAAAACTGAAACGCGGAAGCAATTGACGGATTTCTTTAAGATTTTTTGTTTTCTATCTTTAGCATCTATGTCGAATACAGACATGTTTTTCACTACATATTTGCTGTATTTTTATAAACCTCCATAAGTGAGAAAGGGCACTCCTGTACCTCTATAAGCTAGAAACTCGGGTTAGTGAAAAACCTCCATAAGCGAAAAAGAGATCACGGTCCCTTGAACTCTTGCTTATCCAGGTTCGACTGTATTTGTTAACATCGGTTTTATCTCAAAGGAAATTAAAGTAAAGATTGTGTGAAAAGATAATTCAATTTTTTTTATCAGATGAACAACAGAATTGATTATAAAATCGTTAACACTACTTAGTTTTTTCAAAATTTTAGCCACGAAGTATAGATGTGAGGAGTTAATGCTTAAAAAAATGGCTTGGGTTTGGCGTATAAATTATAGTTCGTGAGTGGATACGTAGTGTGTCGTTAAAAATTTTATTTTTTTTAGCAACGATTTTTACTAAGAGGAAATGACCAAGAAAAGGGAACCGTTTGGAAAATTCCTTTGAGTTTTACAACACAAAAGGAAAGCAATTTTGAAAACACAGCCCCCAAAAACTGGTTAACTGAAGAGCAATTCATAAATATTCCTGATTTGGATCATGACTGGGTTATCTTTAATATTCAGCAAACTGGTAAAAAATAATAAAATAGTTTAATATTTGTCTAAAAATCAAAAACACATTTAATTTTTCGATTAACAAATTTCAAATAAAAATTATACTTGATTTTTTTAAATGAAACTTCTTTAGCGACGTATCTGTTCGAAATTTTCTGTAACGTTAAAACGACAAGGAAATATAAGTGAAAAATGGATAACGCATCTAAAGAAGTTTCGCTTCCCCGTAAGCTTATGTGAATGAGGCTTACACATTTTTTTTAACAATTTTAGGTTATTTCCGCGTGAACTATTCCAGTATGTTATGGGATCATTTATTGGAAGGTCTTAAAACAAACCACAGTCTAATCCATGAATTGAATCGAGCCCAAATCGTTGACGACGCTATGAACTTAGCTCGCGCCGGTCATCTCAAATACGACACAGCCTTCAATGTCTTTGAGTACTTAAGAAAGGAGACCAGTTATTTCCCGTGGACCTCTGCCTTTAACAGTATCTCATTCATTTATAGACGACTGTTACAACACAATGATTTGACGCAATTTGAGGTACAACCACGAGAAATCAGCTGTGTGTAGTGCTGTAAAAATGTAAATTACCGGTTCATTAAGCGGTAAAATATTCGGTTACATTACCTCGGTAATTTATTTTAAATTACCGCCGCTATTTATTATTATTATACATGCGCGGAAAGTTTTGTCGATATTTTAATTTCAATTATACTATATCAATATAAATATAAATTCATTATTTAACTAATTCATTCGATTTTACTGTCGAAAACTGCTCTCTTGTTTTGTGTTTGTTGTTCTGAAACTAAAACCGGAGTCGCCATTTTATTTTATAGTTTTATAGATGTTTACAATAATAAATAACCGGTAATTTTACGTCACTGGCTGTGTGTAATCGTCTTAATTTCAAAAACATTTGATGAATCTTTGTTTTAGGCATATGTAAAGTCAGTTTCGAAAAATCTATACGAGGCGCTAGGTTTCGATGAAACTAAAGAAGACTCACAAACAAAGAAATTCAACCGAGTTAATGTTTTAACCTGGTCTTGTAAAGTGAATGAAGTTGATTGCACTGCACATTCCGTAGATCTGTTTTCCCAATGGAAAAATGAAACTGAAGAAAACCCATCCGCAGAAAATCCGTCAGTATTTTTAAACTTTAATGTTCTGCAGTGTTTTCCTTGAGGTTTACTTTCAGTTGTAAATACTTTGTTCAACCCTGGACTGACAATGAATTAGTATAGGTTTTGTTAGAAACAGTGTCGGGTTTAAGCACGTGCGCATAGGCCCCACAGAAAGGTCCCTACAAAATTCAACCAAAAAATTAAATAATGGAAATTTTGAATTATTCATCGAGATTTCAATTTTTTTTTAAATTTTGACCTTTTTTCAAATATTTTGCTTATGGACTTCCACTAGATTAAACCGGAACTGGTTGTATTGACATTAAAATTGATTACAGGATTCCACCTAACTTGAGGAGTATTGTTTATTGTACAGCTTTGAAGCACGGCAGTGCAGAAGACTGGGACTTTCTATGGAACCAGTATTTGACTGCAGACGTGGCCGCCGAACAAGCAACCATTTTGTCGTCACTCGGCTGTACTAAAAACGAGACTATACTAAAAGAGTAAGTTCAAGTATTAGCTCAACCATGGTTCGACATATCATTTAACTCTTTTCCGGTTAGGAGCCACGAGAAGTATCGGTGGGAGCGTGAAAAAACAATTTAAAGCAAATAGGAGATTTGAAAGTAGTAAGGTGTACGTGAAATCTCCACTCCGCCCACTGCCATTCACTTTAGGCAGTATCTTACCATGCATAATCAAAGTTTTTATAACTTACTTATACGATGTTTGTTTTGAAATAATCGGGTGGGAGCGGGGGACACCCGATAGAAGCGAAGCGTCTACACATTTAATGATTTGAATCAGCGCACTAACTAGACAAGCGTGGAAAGAACAATTGTGCGTGCAGTTAACAATGACGCATGACGTTTTTTCTCATTTTACTCTCCAACAATCGAGTGTTAAAAATGTAGAAAAATAACGGGAAGTGTGGTAGCTGGAAAATAGTAATGGCGTCTGTTATAATACAATGTCGACAAACGGATGTTAAGGTAGTTGTCGTGGTACAATATTGCCAAAAAGTTATAGATTATACGCGCCACAAAAGTATACTAGTTTGTAGCTAAGTGATCCATAATTTGTACGCAAGACTGTACCCGTGGAAACATAACCCATACAGTATTCATATGCATGTATACTTTTCTATAAATTGTTGAACTTTAAACCGTTATTTATAAATAATTAGACAATCAAAAAAATTTCTTATTTTTTGTAAACTCACAACAAATGCATTGAAAGACTGTCAGTTTTTGGAAAGTTTCTGACAGTTAGTTCTTTTTTTATAAATAAGAAACTGGTTCAGAACTACAGTGATCGTAAACAATCAATGTTAATTATCCAATTTGTAATTGAATTTATCTCGGACTATATACAGTCGATCGACTTCAAATTTTCAGGGTAATTGTATTATCATGTCCTTAATAAATATACAAAAATTAAGAATTTTCTGACGGTGTCCCTTAACCACGACAACTACCTTAAAGGCATTATTATTATTATTTATTATTATATAATTATGTATGTTAATAACAGATACCTGTTGAAATCAATCGATCCAGAGTCTCGAGTTCGATCTCAAGACGCAGCATCAATTTTTACTTCCGTTTATTCGGGAAGTGTCGAGGGTATACGTATAGCTGACGAATTTTTGCGTGAAAACTACAAGGACATAGCTGCAACGTAAGTTCTGCTGCACAGAACTACGTGTGAATATATAATTCATAAACTCACTGTGCGTGTTGTTTTTTTTCAGTTATGGCGGTATGAACACTCTAGGGAACTGCATATCCGGTCTTGCAAGTTACTTCACGACAGAAACACAAATTCAAAGCGTAAGATTATTTTTCAAGCTGTGGTATTAGATCTCGCATGCCTTTCGCCTAGAAAATCTTGTGTTATAGTTTGAAGAATGACTGCCTACACCATTTTCAACTGCATGTTTTTTAAATTCTTAGTCTCTATATCTCATGTTAAGTGTCTCCTCCTATGTTGCTAGAAAAATATGTTTGCCAACCTCGAATTAATAAAGGTTTTTTTTGTGATTGTCATGAAGTGCGGATGAATTAGAAGTTGAAAATACATTACAAGGATCCATTTAATCGTTATATAAAATAAAAAATAAATAACAACATGGAAAATAACTGCTTCTAAGTTTTGGAAACATTTCTAAACTTAGAGATGACAAAACATTAATTTGTTGAACTGGTGTAATAAGTATTCAGTTATCTTTTAGTGACCCAACGAATATTTCCGTGAACTAAATCATGAATAATTATTGTTAACATAAACAAAGATTTCTTGTTATGAATATGGTGTTGTACTGTAGTTTGCAGAATGGTTGGTCAAAGTTCAGGAAGACGTCGAGGACATTAAAGTGACCGCTGATCGTGCAATCGAGTCGGCCTGGGCCGATCTGGAATGGAATAAGAACTACCAAAAAGAAGTTATGGATGTTATTAAAATATTAATGAGCAATAGGTCAAGCAGTCTCACGTCCAGCATGTTCTTAAGCCTTATATTTGTGCTTTTTGCAATGTTAATCAGCAAAATATATTAATAGGCTTAATTATTATTTAAATTATTATTATAAGTATGTCAATTTTTTTCATTTCGTTAAATATTTATCTAAATAACATTTTTGAAGTGAAACTTCTTTAGCGACGTATCTGTTTGTAATTTTCTGTAACGCAAAAGGGGAAATGATTCAATGACGGGGAAACATAAGAAAAACCTTGGTAACGCAAAAAAGGAAATGATTCAACGGCAGGGAAATATAAGAGTAACCTTGGTAACGATACATGGATAACGGATCAGTGAAACAAGTTCATACCTGTAAAGAAGTTTCATTTCTCCCGTGAGCTTATGTAGCTGAGGCTCGCACGTTTTTCTTTATATAAATTTAGTTAGAATAATTTGCCAAAATTGGAATATAATAAGTAATAAAATTTTTAATTATTCGGGAGAATAAAATATTTTTATAACTCATCGGTTGTTTTTTTTTTCTACGCCTAATTTTAAGTTGATTTGTTTTTACCTATACGATGCTTATTTTAAGCCAAAAAATCGGGCTTAGACCTTGTCTAGAAAGGGCGAATTCGCCGCGAATCGTTACGCGCGAATTTGTATGCGCGTTGGCGAGATACTCGGCGTCAATATATTGCGTCCACAAGCATCGCGCGTAAATCGCGTGCACTACGCCGGACTTTCGGCTCGCGCGTGTCTCGCGCGTGTTGCGCGCGAGTCGAGATACTAGGAACGCCTTGTTTGCGTCCAGTTTAAACGCGTGAACTCAGAGCGAGTGCACGTGTCGCGGGAAATGGGAAATGAAGAACTGGATGTACTAAATACATTCTACTTTCCCTTCGTTTTTGTCTCTTCCATCGCCGGTAAGCTAACCATAACGTGACCGCTTCGTTCAACTCCATGTTTTCGACTGATTCCGTCACCAAATGCTCGCGCGTTGGTACGCTCTTTCTGGACGCAACGTACGCGCGAAATACGCGCGAGATAATCGCGGCGAATTCGCCCTTTCTGGACTTAAGCCTTAATGGTAAAAGCGCGTTCGGTAATTAACATTTCAGTATTTTTGCGATCGAAGTTGTTAAATTCTATAGAACGATACAGTTTATGACTTGTATTTTTTCAAGGTCAGTCGTTTTATAATCAGAAAATCTTGAGTTGCTCCACTTGGCGATGTCATGCGTTGATTTTAAATGAATCGGTTTTCGTTTCAGAAATAATAGTCTGGTCGCGTAAAAAATGAAATAAATATTGAGATTATAATCAGCTTACATAATCATCTATTGATATCGCAATGGAGTATTTACTACCCCGTCCGCTCTAATCAATTTGAAATAAATAAACCAGCAAAGGAATCATTCCAAATACAAAAATTCCAGGATGTCTCATATGTTGAGCCCCTGTTTCTTCGGCTCTGATGCACCAGGGATGGCCAAACTATGTCACGGATGCCACAGGTGGCACGCAACATGTTGGCACGGCAAAATCAAAATAATTAAAAATCTAGATGTCGAAAAAATTTGACTATTACCTAATAATAAATACGAAATTATTCTTATTCATTTTTTTGACAACTAAATTTCTTTGGCTACTTGGCACGTCATGCCACAGTAAATATTTTTTGAAAATGTGGAAAGGTTTGCCTTTCCTGTGATTGACTATTAATAAAATAGCTTTAACAAAACAGAATCGTAAATTTACACGCCTATTAAAAAACACAACCAGTCATTGTTTTTGTAACTAGTTACAGAAACGTTGCCAAATAATTTTGCTGTTTTGTGAATATTTTAAATAGAGGTATTTATTTATTTATTTGTTTGTTTTTATACGGCTTTTGTTGTTTCGTGGAAATTTTTAAATGTGTTTTTGTTTTATTTTTTATTTAGACAGTTTTCGCCGCAAAATTATTTTTGTTCTGTTTAGCTCTCAAAATCTGTGAAGTTTTTAAAAAATAATAAGGTAACTACACAATGTAAATTTATTTTTTTTTAATACAAAAAGTAGATTGTATACCTAGTATCGTAATGGGTTATATTTCACCTAGTCATATGTTTATAACGAGCACCAGCAAGTTTTAACAATCACTCGGGTCGTAATATCAATACAGACTAGGTATTTTTGCGCGTATCTCCTATAAAATAGCTGATTTTCATTTCATTTCAAAGAAACATTTTTGTATGTTATAATTATTATGTTTACTTTTTACACCTAGTAAGTCAAGAATAAGACATTTTGAAAAGAATGAAAGTTATTTAGAATAAATTTATTTTCAAATAACACCAAAACATACTAAACAAAACTTATTTTAAAGGTGTATTTTTTAAGTTCAAAAACACGATTTACGTAATACGCGCCATTTTTAAAGCCGTCTCATTTCGGTATGAAAGGGATTCGGGATTTTAATTTTTTTGCGTTGATATACGTAAATAAGCATTTTTAATATTTCTTCTAATACACTTTTTTAGTTCCAGGTAGCAGCTAAATATACGCCTCTTTTTATGTTAAAAACTATTTAAAACTTAGCGACACCCAGTTTGAGATTCACTGGCATAGACAAACGCGATTTCAGTTCGCATGCGTGGAATTATAGAAATGTCAAATTGTGACATTGAAGTTTAAGAGCTTATGTAACATAAATATTTTTTTAGTGTTGTTAAAGGTTTACAATTATGTACAATTGTAATTTACAAAATAGGCATAACTTGTATAAAAAAACTGTAATTTTAGAATAATTGAAGTTATACAGGTAATCGAGTGTAATGTCATAATTAATGTGTTTTCAACATAACCAAACATTTCAAACGTGTTTTACGTTTTAGCATTATAATTGTGAATTGCTGATAATAATTGATAAAATTAATAATCGTCTCTAATCTATATATTTTTTTAGTGAAAAATGGCCTCTGAAATAAATCACACAAATGGTACTTCGGAAAGTCAGTGGAATCCTATTAATATTCTTGATCCAAAAAATAGTAC
Source organism: Venustoraphidia nigricollis (assembly GCA_034508555.1). NCBI lineage: Eukaryota > Metazoa > Arthropoda > Insecta > Raphidioptera > Raphidiidae > Venustoraphidia > Venustoraphidia nigricollis. Next base: position 389,565 of record JAVRKA010000068.1, read on the forward strand.
GCTTCGTTATGGCTTAATTGTTTTAAATCGACCAATTAATCTTGACCGCGATTTTATGGTAGGGCTGTGGGATAAAGGTACTCTTCCCGATTTTATTTGAACGAATTAAAAATAGAATTTTGAAGTCACTGTAATTAAATTAGACAGCTATGTTGTTTGCGTTTCAAAATATGAAAAAAATAGTATATTACAATACAAGGGCAGAAAGTTGGAATTCCTGCACTGGCTTTCAACTTTCTGCCCGTGTATCTTTCTTTATACCCGATCGAAAGTACGTACTTTCACCATTATATAAAAAGACTGTTAGCTACTCCCGGCTGGTAGCAGTCTCACGTATCAGTGTGCACGAGAAAACTCTTTCGTCCCGCTGTTATACATGGCATGCGAGTAATTCCAGCAGAGCATAAATGTTAGGCTTTCTGCACTAAAATCGAAATACGTACTTCGACCGTGTATAAAGAAAATACTAATTATTTATTAAAATTCTAGCCAAATTTCGTATCACTGTCGATGGAGGTACAGACAGATGGCTGTCATGGTTAAAGAAAAATTCAGATTCAATTGGGAAACAGCTCTGTCGACCAGAATTGGTCACAGGAGATATGGATTCAATTTTATTAGAAACTTTGAATCGTTTATGCCTCGAAGGGGCTCCACCAAAAGTCATACGTACCCCAGATCAGGATGAAACAGATTTCGGTAAAGCCTTAAAGGAGGCAAACACTTTTATACAAGAAAATAAAATAGAGGTAAGTATTGCTAAGATTATTAAACTAACGTTTTTTGTATGATGCGTAGTTAATCTCGTTTTTTTTTTATTTGTGATTTCAGATCGATGCTGTAATTGTTTTAGTAGAAACGTCGGGGCGTTTTGACCATATTTGTGCAAACATAAATGTCCTTTATAGAAGTAATAATTTATTACCCAATTTAAACATATATCAACTTGCTAGCGATTCGCTCTCTTGGCTTTTAAAGCCTGGTCATCATTCCATAACAATTCCAGAACCACTTCGAAATTCCAACACTTGGTGCGGATTGATTCCATTTGGACATCCAGCCATAATCACTTCTACAGGTTTAAAATGGAATTTAGGCAAGTAAAGAATTCATAATACCAATTATGCAAAAACATATTTGTTTTTGTAGGAAATGAAATGATGAAACCAATAAATAAACACGTATTCAATCATTAAATAAAATATATTCAATTCAGCAATACAATCAATGTGAACTCCACCCTGTCTCAACACAGAATGCTACAGCAACCGCTTACAATATTTGCAATATCAATGTACGCAGCTTACAGAACATAAACCATTACATTCATTGAACAATACTGAATAACATTTAGTGGAGTGCCGTTAGACGTAAAAATTGTAAAACCTCGGAATCCAGGGCCGGTCAATGAATCTTCATAAAAACTTTTGGACTGTATTGTTAAAAGCTCAAATAAAAAAGTTAAAAAAAAAAATTTTTGCGATCTCGATTGCGGGGTTGATGCCACCCCTTCTCGGGGGTGAAAAATGTTTCGTTTAAAATAAGCACGGAAATGGATAGGTTGACTAATTATAAACAATTTTTGTTCTATAAAGTTTTTTCTGAAAGTCCATACTTTTCGACTTATTCGCGAGTGTGTGTCAATTTTTCAACCAATAAACCCACGTTTTCAGGTGGTTTTTCCCGAATAACTGAAAAAGTAAGTATTTTATCGAAAAAATCATTCTTAGTAAAAATGTAGCTTATAAAAAAACAAAAATAGTGGTGAGTTTACAGTGGCTGTAGACCCAATACAAACGGAGAACTACCTTGTTGAAGGTTGGTTCTTATTCGTCAAAAGCCAAAATTGAAAGTTTCAGCGTGAAGTTACCAAAATACAATGCATTTTTCGGGGGAAACTCATGGAGCATTTTTTGAAGTGCTTGAAAGAAGCTTTATTTATGTTTTTTATAAAAGTCCCTAGCATCAAAACTAACTGAGCTCTGACGAAAATAATGTTGGTCCCTATTTTTTTCGATGTCAAAAAATGTGAAAGTCACCCCCTTATTACCACACAAATTAAAAATAATCGTTACCACTTCACAATTCACTTTATTTATGTACTTGTAACATGCTCTAGAAGTTTGACCGGTTTAAAGTGCTTAGTTTTGAAAGGGCTAGAGCTGAAAGAACTCGAAAAGTTACTATTTTCGAATATATGCAAACTTTAAACGGCCATATCCTATTCAAGTTTCATCCTACAGAAAAAAAACGAAAGTTTTCAGAAAAGCAAAACAAACAATTTGGCACACTACAAAATTTTGCGTATCATTAATAGTTTTTGAGTTATTTTGAAGAAAAGGCAATTTTTTGCAAAAATACAAAAATGCTCTTTTCACTTCAAACTCAATTTTTTTCAAAACTAAGCACTTTAAACCTGTCAAACTTCTAGAGCATGTTACAAGTACATAAATAAAGTGAATTGTGAAGTGGTAACGATTATTTTTAATTTGTGTGGTAATAAGGGGGTGACTTTCACATTTTTTGACGCCGAAAAAAATAGGGACCAACATTATTTTCGTCAGAGCTCCGTTAGTTTTGATGCTAGGGACTTTTATAAAAAATATAAATAAAGGTTCTTTCAAGCACTTCAAAAAATGTTCCATGAGTTTCCCCTGAAAAATGCATTGTATTTTGGTAACTTCACGCTGAAACTTTCAATTTTGGCTTTTGACGAATAAGAACCAACTTTCAACAAGGCAGTTCTCCGTTTGTATTGGGTCTACAGCCACTGTAAACTCACCATTATTTTTATTTTTTTATAAGCTACATTTTTACTAAGAATGGTTTTTTCGATAAAATACTTACTTTTTCAGTTATTCGGGAAAAACCACTTGAAAACGTAGGTTTATTGGTTGAAAAATTGACACTTACACTCGCGAATAAGTCGAAAAGTATGGACTTTCAGAAAAAATTTTATAGAACAAAAATTGCTTATAATTAGTCAACCTATCCATTTCCGTGCTTATTTTCAACAAAACATTTTTCACCCCCGAGAAGGGGTGGCATCAACCCCGCAATCGAGATCGCAAAAATTTTTTTTTTTAACTTTTTTATTTGAGCTTTTAACAATGCAGTCCAAAATTTTTATGAAGATTCATTGACTGGCCCTGGATTCCGAGGTATAAACCTAACGGCACTCCACTAATTCGTTTAAATACTATGGGTCAAACATTATTTTTATAGACGTGACTTTTCTTTTATTTCGTTTAGCTTCCGTGAAAAATAAATATGAGACGCTCGTCAAGTTTTTACAAGATCTTTCCGCAAATGACTTAAGGTGACGGATTTTTCAGATCATAAAATATGCCCTCGGGAAATTTTTGTTAACTGTGATTAAGCATTAAGCTTTACAAAATTTGGCTCGCTGCTTAAAAATTGCAAAATACGTCTATTTTTGCACTAAAAATTCAATTAAAAAGCAAGATGTTCGTCATTATTTCCTTACAGCACTTCTAGAGGTTTCGAATTACGGGAAGGCAAATTAACATTTTGTAGTTTTTTTTTTTGTCAAACTCATGTTGAAAATACTGACAAATGTGGCTTGCTCAATAACTTTTTTCAAATTTAATTTTTTCTGCACAAAAAGTGTGAAACTTATGCTAATTTTGTCGTTTTTATCGGATTTTAAATCGTTTATTTAGATCAAACTGTAAAAACTTAGCTAAAAGTCATATTGGGAAGAATGGTACATATTTCTAATTTATTTTGAACCATTAACATCAAACATTTTTTATGTTAATGTCTATCGGGTCTCAAACCCGAATCGTCTACTATCGCGGCGGCTGCGTTAACACACTACAATGACACATTCAAGCAATGAACGTTTCTTGTATTTAAAGCACATTTGTGACTACTCACCTCATGCGAGAGTCAATTTTATAATGTTCCTGCCATTCACAACTTGGTATTTTGTTTGTAGATAAAACTGTCTGTGAGTTTGGTGGTTGCGTAAGTACATCAAATACTTACGCCGGCTGCCCAATTGTTACCATCGACGTATCTTCCGGTATTATTTGGACAATGGGTTTAGAAGGAATGTATCCAACTCAGGATCTTATTTATAGCTGAAAATTTGTGCATGACAAAAATTAAATCTGGATGAATTATCAGGGTTACCATATATACAGTACATGCAAGAATTTGATATCCGTACTCTGTTTTGTACAGCGGGTCGTGTGTTGAAAGAGAATCTGTTTACAATTTTGTAAATACTTTAAGCAAAGTTATATGCGTGTACACAGGACCGGATTTAACCTAGCTTATGGGCATAAAAATTGGGAGAGCCTATATTTTTGGAAAAATTTAAGAATATTGAAAAAAAAAATCAAAATAAAATAAACGAATTTTGGAAAAAATTCAAAATTTTGAATTTTGTTTATTATTTAAGTTTTTTTGAACAAATTGAATTTTTTTCGAAATTTCAATTTTTTTATTTTTTGTGTCCAGTGCACAAATCCGGCCCTGCTTGTACAAGGCGCTCACAACCAGAAAAAGTCACGAAATATTTGATGAGCAAAGAATATCCTGTACGAATCGCGTATCATTAAAATAGTCGGGAGACAATTCGCAAATATTTTTTCTACAGCAAGTAAACCGCGTTGACTTTTAGCTTACACGACGTGGCTACGCATCTGTAGCCTCTAATAAATTTTTTACAAGTTTAATTTTTAAACAATAATTTATTGACAAACAAGAAAGCAGTGACAATAATTTTATAATTTAAGTTTTTGTTTAACAGATTAGCCTTGACTCTGACAAGTATTTTTATAGTTATCAAAGCTAACTTTTTCACATCGAGCTTAAGACAAAATTACAATTGTGTTTTAAGATTTTGTATTGCTAAAATAGAGCATATCCACTAACGGTCTAGCGGTATTCGATGCGCAATACGACAATATACAGGCTGATTTTTAAGTAAATTCTTCTTTTTTAACAGCGCACTGAAATCAAATAGACAAACAAATATTTCAAGTAACTTTTTTATCAAAACTCAAAAAAAACAGTCATTCAAAGTTTAATTAAATTTTGAGGTCAGTCCTGGCGTTATGTTATGGTCACTCTGAAAATATGTCATTATCAAGTATCTTGCTGCCTATTTGAAACAAAACGGGGACAACTTCGAACAATTTCTGTAAATACTTGATAATGACATAACATATTTCCGTAATGACATAACATAACGCCAGGATCGACCTCGAAATTTAGTAAAATTTGATTATACTTGGAATGATTGTTTCTCTCTTATTTTTGAGTTTTGATAAAAAAGTTACTTGAAATATTTGTTCGTCTATTTGACTTTTACACGCTGTTAAAAAAGAATCAACTTAAAAATCACCTGTATATTTATCTTTTTTAAGTGTCTAATAATGAAATAATCCATGAAATAAAATCTATTTCTCGGAATCAAGCGTTTATTATATTGTTTTAACGTTGCATTTTAAAAAAGATTTTTTTTTGTCTGTAATTTTTGTATGTCATGCAGACAATAGCTATTGCTATAGATGTTTTTATAATTTTATTTGATTATTGATATGTTTAAATTTTATGTAAAATTATCTATTTTCAATAAAAAAATATATATCTGAATAAAACGTCTCATTAATACTAATTAGTTTTCTTACACCAAGAAAAACGTGAAATATTTTTATGTCGATTGTTTCGCCTAGTATGTTGTTTTAAACAGTATATATGGCGCTATCTGTCGTTTGTGAATGCAACCATCCGAAACGAACACGAAGTGTGGATACCAGGATGTTCAAAAAAGTGTGGTCGATATGATGAACGCATAGAGTGCGCTACTGTGCACTACGTACTCGGTCCACCAATCACCATTGTGTAAACGGTAGTCCTTGTATATCAGATGGACCCGTTTTTGTGACTGAAAAAATCATGAAAAAGCCTATATGTCCATCATCTCCTTTATTATATATATTTCGCGGAATAGAACAACACGTTATATCTAAAAATTTAAAAACTTTGCACACTTATCAAGGACCGATGACAATACAATAATTTAATAAGTTTGTCCCATTTTCCTGACCAGGGCCTTCAGAATAAAAAAACTTGAAAAATTACAGCAAGCAAGATAACACGCTGTACAGTGACGTATGTTACGTTGCCTAGCCCATAGTCAAATTCAATATTGTTTTTTAGTCTCATAATTAAATTTAGAGTTTAAAAATCTAAAACAACAAACTTTTATGAACTAAAAAACGCAAAGTTATTTGACAACAAAATTGGCTTTACTGTAAAAAGCGTGGAGTGCCTAATATCGGTAATACATTTTTCATTTACTAGCTAATCGTAAACGGAGAGCTATTATGAAAATTTAAGTAGATAGCACCCCACGCTTTTTACAATAAATTTAATTTTGTTGTCAAATTATTTTGTGTTTTTTAGTTCACAAAAGCGTGTTTAAGTTTTTTAAACTCTAATATTATTTGTTCTGAGAAAGAAAATCTGGAAGCCGTTATTTTGGTTTATAGATAGTCAGTGAACTATCCGGTCAAAACGGTTACTATCTTATAAATAACCGGTAATTTTACATCGTGTAAATCGTGGATGTGAGGTTCGTTGAATAATTTATTGACCATCATAAATTGGACGCATTGTATTAAAACGAGCTGTATGCATGAGCTACAGTCGACTCTCAATAATTTGACACTCAAGCGACCAAAGAAATATTTCAAATTACTAAGAGTTCAAAATAACAGGAGTTTAAATAACTAAGAGGGAAGGAGGAAAAAATCAAGTAAACATAAGTTTGATCAAAATTCGTCATTTATTATTTTAAACATTCATACAATTATTCACTTATTCATTTTGTAAAGACGTCCATAATTATTTGTTTAAAGGAAGACTGAATGCGAACTGGGAATTTATTCATATCTCATTTATTTAAACAAACAACAGATCTGTGCATGATAAACGATTCAAATTATAGAGAGTAGGAAAACCGGGCCTTCAAATTATTGCATGTTGGCGGGCAAGACACTATTCCTTCAACTTCAAATTACCGATGGGGCCAATTTATTCAATTTATCGAGTATTTTACAAGGAACCGAGAAAAAATTTCAAATTATCGAGAGATTCAAATTAACGAGTGTCAAATTATTGAGGGTCGACTGTATTTGCCTTCACAACTTGACCATCGAATGACCAGTTAGCAGTCCCGCCAGAACTCAATAATTGTTATTACGATTCAGTCTTCAAGCGTCTGTTGATGCGGTTGAGCTATTATTGTAATTTATTCCTCGGTTGTGTCTGTCCTATTGTACCCAGTGACGTAAATGAATACAAACTATTTTTAATAACAGAACACGTGTGTGTATTAAGAGCTGTTCAATATTTTAATTACGCTCTATAGTGTAGTTTTTTTTTTATACTGAGTTGTGTTTTGTTTGTTTACGTTTCGTCTGTCATGTGCTCTCTCGTCGATGTTGGAAATTTTGAGATCGCGGACAAAAAATGAACCGAATTGAAATTTGTTTTTTAAATTAATTTGCTTTTTTTTACTGACGGTAATAACTTTTTCATTGCTTTTTCAAAGTTTGTAAAATCTTAGTAAAATAATATAACGACATAATTGTTATAAATAAATTTTCCCGCTTTAAAATATAAAATCAATCATTAACGGATAAAAACGTTATTAGTAGTGTTATAAAAAAAAAGTTTTCCGAGAAATTTTATTTCAATATTATTTTTTTTTTTGAGGAGCAAAGAATACAGCTGATTAACCGATTATGCTAACAAAAAGTGACACCGTTTGGAAAATGTTTTGCACATATAAAATAATTAAACCAAACTAATTATCTAAATTATCTAATTATTAAATTGTTTTTTGGTACTATGATCAATAAAATATAATTATTTTGTCAGTCCTGCAAATTAGGAAAATTAGTTACAAATTATATTTTGAGTACCGTCTACCTATTTGTTTAATAAGAGATAACGCACTTTGCACTTTTTTAATTCTCGACTTTCGTTTAATTTATTCGTTTCTTTATCAGCTTTTTGGCGACTATTATAAGAACTGTTTTTATCTCTAAATTCTTCTGTGTGTTTAATGATAAACATTGACCCAAAAAGTTTATAACTATTTTAGTTATTTAATAATTACATATTGTAAAAAGCATTGACGATAAGCTATCAATTCTTTGTGTTATTATTTTTTGACTCTGTAAAGAATATAGAACTTTAATGGCACTAATTATTGAAATAAACTTAACTACAGTTCATACTAGATTGTGTTTTCCTCTTATGTAATTTAAATACAATATAATAACGGATAAAAATGAAACTTTCAGCCTGTACAATTATTTTTGTTGCCACCGTTTCGTCAACAATTTGAGTTTCTTAAGGGCCCAAAATGTAATATATTGCATAATTTCTGTTTTTTGTCAACCAGGTACTTTTTCCTGTTCGTCTGTCTTACATGGTTCAATAGACATTATAAAATTTTTCAAAATTTAAAAAGTCAAAAAATGTCTCAAGACGAAGGTGCAATTAATTACATTTTGAGCCCTGAAGAAGTCTCAAACTGTAGACGAAATAAATATATTGTATGTACAGATTACAGGCACCCTTTTTTCCGTTATTATATTATACTTGATCACAGTATTATTTTCTATATAATTGTTTGAATTTTTCTTATCCGCGAATGGCCTTGAAAAATTTGTAATGTATTCGTAAAACAAACTAAGTATATAAATTATATTGATATTTGTTACAAATTTTTAGCATTCATAAATAAACAATATAATCTATCAGGGTAATTAGATACACAGGTTACTTCGTTGGTGAATGACGTCAGCTGGAAGACCGTTCAGTATTTTTATCAACCACGCAATATCAATTGACAGTCCACTGGATGACGCCATCTTCACATTAGTTGCCAACGGAACGAGGCCACCTCTGTATCTAATAACCTTGATTATTAATCATACTATACATTAAGCGAACTGCATTTATATTTAAACAACTGTACGATAATAATTTTATAACTATTTGTTATAAAAATATATCAATATATTTATCATGGCCAGAAAATGTTTGTAGATTTTGTTAATAGACACGTTAGTGCGCTTAATAAATTGATTTATTATCTTACAACAAAATTTTGCGACCCCTGACTTCCGATATTTGGCTTGCTTATAGGTCAGTTTTTTCAGAGATATGCTGCGAAAATCTGACATGACTAGGGAAATTTAGCATGAAAAAGTTTGGGGACCACTGTGCTAAACAATAATGTTAGGAATTTTAATCTATGTATATAGCATTATCGCTGAAAAATGAGCGGGGCAAATTTTTGTCTCTTCAAATTTACTTGGTAATTTATTACAGTTTATGAATATCGTCAGAGGTGAATCTACGTTTTTCGGGGTTCAAGACAAGTTTTAGGATGGAGCGAGGTCCAATTACGATGTCCCTTGATTTCCCTTAATATATACCACAATCAAAATATCGAAAAGCGAAATATTTTTTTTCTCTATTTTTCTTTACCCTTAAAGCACCCCCTGGAATTTGGCGCTTGGAACTGCCACTCTGTTAGCCTTATGGTGCCTAGAGCTTATCCAATGGGTCCCCATTTTTTTAAATTGAGAATTTTTAAATTGAGGTTGAAAATTAATTTTTAATAACATCGAGATGAAACTTATCGTACTAAACATATAATACTATAAAATAATTAAAAAAAACGTTAAAATTCATTATTCACCCACAATTTTGTGAGTCTTTAACACTTGGTGGTTCAGGGCTATTAGTCCCTATGTAGACCCGCCCCTGTATATCGTTGTTAAACTATAAGAGAGATAATAGAAACGCATTAGACAAAGATAGTAATAATTACCTCTTACGTAAATACCAATTAGACTTTATGTAAATGCAACATTTAACTCCACAGTGTTTCCCGTGTTTATCAGTTAGAGAAAAAATTTTAAACAATATTTTTTAAACCCAAACAAAACATGTGTAGGTGATATGTTCGAATAAAAAACTACGCTTTATAATAGTGTTATTACCTACATTTAAAAAAATTGGAATATTAATTGCCAGGTGAGTCTGTAAAGCAATTATATATTTAAGCTTTAACCGTTTAGCGTTGCGTAAGGATTAATTTTTTTGCCAGTAAATCGTACAACTTTAAAATCACATGTATATACGATTTTTAATGTATATTTTTTTAAAATGACCTCTAGCTTGTTATTTTATGATAATGTCTTAAAATAGGTAGGTACTTATTTATAATCACGTGCCCCCGTTATAATTTTATTCATTGTAAATTATTTTTTTATTTTGTTTAAAAAAATAGTTTTAATAATATTTCCGAGTTTTATTTTTAAATAAAATCTAGAGATGTCCCAATTTACTTTACATCAGGTACATCAAATTAATGTACTACAAAATTGTAGGTTTTAAAAAGTTTTCAGAATGACTCACAGTAAGCAGTTTTATCTTTCAAAAATTTGATCAAAAATAATGAGCTATTTGCGAAACTATTTTGATCGACATTTATTTAAAGAAAAATTGATCTTTACACCAAATCATTTAAATGAATATCTTAGAAGATATCACAGATCTAAAAGGTTCTCGCAACAGAATAATTATGTTTTACTTGTTTGGCAAGACTTGTGAAGCTATTTTGACCGACATAATCCAATTAAACATGTTATCTTTAATAGGCAATCCATAAATTCGGGCGACGTCGAACCGGGTCGCTAGTTTTGAATATAAAGAAAACTACTTTTCACTGTAGATTGAAAGATTCATGTAGTTTTCGTAGATGATGTTAGAAGAAAACATTTCTTTTAAAATTATCGTATTGATGATCACTGTTTATAAAAAAAGTAGTTTCTCCAAGTGTTTTTATAGCTTTTACTTGCCAGATTTGTTTTTAGCTTTCAACTTTAGTGACGTTTAAAAACTATCAACACTGAATTGGCGCTTGAATACTTTTTAACCGACTTCAAAAAAACAAAAGAGAATGTTCAAATCGTCATGATATATATTTTTTATGTGTTCATAACTTTTCAAGGGGTTGGCCGATTTGAAAAATTTCGACCATTTTGTTCAGTATGTTTACCGATTGGTAGCGTATAATTAAAAAAAAATCAAGTCAGTCGTTTTTAATTGACTTCATGACTTTTAAAAGGAGATTTTTTTATATATGTGTTCCTTCATACCTTCAGCATTTGTGAACCGATTTTAATGAAAATTTTTCTGTTTAATAGGGCAATAACTTCAGGGTGGTCTCACATAAACTCTACTTAAATCGGTTCAGCAGTTTTTTATTTAGTTTAGTATTAAAATAAGAAGGAAGGCGATTAACAGCGTGCAAACTACATATTGCAAAGCCAGTAAACTGTAAACTAAATGAACCACCTAAAAAAGGGTCTGTAAAAAGCATAAAATAAAATTTTGAGATCAGCGTCAATTGAATAGAAGTACATTAAACGTTATAGCAATTAAATTGGCGCCGACCTTAAAATTTTGTTAAGTATTTACGCTTTGTAGTGATGTTTTTTGAAGGAGGTTTAATTTTTTAAAAAGTTTTTTATTTATCATTGAGTCATCGTTGCCTCGTGATCACAATTACTATTTTTACAGCGAGACCAGTGTATTCGGTGTCATAGTATATATTGCACGCTGTGTGGGTCACATGTTTTGCGTTACGTAACTTCTGTAGTAAAACTAGTTACCGCACCACCCAGAGCTGTAGATTCTCCAACTGTCCCCGCGCGAAAATATAACGCCGGGCATACACGGACAGCTTCAAGTAGTCGAAACTGAAGCATGACAAACTGCAAATCTCCATAGAAAACATTCCACAGACGTACACAGAGTTGTCAGAAAATTTTTAATCAAGTCGCCCCATCTGTGACTATAAGTCGCAAAATACTCACGTACATATGACCGCCCGAGCAGCCACGATTGCACCAAGCAGTCAGCAGCACGACAAAGACCGGCTGCTTCAAGCAATCGAAATCGACAAAACTTTTATTGAAAGGCGTTGATTCTATTGGTCATAAATTATTTTGCCAATTTTTTAACATTACGCGAACTAGTTATAATAAAGGTTATAGTTTATTTTTGTTCAACTTTCCCTTACATATTGGTAATTAGTGTATTGATGACCTTTTCTGAGCGGTTCAAATATAGTTTAACGGTATCTCAGTTGGAATCTGCACCTCTATGGCAAGGTGAGAGTCGATGTCTTGTCTTCAAACTACAAACCATTTGATACAAACGAAGGTCAATATTACCTGTGGACACCTGCAGTGTATACGCGGTTCAATAAAATAATAACGCAGGGCCGCTATTAGAGGTCCCAGATATTTGCATATTTAAGGTTACTGCAAACCACCTGTTCAATATGCTCCCTTTTCACTCGCATGGCTCTAACTTGCGACTAGTTGGATGTGTGTGTGTGTGCATGTAAAAAGCACTTACTCTTATTCAATCTTTGATGTTAATACTTCAAAATAGATATGTACCATTCTTCCCTTATTAATTTTAATTCAATTTTTACAATTTATTTGATTCAAATAAACGATTTAAAATCAGATAGAAACGAGAAAATTAAAAAAATTTTACACATATTTTTGTACAGAAATAATTAAATTTGAAAAAAATTACTGAGCAAGCCAAACTTGTCAGTTTTTTTAGTTTGTAAAGAAAATCTTTGTAAAGGTTAATTTACCTTCCCGTAATTCGAAATCTCGTGGTGTACTGTAAAAAGATATTAACGAATATCACATTTTTTTATTCAATGTTTAAGAAAAAAATACGTTTTTTTGAAATTTTTAAGCTGCAAACCAAATTTTGTGAAGCTTAGTGCTTCATCACAGCTAATAAAAACAATTTGAAGTATCACCTTGTGATTTTTTTGTAGTAGCAGCCCGGTTTATTATATTAAATTTTGCGCCAATGGACTTCCGCGAAAAAATGAATCTATGAAAAACAAAACATTTGTTACCTTTTAACATGAATACCACATGGTCATGCAACCAATAAATTATTGATCTTATAAGCTAGAATATGTTCCTCTCAACGGTCAACTCAGTCGAATATCTTTTAACTAAGCTTAGTACACTGTTGTTAGTTTGTTAAATATCGTTGTAAAGGTGATTATTATTAATAAAAATAATTTTTAAAAAACTTAACCGACTTCAAGAAATGAAATCAAAAGAATTATATGTAGGCTTTCACGGTCGGCGTTGTTCCAAATCTTCTTGGTTTCCGGGCATATAGACCGTGGTTCATTTGTATTTCTACCTGACGAATCGTCTACAACTGCGGTAGACGTTATCAAAGGCGATGTGGTAACGGACGAAGTGTCCTTCTATTCGGCTCACTGGTAAGTGTGTCGATGACTGGTGTTCTCCCTTCTTTCTCAGCTCGGTCGTAGTGCGCTCTCGTACGACCGAACAGAGAACCGTAACACGTTGAGTATAAAAGAAGGGAGAACACCAATCATCGACACACTTACCAGTGAGCCGAATAGAAGGACACTTCGCAAGCTACCACACTGCCTTTGATAACGTCTACTGCAGTTGTAGACGATTCGTCAGGTAGAAATACAAATGAACCACGGTCTATATGCCCGGAAAACAAGAAGATTTGGAAAATTGATTTTATTATTTAAGACAAAGGTTCTTTATTAAATTGGATTGGATTGATTTTAGTATGAATAGAGCGATGATTATTTTCATGCAAGAACTAGTTACTAATGTCAACTATTCCCGACCACGGTGTATACATTTTGCAATGCAATAGAGTGTAGAATTATCGCTGCAAACAACCGGAAACATATAATCTCGTTCAATGATAATATATTGTTAACATATTTTGTGACAAGGTCCATATCAGTGGCTCCCAACCTGTAGAAGTTTGCGAGTCACTCAGTCAGAAATTAAATTAGTTCGGGCCCCCAGCGCTATATCCCTTTCCAGTTGTAATCAAATTCAGAGGTGTTTAAGTAGTTAAACCGTTTTTTAAAACACAATAGTCATCAGCACGGATATATTTGCCCTATTTCGTTTAACGCATATCGCTTTTAAAATTCCCAATTAATGACAACTTTTTTATATGTGCTGCCGGGCTCTTCCGCGGACCACTTTCGAGGCTCTCGTGTACCACCTGTGTTCCGCGGACCACTGGTTGAGAACTACTGGTCTGTATGTATGTTGAATCAGGTTGACATGTGATTTGCGTAAAATATTTTATAGATATCCAAAATGTTCAATCGCAAAATGAATTTGACATCGTATAACAATAATTATCCTTAACATTGTTGCCAAAACCGTTTCAATGTGCACTTATTGGTGTATCCAGGACCGACGTAATAATTTTAAAGCGAGCGAATTCTAAAGCAAATAACTCAGGTCTGTTGAAAATATGAAATAAACGCTTGCCCCTGTTGCATTAAACAATTGATAGAGGATTAAAACAGGTAAAAGAATCATCACAATCAGTTCAAAATTATTCTAGAGCTACGAATATTGCTTTGTTGAAAACTATTGACCGTCTATAATTTATCTCTCTTTGTACCACATTTGAATTTTATCCGTGAAATAATTACTTTGAGTTTGATGTTAATTTCTTGTAATGTCAATTAAAATCTGTTAATCAGTGCTAATACACTAATACCTCGACTTACGTTACCCCGTCTTACGCGGTTTTTTGAAGACATTGAAGAACCTGATTCTTTAAGCCCACTTCAATTAGAAGATCACATGACGGCTGGAAACTTGATAGAGGGCTTCACTTCAATTGAAAAACGGTTACAAATTTTAGAGAACATAGACTTCAACGAAAAATTATTAGCGTGCTACGAGGAAATTTTGCGTGAGAAGAAAAAATCGATAATCTGTCAGACGACTTTGTAAGATTTTATGAAATCTTCGAAATAACTTCACTTAACGTTTTTAATTTAAACATAATTTGTAAGTATTTATATGCAAAATTATACCCCAAGTTATACAAATTCGACTTATACGGTTATCTTTCGGTCACACCTATCGCGTATGTTCGGGGTATTACTGTACATAAATTAAGATCACTTTCTTATGTCCTCCAGACTTTAAAATGCAGATGTATTTTGGACCAATGCAGTTTCGGCGTTTGCTCAACTGGGTCAGTTCGACAACATAAATTATATTTAACAGTGTCACACTATCTTTTATCACTTATCAGTCACCTGAAGGTCGACGACTTTTACGTTATGTAGTTATCTATAAAAAAAATTGTAACAACCCTTTTTAATTTGCATAAAAATTAGAAACTAAAAAACTAACAAACACGCTTTTATGAACTAAAATACAAAGGCGGAAGGGGCACTGATCTGTTTAGTATCTCAGTGTCGGAGTAAAGGAGCAAACACTAGTAATCTCGACTCTTGAGCAGAAGTACGTAGAGTAGAGTGGATCACGTGACATATTATGTCTGATTTTGATAATTGTTAAACGAAGTACAATTGGGTTTTTGAATTATTTTTTTACATAAATGGAAAGATCACATACAAGTTTTATAGCGAAACTACTTTTATTATTTTGTTTAATTTCATAATGAAAGAGTTATATTTGTTTTAAAAATAATGTTTAAGCTAAGATCCGATAACGCGCCAAAAACCTCTGTGACGTCAAAATGTTTTTATGGTCCTGGTTGCCATGGTTACTTTGATAGTATGTATTATAAAGCCATACACAAATACACAACTTTTATCATTTTGACGTCACAAACATTCCTGCTACGTTTTGTAATCACGTTATATCTTATGAAGTTTTATACATTTTAATTAATTTGTTATTAATTACCTATGGCTTAATTTTTTTTTCTTTTCGTTCTTCAATATTATTTACGATATATTATTTAAAAAATAAAAAAAAATAGTTTTTTTTTTAATTCAAATACTCAATTGTCATTATCCGTTTTTTACATTTTTTGTGTCTTAAAATTAATGTTTCAATATAAAAATATTAAAACTTGTCGTTCTGTTCTAACTCTAACCTAATTCTAAACCTTGTTGTTTGATCTATCACTAGCCCGTTTATTATTAGTGTACAATTGTGGTAAACCTAATGTACACTTTTCGGAGTAAATTTAACTGAGTTGTCTACTCTATTCTGATATAGCAAACACATATCTTTTGCTATTGCATTTGGAAAAGTATAGCTGTCGGGAATATCATAATATGTATTTCAATGCTAAATTATTCACGCTGGCAAGTTATTACATTTTATTGCTGTTATAAATTTTTGATTGCAGACTACTTAGTCAAACATTATTAATATAATAAGAGATACAGTGGTGCCATGGCATCTTTCCATAACTTTTATAAGTGGAAGAGCCGCGGTCCTGCTATTATGATGAAGTTTGTTATAATTTACGCTTAACAGTTATGAACGCTGATAAAATATACAAATATCGTAAATTTTATATTCGTTTGCTATAATATTATGGCACACTCATTGTTGCAATTATAATGCGGTATTAGAAATATGACTTAGAAGCAGCGCTGGATTTACACTAGGGGCTAGTGCCCAGGGTGGCAAATTTGGACCATGAGAAAAAAAAATCGTGTTGAAAACATTCATAAATAAAATACGTTTTTTCGTTGTTATAAGAATGTGTGTAAAACTGTCTTTACACTGCAGTTTTGTTTACAAAATTGTGAAAAAAATTTTAGTACCTAGAATTTTACGTACTTTTTTGAAAGTTTTTGGCTCGATCACAACTTTTGTTATATGATCATGATTTTAATTTAAAATGCTTTAGGTAATGGGGCAAATTCGGTCCTGTATAGTAGTTTGATTTTGTCACAGCTCCAAGGGATTTGCAGACCTGAGAGTTTGATATTAATTTCAAATTGATACCTTCACGCGTTGCTGAGAAAAAGTGTCTTGACAGACGGACAACGAGGTACGGAACCCTGTTAATTACTCTATGACGTTTCCATGGCTCCTTTATTACAAACCCACAGTATGCAGGTTCTAAGCCTAGAACTGGTAAATTATCAATGGAATTTTCAATGTACTGTTAACAAATAAAGTGATGTTAAACTTGAATGACCCCGGCTACTGGTAGAATACTGTTTTATTACGAACAATATAATTTATGTTCTGTTTGTATAAAAAAAATCCTATAGCCTTGATATAGAGTTTATTTTAAATGGAACAACTAATTAATGTTGTAATGAACGATGTTTAGCAGTTTTTAACGCCGAGGTACGCCTGCTGTTTTATGTTAACCTGATACAGGTTATAATTAGATCGGTTCTAGATTACTATTAGATACTGCAGTAATTTATCTTGTGCAAGAGGATAGTGTGGTCCAGTAGTTAGCGAGCAGGCTTTTTGACCGGACTATCGTGAATTCGAATCTTGCCTCTCTGCTCATCGATGTTTTGTGATTTAAGTCTTTGTATTATTTGATGCAATTAAGACACGCTAATGACCTAAGTTGTCGAACGTTTATATAATCTACAATAAATAAAAATACAAAGTTAATATGATGACAACGTGGTCCAGTGGTTAGCGAGCTGGCTTCTTGACCGAACTGTCGTGGGTTCGAATTCTGTCTTTGCTCATGGATGTTTAGTTTTAAGTGATTATGTTATTATGTAATTAAGACGCTATTAATGAACAAAGTTGTCGAGCGTTTAGTATCTACAATAAATATAAATATTTATCTCGTGCAATATGCATACGCAGCCTATATGAAAGTATACCAACGAGGTGTAATATGGAGTGCCAGTCTGGGCTGCGCGAGCGAAATTACAGAGATTGCGATAACTGTTGTAGCCATTCCGTCTTTGTTCACCCGATGTTTGTGTGTTCATCGGATTTCAATTTTTATACTATTTTGAATCCGGTTCTGAGCCAAGTCAAGTACATCCGCACTCCAGACTTTAATTATCGCTTATCAAAAAGTCAACAAATTGTGTAAACTTACATATATTTACGTATTTTACCGGTTTAATATAATGGTAGAACTTCATTTAATTATTGTACAATTATTAAAATCGTTGTACTAAAACAAAAATGTATTTTTGAAAATATTCATAATTATTCACACTTTCTTTGAAATGAAACTTCTTTGGTGACATATTATCTGTTTGAATTTTTCTGTAACGTTAAAGGGGAAATGATTCAACGGTGGGGAAATATAAGTGAAGCCTTGGTAACGCAAAATTGTAGGGGTAACGATTCAACAGCGGGGAAATTTTCTGTCACGTTAAAGGGGAAATGATTAACGGTAAATATAAGAGAAACCTTGGTAACGCAATATTGGAAGGGGAAATAGTTCAACGCCTGGGAATATTGGTAACTATAAAATGGATAATGCATCAGTGAAACGAGTTCATAGCTCCAAAAAAGTTTCACTTCCGCCGTGAGCTTATGTGGCTGAGGTTCACAGGTTTTTGAAGTGAAACTTCTTTATTTTTTATTATAATCGTAGAATAATAACGAAGTTTCCCTCAGGGGGAACATTTTGTTGAATAGTAGTGGGGAGATGACCTCATCCAGTGGACTGTCAATTGATAAAGATATTGAACCGTTTTGCAGTTGACGTCATTCATTAACGAGTTAACCTGTGTATCTAATAACCTTAAGGAATATGGCATAAATTCAACTAACAGTGTCTCCTATTCTGAGATTCGAACCTGTAAACTGTAAGTTTGTTGTAAACATATTGTGTAACTGATTATTTATTGAAATATTTAATGAAAGTTACATTGAAACGACGCCACAGCTTGATTACTATTCTCGTTAAGTACTGCTCTATTGATTTCTTTGAACATTACATGACAAACAGAGACATCATTACATTGTATTGATTTAAAACCCTGCATGTAATTTACTAAAAAATGCACAATAATTTGACAACAAAATTAGCTTTACTGTAAAAAGCTCAGGGTGCTATCTTCTTAAATTTTCAGAATAGCTTTACGTTTACAATTAGCTAGTAAATGAAAAATTTATAACCGATATCAAGCACTCCACGCTTTTTACAGTAAAGCTAATTTTATTGTTAAATTTTGTTGCATTTTTCAGTTCATAAAAGTTTTAGTTTTTTAAAACTGTATTTTTTTCGTATTTTTCCGATCAAGCTTCTCCATAATGCAACGTAGCCACACATACTTGCAGGTGGTGAACGTTCTATGTTTGGGGTTGTTAGAATAGAAGGTTCACGGGTCCTGCAGACCTTGACATGGTTTCGATCGGTATGCACGCCACTGCTAACATATTCAGAATATTTATTATGCATCGAACAGCTCATGGTCGTCGCGGCTATAGCGACCCTACCATTTCTATAATAATATACATCTATATAATAATATATAGATATTGTTAAAGTGCGTAATGCTAGAAGGCGAACTTTCCATAAGGCCGACTAGACCCGGGCCTATAGGGCGGCCGCGCTGGGGAAGGCCTAGAAGGTGAAATACTAGCTAGTTGCACCTGTAACGTATAAGTTCATATTTATTTATTACACATCCAGCCCTCGATCTGCAATTGTTTCGAACCGGGGCAGAAACTTGATAGTGGTGCCCCTTCTCTGTAACGTTTGAGATAAATTGTTTTAAAAAAAATATATATAGCCTCACCCTCATAAGCTCACATAAGAAGTATAACTTCTTTAGTTTTTCATATTATTCCCAAGTTTAATTTTTTGTTATGTGAAACTAATTAATAATATTTACACATACTTAGCAACACACTATAAACGTCTGTCCTTGTCAGTTTCATGTAATTTAGGAGACAAACTAACTTCCCCTTTATTTACCAGTTCTACTTCCCCTTGATTTCTTACTTCAAATACATAAATACGTCGCTAAAGAAACTCAAAACTCAAAAAATATATAATGCTTGACCTTTTTGGGTGACCGGGAGGGGAGAATAAGCACCCTTTTATAAAGTTGCACTCTTTATTACCTATTATATTATGGTTTTGGCGCCTCCTACTATTTCTTCATAAAATTTGGCTTCCTGCGTAATAGTTTCAAAAAACATATATTTTTGTCCTACAAATTGAATCAAAAAACGAAATATTCGCCATTATTTCTTTACAGCACGTCACGAAATTTCGAATTACGGAAAGATATATTAACATTTTGATATGTTTTCTTTACAAATATATGTTAAAAATACTGGCAAATTTTGCTTACTCAATATTTTCTTTCAAATAAAATTTTTTCTTTACAAAAAATTGTGTAAAACATATGCTAATTTACTCGTTTTTATCTGATTTTAAATCATTTATTTAGATCAAATAAACTGTAAAAACTTGGCTAAAAGTCATATGGTATATTATTTCCAGTTTAATTTAAAGCATTAACATCAAAGATTGCCAATACAGCATCTTCCAGATCAAGATACACAAGTTACCTGGTTAATAACCGTTCAATATTTTTATCAACCACGCAGTATCAATTGAAAGATCACTACCTGACGTCGTCTCCCACTATTATCCAATGGAACGAGGTCACCTCTGTATCTAATAACCTTGGCCAGCTCTTAATCTAAATGCAGCGAAATACTATGTTTTCGAAAAACAAAAATGATTAAATATGTATCTACGTGCTTCAATGAACAAAAAAAAATCTCTTTAATATTTTCTTTGACTGTAATTGTATAAGTCTTAAAATTAACTCATGTATAGCTTCTAAGATCAATTATTTGCAGGATTCGTCACGCGATATTGATCTCTGTCCATAACGCTGCTTAACTTTAATATTATTTTTAAACACGGGTGTTAATTACCGTGTAATATGCACGTGTGTTATGTCACATTAATAAATTACTAAGCCAGTTATAAGTAGCAATAGCCTTGTCCCGTGTAATTAGTTAACAAATCGTTTAACGACGAAATGATAATGAACAAACAAACAAAAAATAATTTGATTTGTTTGTCGCTGAGTCGAAATTTTTCTCATCTCTATTCGACGGGACGAGATAATACAGTGTAACCTTAATATAACGCACCTCAATATAACAATTTTCAAAATTGGTGGAACGTAATTTGAATCCCTGAACTCTGGTAATTTTCAAATATTTTTGAAATCAAGGAGATCACTAGTATTTGTGTGTAAGAACAAAAAAACCGAAAATCATTTTCTATATGAACTGACAATAATTTTCAGATATAATGATGATGTTAATTATTTTATTATTATGAACTAATTGAATAATAAATAAATATTATACCAGCAATTCGTATATACTGTAAAGATTAGTTTTTTATCATAATTACAGTGCTTATTTTTATAGAGCATAAGATTGCAATTTTTTTACACAAAGAAGCATTAAACCTTTCGTATGTTTATTGCATTTAGATTAATTATTGTATTAAAACCATCAAAAAAAAATTGCGTGGTATTTTATTGAAATTGGCATCCATGTATATTCGTAAAAAGCTCTTACCAGCCAACAAGTTAGTAAAAATTAAAATTTATAACTCTATGGGACTAGTAGCTACATCAAAATGAATACTGGAAGTGGTGCTTCCCCGCTTAAGTTCACGCAGGGTTGTCTAGGCAAGTGATTGAAGTCAAATCAGAACTATGTTTTACGGTCGTTGCTTGGACTACTATTAAAAAACGAACGAAAGTGAATAAAAAACAAATGACTTATTATGAACCCATGATATAATAATATGTATTTCTTATGAATAGAATATTCAATGGAGCGAATACTACAGCAGTCAGCTGAAAATATACAATAAAAGGAAGAAATATTTTTAGAATAAATTATGCATTTAATTCAAGAACACTGTTTACTGTAAAAAACGACCTTGAAATAATTAAACAATTTTTTTATAAAAATAAGAAAAATAAATACTTGCATGATTTATTTTCATGGCTATTTTCTCGGCGCAAACATTACAATTGTTATGCTTACTTATGTATAGTTCTGTTCATTATTACAAGTTAAACTGTGCGTAAATTGTACTGTCAAAAAATATAGAACTATGTTAAAAATTGTGAACTGAATAGCCCAGTAACATTAAGATTTTACTTCGGAAAATTCGTAACAAGCAGGATTTTTGTATTCCCCCGTATTTGGGCGCTATAAGAAATAAAAGTCTTCATCAATATAATGTTTACTTCGAACAAAAGTTACATAACATTACGACAAGCCTTTATTTTCGATTTCACATTTGTCGGTCAGTTAGTTTTGTGTGATATCTTGCAATCAAAATTTCGACCAGTTCTCATTAACCTAGAGCTCTGAAATTTTGCACACAATTATAAATTCGATGACAGTGCAATATAGTTCTAAATTCAATATGGTGGTCGTCCCAAGATGGCAGAATATCAGTTTCTTCACAAATTCCTTGACATGGATATCAAATGAATAATGTGAGCCCGGCAGACTTTTTCTTGTTACCCAAGCTTGAAGCCTGAAAGGGCATTTCGAAGATGTTCCTGCCTTCCAACGGGCTGGTACAAGGTTTCTGAAAGAGGTTACGGCAGCTGACTTTAGCCCCGGATCTACAATTTTTTCGAACTAGGGCAGAAACTTGATAGCGACGTCCCCTTTCTCCAGCGTTTGAGATAAATTGTTTAAAAAAACTCAAAAATATATAATGGATCGGAAGGGGGGAATAAGAACCCTTTAATAAATTTGCACTCTTTATTACCTATTATATTATGATTTTGGCGCCCCCTGAAACTGCCCCCCCTCTAGATCCGAGGCAGGCTGACTTCCAGAGAGCCTTTGCAGAGTGGAATTCGAGTTGGCAACGGTGTATCTACGTCCAGGGAAACTATTTTGAAGACTTTTAACAATTTGTATCGATAGGATCAATATTTTGTTTTGTACCAGACCCATGCTGGGTTGCAGAAAGGATTGTCAAATAATTTGTTTTGACATTGACCTTATATTGTGAACACACATTTTTCTCCATAAGAAAAGCATTGTAGAATTTTAATTCGATTATGTTCGAAAAATAACTGATCAATTGAAATGATATTTTTTCTAAACTGTGTATACGTGTATTTAACATAGTTTTTTTTGCATAATTTTTACTTCGAAAGGACATTTTTCTAAGCATTTTACTCAAAATTTGACTTGAAAAACGATCTTTTTCTGTGTAGATCAAGCATTTGTTTTTGTGTGAATACAGTCTAATGTTGTACATGACAGGGAGTTTGAATACGACATTAGACTGCTCTTGCATGTATGAAAACTGTAATTATATTATCACAACCTAAAGTCATTGCCAAATCAAATGATTTAACAATCCTTTCTGCAATCCAGCACCATTATTTTACGGGCAAACTCTGTATTGTGTTGATGGGTTACGTACTTTAAAATCGGCTGTGAAACGTATCACAAGACTTCTCTATTAATCACGAGGTTCACATATAATCAACATAATCAACCATCGCGTATCATCGCTGTTGTATCTGATCCCATGGTCTGCCAGTATCATTCATGGTGTTGTCGGGCGTGAGTGCATAAACCATTCATTAACAACCAACAGTCGACGGACTTTTTTTCTGTGCCAGTCGAGAGCGACTCTTAATTACTGGTAATTGTCAATAAGTTACGTCATCTCAACAATATTTTATGTCATACAGTGTTTCCTCTCTACTTTTTCCGTGTAAATGTTGTGAAATCTATAGTTTGTGAGCAATATTAATAATAATAATAATAATTCATCTTTAAAGTTCAATTCCAAAATATGTTATAATAGAAATCAGTTTCACGGGTAATTGGAATAATGAAAATAAATCAATTTAAACACTCATTGATCGCAACGTTTCGTCTTTATTCAATCAAGACTTTTTCAAGCTCTCAATTTTTAATTGATTTTTGTAATGCAAAATTGCTTTTTATATCATAGTTTTATTATAATTTAAACATATTGAGAGCTTGAAAAAGTCTTGATTGAATAAAGACGAAACGTTGCAATCAATGAGTGTTTAAATTGATTTATTTTCATTCCAATAACCCGTGAAACTGATTTCTATAATAATAATAATAATAGTGTGAGCCTCACCCAGATAAGCACGGTGAAGTGGAACTTCTTTAAAGTTACGAACTCGTTTTATTGATGCGTTATCTATCCGTTTAGCGTTACCAACGTTTTTGTTACATTTCCCCGCCTTTGAATCATTTTCTCCTTTAACGTTACAGAAAGTTTCAAACACAAACGTCGCTAAAGAAGTTTCACTTCAATAACATATATTTAACATGACTAATAATAAGACGTGTGAGCCTCACCCAGATAAGCTTACGTGGGAAGTGAAACTTCTTTGAAGCTACTAACTCGTTTTATTAATGCGTTATCCATTTTGCGTTACCATGTTTTTCTTATGTTTCCTCGCCTTTGAATCATTTTTGCCTTTAACGTTACAGAAAATTTCAAACAGATACGTCACTAAAGAAGTTTCGCTTCAGTAATATATATTTAACCTTAAAAAGCTACAATAGTAGGAAGGCTAGTGAAAACATAATTTTACACAATTGTAAAGTACAAATTGATGTATAATTAATAATCGTGGCAAAAAATTAGAAATTATACTCTAGATATTCTGATGTACTGTAGAAGACATTTTCAAGCAGGATGCGTTTAATAAGTTTCGTAAATTCGACAGTCGGAGCGGATACATTTTTTGTGTGGCGTTAAAAGACTAACTACTAATTAAACCTCCGAAATTTCGTTTTCTTGCGGATTTTTCGGTGTGTTTGGGTATTGTGACACCTAGATAGGAAAACACTTTTCCAAAATTGGCCATTGTATAAGCATCGTTCAAAAACAGATGGGCCAATTTTGATGAAACTTATAAAATTAGCTACATATTATAACAAAACCTCCGAAATTTCTTTTCCTTGCAGATTTTTCGTTTTGAGTGTGACACCTAGACAGGAAAATGCTTTTCCAAAATTTCCCATTTCTATATTTATTTTAACAAGTATTGCTTTTGTTCTGTTCGAACCCTTCCCTAATATTTACAATATATTTTTAATTATTGTTTGTATTATTAAATCGCTATTTTTGCTATAGTAATAATTAATTTTAAAATTCCAATGTTTTAAAAAAAAGTCTGTAGTAACATTGTAAGAATGACAGATAGATTTTTTCCGTAATAAATTTCAAAAGTAAGTGCATAGAGAACCACTGGTATAAAGTCCAGTTAAAGTCTTGCATTTTTTACTGTAGTAATGAAAAACGGATTTAATAATATCAGGGAAACCTTGATTTAGGTATAAATTGTTACCGGAAACGACAATCAAAATGGAATTATCTCCTGTATTTAAAATAACTACCGCGTTATTATATATAAAATTACATTATGAATGCGTAATCGGTTCTCACAGGTAAAATATCTCACGTTACGTCATTTCTAAAATATTAACACTGACTGAAAATCACGCGGCGACATTATTAAATAAATCTATAGTTTTAAAGTTCACTTCTCCTCAAGGTTGGTAGATTACAGAAGTTGCCTCGTTCCATCTGCCCAATCAGCGTAAGCGCAGGAATTGCATCAGCTGGTGGACAGTCCATATTTTTATCAACCTATACATATAAAATATATATATATGTATATGTTTTATATTCCTGAGGATGGACTTATTGTCCGAAACGATCGTCGAGAAATAATTTAATAATAATTTTTGTATAATTTTCAAGTGTTTTTATATATTTGTTATTATTAATCATGTTCTACCAAGTGCCGAGTGAAAAATCAGTGCAAATTTTTTATATTGTCCAAATATTAAAAAAAAATGTCGAAAAATATCGAAATGAGATGTGCTAAATTATTCACCTCTTAATTTCCCAATTACTATAGCATTAGAAATAATAATCGGTTCGAAATCTTAAAACAAATGTTGATCACGTCTTTTTTTTCAGGGCGTGATAAAAGAAATTTGTCAAAATGGGCGCGATGTTCCGCAGTGAAGAAATGACTTTATGTCAACTCTTCATTCAGCCGGAAGCAGCTTATTCATCGGTTTCGGAATTGGGCGAAGCCGGGACTGTACAATTCAGAGATGTAAGTTTGATAAGAACCGCTTGCCACATTTTTACCTATACGTTTCGAATCAGTTACGGTTAAAAAAAAACTAATTGTATGCTTTTCATTGTTTGATGTTTTTAAAGATTTTCGTTGATTGTATACAGCGTCGTAGCTAGGGGATAGCTACGAAGGCGGCTGCCAGGGGCGCACTCTAAAGTTATTGTATTTCTTCCTACAAAATAAGTTTTGAGAAGCCCTGGGCACTCATGACTTTAGCTACGACAAAAAAGATTAAAATAGAGTGGGGTTGGTCTCTTGGTCCAAAAGCACCACATCCTGAAAGGACTTTTGTGCTTCCCCTTTTACTGGATCTTCTTATGAAGACTGGCTACTTGATTGTCCTGTAGAACTATTCCATCCTCATCAATGTAGCCAAAGATGGTTGTCCTCCTGTAAATTAAAGCCTCACATTCGAACACGATATGGGTGGCTGTTTCATCCTTCATTTCACAAAATCTACATAATGTTGATTCCCCATCACATATAAGTATTCTCTAAGGAAAGCATGGCCGCTTAAAAATCCAATCACCTTTCTGAGTGTACACTGATGATATATCTAGGACGTAATGAAATATATTTTCGGCGATTAAACTGGCTAGCGCTTGCTTAACAGGCTCACAAATCAAAATATTGTTTCACCCTAGATCTACACTATATTTTTTGTACTGCTATAAAATAGCTGATTTTGTCTACATTCTGAATATTTTTAACAGTTCACATATGTAACTTACTGAACTCTAAGCTCTAAACTGCATTAAACAGGTATTTATTTTTTGTTCGTAGTTAAATGCTGATGTTAATTCGTTCCAACGTAAGTTTGTGTCCGAAGTACGCCGTTGTGATGAAATGGAACGGAAGTTGAGATACATTGAAGCGGAAGTGAATAAAGATAACGTTCATATTCCCGATGTACATGATTTACCTCGGGCACCGAATCCTCGAGAGATTATCGATCTTGAGGTACGCAGTTCGAAAACCTATTTTGTTTGTCATTTACCAAAATAATATAATATGAAACAGTTTAACGGGGATTTTGACACAAAGGCGACTGAAAGATCCGACGTTTCTTTTGTTTATTTAATAATATTTATCCTAATTGCAGATCCGCTAGCTAGACTAGTGAATTTGCTCTATGAATTCTTTGCGCTTCAGGAGTTTCGTTCATATAATAAGCTATATTTAGGCTAATTTTGCACGAAATCATTCAAATTACAGTTTTTTTTAAAGAGGAAGTTCTGTTCTAGATGAATTTACTTCGAAAAGTGTAATTGAAAATCGTGAACAGCAGTTGTCGGTTGGTACGCCCGATCTCTATAGTTCGCAATTTTTTACGGATTATATTTTATCCACTTTGTTTACAATCAGAGCAGAACCCAATTTAAATTCACTGAAATGGGATTCAGTAGTTTAATTTTTATAAGCAATTTTATTTATTTTTTGACGGAAAGGTTCAAAAATTATTATTTTATTAATCTTTCAATGAGAGATCGTTATATTTTATTGTTTGAATTCCCGTGAACTGTTTCATAATTTAATACCAGTGTTGGACATGAAAATTATGCCTAATGTTATTGAATTTATAGGCGCATCTGGAGAAAACAGAAAATGAAATTCTTGAACTGAGTCACAATGCTGTGAACCTGAAGTCGAATTATTTGGAGCTTACCGAATTGAAACACGTTCTGGAGAAAACAGAAGTCTTCTTCACGGAAAAGGAAGAAGCAAACGGCATGGATTCGTTGACTAGAGCTTTGATTACAGACGAACCGGCAAGTCAATCGGCGGCTCGCGGACGTTTGGGATTTGTTGCCGGTGTTGTTGAGCGTGAAAGAGTTCCGGCGTTTGAAAGAATGCTCTGGAGAATATCCAGAGGTAATATATTTCTGAGGCAATCGGAATTGGATAAGCCTCTTGAAGACCCGGCAACTGTAAGTTTGCACGACTAGCATTTCTATACAAGTTGGTGATTAGTTATTCATTTTACGATCAGTGATAACAGTTTCAAATGAATGCTTTTATAGATCATAAAATTTTAATAATTTTTCATTAACACTGAGAGCTTGTATAATAAAAAATAGTTCACATTATCTAATGATTACCGTTATTATAGGTGGATTGTTGACAATTTTTTGGGCGAATTTTGACAATATTTTGAGTGAATTTTGACAATTTTTTTTGGTAATTTTGTCAAATTTTTATGTGAATTTTGACACTTTTTTGGGTAAATTTCAACAATTTTTTGGGTCAATTTCGAAAAAATTTTGGATTAATTTTTGACAATTTTTTGAGTGAATCTTGAAAGTTGTTTGGGTGAATTTTGACAATTGTCAAAACAAGCTCTATGCCCCGAAATTAGATACACAGGTTACCTCGTTAATGACGTCAGTGGAGAGACCGTTCACGGTTCAATATTTTTATCAATTGACAGACCACTGGATGACGTCGTTCCCCCACTACTATCCAACGAAATGAGGTCACCTTCATATCCAATAACCTTAGATAATCGTCATCTAAAGTTTGTTTCCACCCTTGAAACTTTGTATAATTCAAAATCTTTTTTTCTTCTCAGGGAAATAATTTATACAAAACAGTTTTTGTTGCATTCTTTCAAGGAGAAGAATTAAAAAATCGCATTAAAAAAGTATGCACAGGATTCCATGCGTCTTTGTACCCCTGCCCGAGTACTCATTCCGAACGCAAGGAGATGGTTAAAGGTGTTCGTACGAGATTGGAAGATCTTAACATGGTCAGCACAAGTTTAAATATCCTCCTCGAATATGTATTTTATAGAAAAGAATATATTTTTTTCTATTCATATCCTTTCTACAGGTTTTGAATCAAACGCAAGACCATCGTCAACGAGTTTTAGTTGGAGTTGCCAAACAACTCCAAAATTGGAGTGTTATGGTTCGTAAAATGAAAGCGATTTATCATACGTTAAATATGTTCAACATGGACGTTACCAAAAAATGTCTAATCGGGGAATGTTGGGTTCCGGTACGCGATTTGGTTGTCGTTCAAAAGGCGCTTGCTGATGGATCGGTAATTATTTAAAATAAGTGAAATTTGGTAGACAGTATTGTTTTTTTTTTTTTTGTTCACAGAACGCTTGCGGTAGTTCAATTCCGTCATTCCTTAATGTAATTGATACCAATGAAAATCCTCCAACATTTAACCGTACCAACAAATTTACCCGCGGTTTCCAAAATTTAATAGACGCGTATGGTGTTGCAAGTTACCGAGAAGCTAATCCAGGTAATCATTATATATAAAAATTGTTTTTGTTTGTTTGTGAGGAATAATCTCTGGAACTACTGAACCGATTCTGAAAATTCATTCACTAATAAAAAGCTACACTATACCTGAGTGATATATATTATGTTAATAAAAACAAGTTTTTATCGGCTTGCGCTGACCAAATGGTTAGATTTACGTGGATAGATAAAATAGTTTGACTGAAAAATAGGAAATATAGAACCTCACCTATAGTTTTACAGGAGAGCCTAAACGAACCTCCTAAATCCTAAAGTTACCACGGAAAACGAGGAACCCCTCTCTACGCGACTTCGGCTCGAAATTGACCGTTTTTTCATTGGATTAGATTTTGTGTGTATTTGCAAATTGTATATTCTGTTTTCAGCCTTATATACAATAATTACCTTCCCATTCTTATTCGGCATCATGTTTGGAGATGCCGGTCATGGAATAATTATGCTGTTGTTTGGTGCCTATATGGTGATCTGGGAAAAACCACTCAGTCGAAAGAAAACCAGTAACGAGATATGGAACATTTTCTTCGGTGGTCGCTACATCATTCTTCTCATGGGCTTCTTTTCTATATACACGGGCTTCATATACAATGATGTATTCTCAAAGTCAGTCAATATTTTTGGTTCTCAATGGCACCAAGATTATAACAGTACTGTACTGATGTCACACAAAGCGCTAACATTGGATCCAAAATATGTCTTTTCACAGGTTCCTTATCCAATTGGTTTGGATCCAATATGGCAGGTACTCCCAATTTTTTCTATAATAATATCAGAAGCTCAAAGCATATAGAATACATAGAGTGGGTGCACACTCCAATGGCGGAACTTTGATGTTCACTCATGGATTCATTGACCTTGAGACGGCCAATCACAAACGTGTGTTATTCTAATATAGCATTTGTAACAGTGGGTGTTTCTTAACAAGGATAGCGAACCTGTAGCTCTTTTACTGTGATTAATTATGCAAATATTTCTAAAACACTAATCTATTATTCTTAATGTTTTTTAGCTCGCAGAAAACAAAATCATATTTTTGAATTCGTTCAAAATGAAACTGTCAATAATTTTTGGAGTAATTCATATGATTTTTGGAGTTTGCATGAGTGTAATAAACCATGTGTAAGTAATTTATTAGACGATACAAAAAATGAATTAAGAAAAAAATATTTCCTGACTTCTATTTTGTTTCAGTCATTTTGGAAATTACGTGAGCATTTTCCTAGAGTTTTTACCACAAGTGATATTTTTAATTCTTTTGTTCTTCTATATGGTTGCTTTAATGTTTATGAAATGGATAATGTATTCAGCAACAAATGGTTAGTAAACATTTCACGGCCGGCGTTGTTCCAAATCTTTTGCGGGCTTGAATGCCGTGGTCCATTGTTATTTCTACCTGATGTTTCGTATACAAGAGCGTCTCTTGCTACCACCTCGTCTTTGATAATATCTACCGCAGTTGTAGACGAAACTTCAGATAGGAATAACCAATGGACGACAGCTGACAAACCCGGAAACCAAGGCGATTTGAAACATTTAAAATTGTTCTTTTAGCAATAATTAATTAACTGGAACAACGCAATTGAAATATTGTCGTTTGCAGAATTACAATACAGTCCAACTTGTGCCCCGTCCGTGTTGATAATGTTTATTAATATGATGCTGTTCAAGAAGGCGGAGCCCCCGGCCGGATGCCAAGAATTTATGTTCGATGGTCAGGGTACGATGCAGCAAATATTCGTTTATCTTGCCTTGCTCTGTATTCCTGTAATGCTGCTAGGAAAACCAATTTACCTCATCATTAACGGCAAATCCAAACATAAACACGTATGTATCTCTCTCTAAATCAGTGGTTCCTAACCGGTATGTACCAATTCTTGTGGTGATCAGTCAAACGGTGTCGAAGTCTATTAATCTCAGACAAACATCCATTTTTATATATAGAGATTAAGCTTTGAAAATAAAAACTAAAATAAAATAACCATCTATTGTGACACAGGTGATGACTAATGGTGATGTTAATCAAGGGATGGAGTTACAGCCGGAAACTACAATCGAGTCACC
Source organism: Venustoraphidia nigricollis (assembly GCA_034508555.1). Lineage (NCBI taxonomy): Eukaryota > Metazoa > Arthropoda > Insecta > Raphidioptera > Raphidiidae > Venustoraphidia > Venustoraphidia nigricollis. The sequence continues at coordinate 420,972 of JAVRKA010000068.1, forward strand.
AAAACCGGTGATTCCGCATGAAGAGCACGAAGAACACGAGGAACCGATGTCCGAAGTGTGGATTCACCAAGGCATCCATACTATAGAATACGTTCTGAGTACAGTTTCTCATACAGCGTCGTACCTTCGTCTCTGGGCATTATCTCTGGCTCATGCGCGTAAGTTTATAGAATTGATGGCCCAAGGTTATTAGAAACAGAGATGAGCTCTTTCTGTTGGATAGTAGTGGAAGAATGACGTCATCCAGTGGACTGTCAATTGATATTGTGTGGTTGATAAAAACATTGAACGGTCTCCCAGCTGACGTCTTTCGTTAACGCAATAACACGTCAAGGTTATTAGATACAGAGGCGGTCTCGTTCCGTTGAATAGTAGTGGGGAGACGACGTCATCTAGTGGACTGTCAATTGATATTGTGTGGTTGATAAAACATTGAACGGTCTCCCAGCTGACGTCTTTCGTTAACCCAATAACATGTCAAGGTTATTAGATACAGATGTGGCCTCGTTCCGTTGAATAGTAGTGGGGTGATGGCGTCATTCAGTGGACTGTTTACTAATATTTCGTGGTTGATAACAGTATTGAACGGTCTCTCTGCTGACGTCATTTATTAACGAGGTGACATGTATATCTAATAACCTTGCTAATGGATGTTTTCTCGTATTTTAGCTCGGTCCCATTATATCAATTTTGGCTTTTCGATTTTTCACATTTTTTTACTACCCTTTTTTTGTTTTACAGAGCTATCAGAAGTTTTGTGGAACATGGTACTTCAGCTCGGTTTGGGCGGCAAAAAATACACCGATAGTATAATGCTGTACATAGTGTTCGGTTTATGGGCCTTATTTACTTTGGCCATTCTGGTTATGATGGAAGGCCTCTCAGCTTTCTTGCATACGCTCAGGTTGCATTGGTAGGTCCATTTCCTAACTTAAATTACATATTGTCTAGATATTTCAAGAACAACTTCTCGAGTAATTTTATCAATGCAAATTAATTAATGAAAACGACACATCACTAACACATAGATTGGTCCAGCACGGCTAAACAGAAATTTCATTTGCGACCGACTGACGGTCATAGCTGGCTGCTATGGTTGCAGGTTCCGTTAAACAATATGGGTACTTTCACGAACAGGCTTTTTGGTCCCTGCTGTACTGGTCGTTGTTGATAAATGAGCGCGGTCTTTAAATTGTCGATAAATTTCCGAAAATCAGTCCAAAGGTGTATGGTTTGGAAAGACCCATGCGGAGAAAGAGTGTGTTTACAAAAAGTGTATTCTTGCAGGGTCGAGTTCATGAGTAAATTCTACGAAGGTCAAGGTCATCCCTTCCACCCCTTCTGTTTCAAAGCAATTCTGGCTGAAGAGGAATCGAATGCTGACGAAGACGATTAAGAGTTTATAATTAGAATGGTTACAATGTAATAATAAAAACTACAGTTCAAATCTTGACTTGGTATTTTATTTTTCTAATACAAAATGTTTAACACAATATTCCTATTATGGGTCCAAAATAACATTAAATTATGTAGCTGTAGGAATACTCTCAAATGTGGATAAATCACTGACATATCTTGAAATAATATTTTACATTTCGACTAGTAAGAATGTAAAATAAATGATTTCAAACCTTGTTTTCTAATGAAAAGTAAATATAAATGTAGAAATTAATATTACCGATTGTTAATTTCTTTATTTTACTATTTATATTAATATTGTTTCCAAGCTGTTCTTTGATTCGTTTTCATTTGAGACTTTCGCTGAAACTGTTGTGAAAGTAATTTTATTGTAGTGTAAATAAATTTGATGCATTTTAATTATTTTCTACTTTTTTATTTGTCATATTTCAGGTAATTTCAGAAATATTCACCAATCTTCAAACTGAACATTTTAAAATAAACATTTGAAAGAATATTATATTTTTATCCTCTAAAATTCATTTGACTCTACATGACTTTGAAAACATTTCTTTAAATGAAATTTTATGGGGAAGTGTTGTGGACACCGTCCTGAATCACCCCCACCATTACCCGGCCCCCTCCAGGGGAATAAGCTTAAATTTTATGCTTATTTCTTTTCAAACATCGCAAACTTTATGGGGTGACTACCGCGAAATTTTTATGAAGGGGGTGTTGTGGACACCTCCTTGAGTCAGTCTCACCCCAACTTCTCCGGGTGTAGGTACCTTATCTAAACAATTGCCGTTTTTTCCGACATTATAATTTTGAAAATAGAGGAGAAATCAGGTTTCGAATAAAATCTCGAAATCGTCTTGATTTCCGGGCTTGTAGTCCGTCGTCTATTGATATTTTTACCAAAATGCCAATATTTCTACTAAATCCCAATGGACCACGGCCTACAAGCCCTGAAACCAAGAAGATTTGAAATAACGGAAAATTTGCACACTTGAATAAAATCTCGAAAGTTACATAAGTTCAGAAAAATAATTTTGAAAACCTTAAGAAAAGTTCATTCAATTGATACTTCATATAACTGAATTCAAATGCAGATTATGGTGGGAAATCCACCTGTTTCGTACCGCTGTATCTACATTTTTGAAACTGACTGCATCAAATATAATGAAGTAATATGCTTACGCAACACGAAATAGATTTGTAGATATTTTTGTAAAAGACAAAATTAAAAACGTGCACGAGATCGGATATTGTACCTAAATTAATAAATATAATTATTTGATTTGAGAATTTTGTTTGCCAGTTTGTTTAATTGTCAAAATTTCTTACATTAGTATACTATGCCCAGCTTGACACATTTATTTAGTCCAGAGAAATTCGACTATGATGGACGGATGAATGGATGATCCCATAAGGACTTTCAATTGAGCTACGAAGCTCTTAAAATGATATTAATTCTCCTAGAGATCGTAAAACAATTTTTTGGAAAGAAACATAGGTATCGTTAAACTTAATTCATTGTATCACCCTTTGAAATTTCATAGTAATCAAAAAACTAAGTAATTAAAATCACAGTAATTTAACAAATATGACCTTATGCGATAAATCTGAAGTGTTTATCATACAAGAAAGTTAAGTAGCAATAGCATTGTTTCAAAGATTTTTTCGAGTTGATTAAAATTATCTCATCATGAGTTAGTGATAAATTTGATATTGTGATAGTTAATAGATAGCAAATCGTGTGCCACTTAATTGTAATAATTTATTGTTTTGGTTTAATCAGTTTTAATTCGATTGCTTGTGAAGTGTATTGGAAACAAATTGACTTGTTTTTTTTATTAAAAGGTAATTATTAAACTTAAGAACCTTCTTATTTTCTAAAGAAAATATGAGTATATGAACGTTCTATTTATTAGGGTTCCGTACATCCAATGAAAAACGGAATCCTTATAGAATTACTCTCGTGTCTATCCGTCTGTTATAGCTTTTTTTTTCGAATCTTCTGGACGAAAAAAGTTGTAATTCGTATTTCTTTCCTAAACATTTTTACCTTTCTGCTTGTTGCATTACTATTTCATAGCTATTTTTTTAATTAAAAGCTTTTATTTTTTCTTCGAAAACATTACGATCCCTGTCAAATGTATAAAAGCCTGAAATTAATTTAAAAGTGAATTTCTTGTTTTTTTGTGACAATAAAAATATGTCACATGAATCATTTTAAACTTTGAATTGTTTTTCTCACGTGACAATATTCAATTGTTTTCTCGTTATCAAATGATGTGTTATTCATTTATTGATTGCGGCTTACCATTTGAAATGGAAAAGCCAACATTTCACTCAGCAATTTTTTTTTCACCTTAAGTGAAGTGACGAGCCGACGAGAAAATGGGGTCAATGTCGCGCAGTGAAGAAATGGTTTTATGCCAGGTCTTCGTCCAACCAGAAGCGGCATATTCAACTGTTTCAGAGCTTGGAGAAATGGGAATCGTTCAGTTTAGAGACGTATGTTAATATGACAAAAAATACTCTGTCGGAGTTAAAGAATATACATTTTTTCCCTTGAATTTTGCTTCAGTTAAACGCAGATGTAAACATGTTTCAAAGGAAATTTGCTAGCGAAGTTAAACGATGTAGTGAAATGGAACGGCAGTTAAGATACATCGAGAGCGAGGTTACAAAAAATGAAGTGAAAATGGCCACTCCCGACGTACTACCGCGCGCCCTTAATCCTAGAGAAATTATTAATCTTGAGGTAAGTTTAACAATTAATATTACACAATTCACGTCTAAATTGTCTCCCTCGTTTTTGCTTTACCTTTGTACGATGCAGTCTAGCGCCTGGTCTATTCCCGTTTCTATTATTCTTGTTCTGAATAATATTATTATTGTAGGCACATTTGGAAAAAGTCGAAACTGAAATTAAAGAACTATCAGAAAATGAAGTAAATTTGAAATCTAATTTCAAAGAATTAACTGAATTAAAGCACGTCTTGGAAAAGAGTCAACAGTTCTTTACAGAACACGGCGATGGTCGTAACAGATCCATCTCTGTTGTGTCAAGAATATTTTCTGACGACGGCCATGGCGGTCGAGCTGGCAGCCTAAGCTTTGTTGCTGGAATAGCAGACCGGAAAAGAGTTCCTGCTTTTGAACAGATGTTGTGGAGGATTTCCAGGGGTAACGTGTTTGTACGCCAAGCTCCTCTGGACGAGAAACTAGAAGATCCTGTTACCGTAATTAAGCAATTAAAAAAAATATTTACACAAACACTAAAATATTTATAAATCAATTATGCGTTTTTTTAGGGAGAGAAAAAGAACAAAATAGTTTTCGTGGCATTTTTTCAAGGTGAACAACTTAAATCAAAAGTGATGAAAATTTGTACCGGTTTCCGGGCTTCCGTTTATCACATCCCAAATTTAAAAGGTCAAAGAAAAACCATGCTTGAAGACGTAAATATTCGTTTGGAGGATCTTAAAATGGTAAGTTAAAGACCACCACGGACCAGAAAGCCTTTTCGTGGAGATATGTTATTTATTGCGCAAATTAGACCAACATCTTTCTGTCTAGCCTTGCTGAACCCAAGGTTATTCGATACACAGGTGACCTCATTCCGTTGGATAACATTTTTTTTCTCATTTTTAGGTATTTAATCAAACCCATGATCTACGCGATCGTGTTTTGAACAACGTCTCTAGAGAATTACAAAATTGGAATGTTATGGTCCGGAAAATGAAAGCGATATACCATACCCTAAATATGTTCAACATGGATGTAACGCAAAAATGCATGATTGCCGAATGTTGGGTTCCATGTTTTGACGTTCCGCGAGTGCAAAGGGCTCTTATTAAAGGATCGGTAGGCATATTATTTAAATACCTATTTAAATATTTCAGCAAACAAGAAAAAATATTGTAAAACTTCTTGGCTTCCGGATTTGTACGCCGTGATCCATTGGTATGTCTAGAACTGTGGTAGACAGTATCTTTGAATAGTTTCTTGTAAAGTTAAAATTAATGTAAACGTACATATTTGTAGAACGATTCAGGAAGCGCAATTCAATCATTTTTAAACGTAATCCAAACTCCCGAAACGCCACCTACATTCAACAGAACCAACAGATTCACTCAAGGGTTCCAGAACTTGATCGATTCTTATGGAGTTGCTTGTTACAGAGAAGCAAATCCAGGTATTGATATTTTATTTTACGACATTTTTGTAACATGAATGATGAATTCGTGGATTTAATTTATATTTTATTTACGGTAATACTCTGAACTTACGCGATAGTAACCGTGTAAGGCGAATTCTTCGTGTAAGTCACATAAATATATATATAAATTATGTTTAATTGGGATCGGAGACTAAGAGAAAAAATGTGTATTAAATCTTAGATAATACAGCAAATTATATTATTAAGAATTGCAAGAATGTAAACCGAAGCTATTTTGACGTAGAAAGCTTCATAAAATCTAACACTGGTCAACCATTTTTTCTTCCCACGCGAAATTCTTTCGCAGCACGCTAATAATTTTTCATTGGAATCTATGTTTTCCGAAATTTGTAACCCTTAACTGAGGCTTTCTGTTAAGTTTCCAATCGTCATTTGAACTGGGTCTAAAGAATCAGTCTTCAAAAATCGCGTAACTCTGGATCCGCGTAATAGGGAGTAGCATAAGTCAATATATTACTGCAGCCATACTCAAAGTGTGCTTCGCGGAGCTCTGCTAGACGTTAGCGAGAGCTTCACCGAAATAATATCAACCTAAACAACGAAACACCTACTTAAACAGCTGGTCAAAAATGAAAAAAACAACTTCATGCCTCCCATTAAATAGAAACAATTTTATTAATTTCAATGGAATCAATACAATGTTATGTAAAGAACGTATTTTTGTATGATTGTCATTAAATAATGAACATAAAATCGGGGTACTTTAGGGCTCCGTAAAGTATTTAGTGTTTCCAAAGGGTTCCGTTGCCAAAAAAGTATGAGAATCGCTGTATTGCTGTAAACAAATTGGACCACAGTTTACTTCTAGACTAATATAATAAATTCTTTCAGCATTGTATACAATAATCACCTTTCCATTCCTCTTTGCTGTAATGTTTGGTGACGCTGGACACGGCGTGATTGTCGCTGCTTTTGGATTATTCATGGTCTTAAAAGAAAACCATTTCTTAGCCAAAAAATCCAATAGCGAGATTTGGAACATCTTCTTCGGTGGTCGCTATATTATTCTTTTGATGGGTATCTTCTCTATTTATACGGGTTTAATTTACAACGACGTGTTTTCCAAATCATTCAATATGTTTGGATCAGCATGGAAAAATCCGTATTCGAGTTATGAAGAATTTAATTCTACATATCCAGATATCGATCCTATTGGCTCTTATCGAGGAACTCCGTATCCATTTGGAATCGATCCTATCTGGCAGGTACACAATTACAAGGTCGCTAGAAACTAAGGTCGGGGTTAGAAATGTTGAAGGTGTGACTAGGCGAGACGCGAAAGAGGGCGGGGGAAGTAGACTTGTGACAAAACAATGACAAACAGTCAGGATAACAATAATTGAAAAATCCAGCCATGGGCATCATCTCAACCAATCACAGACGTATGACCATGTTCATAGCATCTTACGCCCAACCTTCTAGTATTCTAGTAGTCTTGACACAATTACGCTTTATGAAATTTAGTTTCAAGTTAATCAACTGTTATGTTCAATTTTAGCTTGGAATAAACAAAATCAATTTCCTGAATTCGTATAAAATGAAAATGTCGGTCATCTTAGCTGTAGTTCATATGTTATTTGGAATTTGTATGAGTGTCGTCAACCATATGTAAGTAATAATAATAAGTAATAAGTTTTATTAAGAAAAGAAATAACAATTTAAAAATATACATAGTCTCACTTAAGTTGATTAACAACTTGTCTGTGAGAAAATCAATTTTTATCGAAACAGAATAACAGAAGAAAAGATTTACAAAGAACGCACATTATAAAAAATATTACAAATTTTACAAATTTTCCATTATATTTTTAATAGACATGTCATTTAATTTCACCCAATTTTTTAGATTAGTTTTATTTAATGTTTCTTTAAGCTCATTGGGCAAAATATTAAAAAGTTTAGGACCTATATATCTATAATTCTTTTGTCCTATAGATTTTTTGACTGTAGGCACTCTTAAAAATATACTGTCCCTTGCACGGGTGTTATATAAACAGTCATTATCAATATATGTTCTCATATTTTTAAAAGTATAAATTAAAATCGTGTTGGCATATAGCTGTCTTATATTACTAAGATTTAGTTCTTTAAATAGTCTTTCTGAAGAGTATCTTATTGGTTTATAATAAATTATTTTTAATATCAAGTATTTTACTATATCAATTTTCAAAACCGCGTTTTTATTAGAAAAAAAAACAATTTGATACTATTCTTCAACTATTTATTTGTATAACAAAAAAACGGTTAAATGCAAACTCGCGCGGAGAGGGTTCCGTACCATTTCGTTTTCCGTGAGAATTTTGAGACAGAATATTTGTTTAGATTTTCTTGTAAACTAATAACGAGGCTTTTATATTCCCTATTTATTTCAAAATTTTCGGCTCAGTAGTTTCGGAGATAAAGGGGGAATGCTCGAACTTCGTTTATTTTTGACAATATTTTATGAACTAAGCATTATAAAATTACAAAAAAAAAATATGTATTTGTATTTCTCGTAACGAAGCCTTTCATTTGATACGACAAACGATGCACTTGAAATTTTTTTTTAATATTTAATGTTCCCCCAAAATTAACTTCCAAAAATCGGAATTCGTTTATTTACGCTACATCTGCGTTTAGTTCTATACATGTACCAAATTTCAACATTTTTCTTCAAGTATATTCGAAGAAAATAAGCTGACATCCGGACAGGCAGATAGTAAGGAACCCTAAAAAAAATGATATTAATCTATTTCATTTTTCTTTACAGACATTTCAAAAGGTATATTAACATTCTCGTTGAGTTTTTACCAAACATTATATTTTTTTCTGCTTTAATCTGTTATCTGGCTTTTATGATGTTCTACAAATGGTTTATGTACGCTGCTCTTAACGCCAAAGGCAAGTAGTTGAAAATATTCATTGTCATAATATTCAAATCTTACCGTGGATTCATAAAATATCAGAAAATTACCTACTTTTTTATCTACACATGCCATCAAGGTAGCGTAAATACGTAATACGTACGGATAGAGTAAATAAAACTTAAAACGTTGCCAGCTCTCGTCTATACGTAATTATACTATTGACTAGAGTTCGGTAACTCAGATCTGAACCAGTTCAAAGAGCCGACTCCGACAGAAGATCCGTGAGAGCCGACTCACTATTTTTTGAGCTGACGGATCAACGGATCCGCATAACTCAGTGAAACACTTAACACACAGAAGCACATTTGACACTTACGTATCAGTTCTGGCTTTGATGCATCTGTCAGCTCAAATGATTCATGCATCACATGTTTGGCTATGCATTCTTGATTCTATACAGGTCGTGATATGATTGACTGAACTAGGTAACTCAGTGGCAGACTGCAATAACATAATATTCAGAACTCGGCTCTTTTTGAACCGGTTCAGTGAGCCGGCTTACATACGGGATCCAGATGCAAAGATGCAGATCACTAAAAAGACCCGTTTTTTCCATCTTTACTATTGACGACACGTAAATAGTATAATTACTTTATTCATATGAATTGCGAATTTACGTTTCTTTGATCGTTGCGACTTGTGGGTCCCAAAACTGGTAAAATGCTAGGAGAGGATTTGTTCTTAAACTCAGGGGCATAGGTAGACATTTTGTTACGAGGGGCTGAAATATGGAAATTAACTATATATTCGCATTGTGTTATTAACTCAGGTCTCCTCCCTCTGGCTACGTCTTTGTTTAAATCCACATTCATACAAAAATCCTTCTTTATTCCAAATATTATTTTCTGTAACAAAAATTTTGGGGACTACTGCACAGCCACGTGTATTCAGAAAACTAGGAATTTATATTATGACATGCCGCTTTTTTAACTTCCTTCCTGAGTCTAAATCGTCATCATTCGATTGAGATAACGGTGTGTGAATCAAATTTCGTAACGACGTCGTTGATCAGATTCATTGTTGATATTTCATAAGGTGACAAAATTGGATCTGATTACGTTGTGTATATTGAACTTATTGCCACTTTACTATAATTTGAATTAAATACAAAAAATTATATTTGATAAAAAAATCGGAAAAATAATGGTTATTTCACCTGAATAGCCGCTAATGAACGTCAGTAAAGTGAATAAATTAAATATTTTCTTTATATCCGGTCGAAAGTACATACTTTCGGCTTCGATTTTAAGGCAGAAAGCCTAGCATTTATGCATTGCTGGAATTACTCGAACGCCATCAGTAATAGCGGGCCGAAACAGTTTTCTCGCGCACACTGATGCGAAATTACATTCTTAATTCGACCGGATATAAAGAAAAATTGCAAACATCCCACGGCCAGAAATTTGAAATTTCTGCCCTTGCGGTGTAATACATACTATTAATAAAATTTTATTTAAATGGTTTTAGACGATCCAGACAGAGAGGTTCCTAACGGACCAACATGCGCTCCATCAGTATTGATAATGTTTATAAGCATGATGCTTCGAAAGAAACCGGAAAAAACTTTCGACTTCTGTGAAAAATACATGTATTCTAGCCAGTCCACAGTTGAGCTGGCGTTTTTAATAATCGCGCTACTTTGTGTTCCGATCATGCTTTGCGCCAAACCAATCGTGGTTATTCTTCAGAGAAAATGGAGTCCGGTAAATTGCATAAAACAAATGAAAAATCAGCATTGAAATGTTTCTAGTTTTTGCTAATGTTATCTGCATTTTCATTGCAGCCTCGTTTCGAAATTCCAACTGCTGATGGGAAAAAGGTAGTCGCAGAAGGCCATGACCATGATAATGAACCAATATCTGAGGTTTGGATCAACCAAGGCATTCATACAATTGAGTTTTGTCTCAACACAATTTCACATACGGCGTCATATTTGCGTCTTTGGGCACTGTCTCTAGCTCATGCACGTAAGACTCTTTTTCAACGATTAAGGTGTTTGTTTATCAGCTGTTCAATATGTTTCTCTTTTCACCCCGCACCTTACGAGTAATTAGATGTGTATGCATGTAAAATGCATTCATTCACGTTTCGGAAATCTTTAATTTCTATGGAAAATCTTATTGAATATTTGATGATAATGCTTACAAAATAAACCAGAAATATGTACCATTCTTCAGGAATGACTTTTAATCAAGTTTTTACAGTTTACTTGATCTGAATAAACGATTTAAAATCAGATAGAAACGAGAAAATTAACACACAAATTTTTGTACAGATAATATTTAATTTGAAAGAAAATTATTGAGCAAATCAATTTTGTCAATATTTTTAACATAAGTTTGTATAGAATAAACTTCAAAATGTTAATTTGCCTTCTCGTAATTCGAAATCTCGTGACGTGCTGTAAAGATTCTTTTTATCCAATTTTTAGGACAAAAATATATGTTTTTTGAAATTTTTAAGCAGGAAGACAAATTTTGTGAAGCTTAATGTTTAAGCACAGCTAGTAAAAACAGAAATAGAAGGAATTTTGCAACTACTGTTCGAAATTTTCCGAGAGCATATTTTACACTCTGAGGTATCACTCACCTTAATCTCTCCGTAACTTTTGACAAATATAAACGATTTCATAAAATGCACGTCTTTTGTTGGAGATAGTTTACAAATAGTTTGATATTTTAATTTACTATTTTTTTTTTTTTTGTTTAGAATTATCCGAAGTACTTTGGGACATGATTTTCAGAAAAGGACTCAGTGTAAGCACTAGCTATATCGGAGGTGTAATGATTTTCGTATTTTTTGCTGTTTGGGCCCTCTTCACTTTAGCCATCCTAGTTTTGATGGAAGGGCTATCGGCCTTTTTACATACTTTGAGGCTGCATTGGTAAGTTCAAGATTACATATTTTTAGCGTATCCATAATAATTATTAAAATGCGCAATGGTACAAAAACAATGAAATATTTCATAGAAACCGATGTGAAACTCATAGAGATATAGAGGAGTCAGGGCTACACAATAGATCTATCAAGGTCGCAGTGTTGACGAGGAATAAAATCCTCTCGCCCTCTTTTCTTATCTAATCTAATCTAACCGATGTGAAATCATGAAATGTTATAGTATTTATAATTTTATTTAAATTTCACAGCTATAGCCAAAGACAGATCTGCATGGGAACTAACAGGGCTTAAGCCCTGGGCACCCAACTATCAAGGGCACACAAAAATTGAATTATTATCATAAATTTTTAATACTTTTCTCAATATCTTAAAAATATCTTCAAAAATAGTTCATATTAATGACTATCATTATTATGGATGAATGTTGACAATTATTTTGGATAAATTTTGACAATACTTTGGCTGAAGTTTGACTTTTTTTGGGTGAATTCTGGCATTTTTTTGGGTGAACTTTGATACTTTTTTTGATGAATATCGACAACAATTTTGACAGAATGGGGCCCCATCGGACTTCAGTAAGCCCTAGGCCACAACAAACCTAGATCCGTCCCTGGTTATAGCTATTTTACGACAATTGTTAAAATGATTTAACTAAGACAAAATATATTGGTGTATTTTGTTTAGGGTCGAATTTATGAGTAAGTTTTACTCTGGAACTGGTTTCCTTTTTGAACCATTCAGTTTTCAAATGCTGGCGGAAGCGGAGGAAGTTGACAAAAACGAGTGAAAAATTAAATTATGTGCAACAGAAGGATGTGTTTGCTACCAAAATCAATATTGTAAAAATGTAAAAAAAAATCTCTAAATAAATAATTTATTTGATTTATTATAACTCATTTTATATCGAAAAAAATGTTTTTTGACGTCAACGGATAAATCGATTTTAATAAAAACTATGTGGTACCAATTCGATAACATTATGAACAAAATGGCGTCGACATTTTTCAAATCGGTTCACATTTGGCGGAGCTATCCCGGAATATGTAAAAAAATACGCCTCATATTGTATAACTCTTTGTTTTAGTCGGTTAAATGTACATGTATGGTAATGCTATCACACAGGTCGGTACTGAAACCAGGCCCGGCAGGTCATGTCCGGCCCGAGTGGATAGTTGATTAATTATTAGCGGGAACAAATAAATTGCTACAATTGTTTTTGTTGTGATCTTTATTCAAATTTATAATAATGACATAAAAAACGTCATTTTGCCAAAAGAAACTCATTTTCGCAAAGCTAAAACACTAGCACGTTTCGAATTTCGCGAAATGAACTCATTTATCAGTTTCTCCAGATCGAGCTCGTCGGTCATATCCGAATAAATATATAAGAGAGCGACGTTGTTGAGACGATTTTGAAACATTGTTTTCTGTCGACGAAGGACAGAAAAACTTCGCTCTTTAGAACAGGATGACTCTGGAATCGTGATTAGTAGACGAACAAAGCGCACGAACTCTGGAACGAGCCCTCTACCCCATTCGTATTTTTGAAATTTGTAAATGGACATAGTTAATGATATATGATGTTTTCCTACTCGGGATTTGTCGAGTGGGTCTTTTCCTATTGGGGATTTCTCAAGTGGGTCAAGCTACCCACTCAACCCACTATACCTGCCGGACCTGACTGAAACTAAATAATATGTAGGGCATCATAAATTTCAAGGAAGGGACAAAAAGTAGATACAAATTACTATAAAGACGAGAAAGTGCTGTATTTGAAATATTTTTTTAAGCAGAGCATGTTGATTAATAATTAATTTGTATTAAAAAAACAGAAGCGTTGTGCCACAATTGTAAAAAATGGCGGAAGAAGAAAAATTGAAAACCGATAATCATGTTGTGAACCATGTCGAACGAAATAAAATGATATTGTTTTTATTTATCTTCTAAGATTTCTTCTTAAACCTTTAGTTTTAGTTATTAGATTATGCATAACATTTATTTCAATGTTTGTATTTTTCTCTCGTTTCATATATCAGTTTAATTGAATTATAATGTGTTAGAAATAATTATCTCATTTGAGTTTTAACCATAAAAATATCATTAATATTTTATCTTTTAGTAGAATTTATAAAATATTATTAAGATAGTTACGGAACACAGGAGAGGCTTCAGAATATTCTCATTATCTCTTTTCCAAATAGACGCTGATGACTTCAGATCTGGAGTATCTACAATCTATCTTTTCGAAAAAAATATCCATTAATAATAATCATAGTGAATGATGTATAAAATTTTCAACGCACATTTGACCATTTTTTTAAGTAAAACTTATTTTGGCACAGTAGGGTAAAATTCAACCTTGAGATTGAAAATATAACGAACGCGTTGCAATGTTCCGGCGGCGGAAGATATTGCTTGTTGGCGGCGAAGTAGAACACTTGCCTCGTAATCCATAGGCGGTAGCTTTGATCCCAGCGGTCGGTATCATTATTACATTTTTTTACAATTATCCGTTTTACTTCTGCAGTAGTGTAAAATACACAGTCCCTTTTTTTCCTAAATTGTATGAATTGAATTTAAATATTTTTACGTAACTATAATAATAAAATAAAGAGTCCGTTCCTGGTGCAGTTATTTATTATTATGGATTACAGAATCATAACTTAGACAATACAGAAAGCTGTAAGGTTAAATTATGTAAAACGTACAGCGTGACGAAGATCTTCAGTCGAAACTTATTTCTAAATAAATGTTTCAGAGAACATTTTTAACAGTTGAGTTTTAGTATTTAAAATCTTTTTAAAAGTGTAAAATTGAACAAGGCGACAGTTTTATGTTAATGTGAATTCGCATGAATAAAAAATACATTTGACGACGAGATAAAAAAATAACTGTAAAATAAAATCACGGAAGTGAATTTCATAGTCAAATGATTGTTTTATGATACAAGTACGTAATAATGTATGTGTTGTGAAGCGTCATGTTTTGTTTAACAAAAGAATAGAATTTTAATTGAAGTGTGTTTTAAATTATTGCGTTCGATTAAATGTGTTTGGTCAGATGTTGAGCGTCTATAATTTGCAATCTCTCTCTTAAATGTGTTTCGTGAAATATTGAAAAATTGGACAATATAAATAATGGTCAACACGAACAACCCTAAGCATTCCATAAACCTTGACATCACTAAGAGAAATCATCATAAGGTAAGTTTTTAGTTCATTCGATTTAATTTAATTTACAAGAGTTGAATTTGTCACTTGTTAATATACATAATATATTATATAATGTATTAAAATCAACTAGCGGACCCGTGCGAATACTTCGCACCGTTGCTTGATGGTCAGTTACGTAATATAACAGGATGCTCTATTCAGAGATTTCAGCGCCACTACGTCACTTAATATTACCGACAACTTTTAAAATAAACAGATTTCCACCAGACGACGACATTTGTTTTATTTTATTCTATTCTATTCAGAGACTTCAACGACACTACATGTCATATTATGGACAACTGTTAAAATAAACATATTGTCTTATTGTCTTATTCTGAATGTTTTTTGCTGTAATGAAATTGTAAAAATTTTTAAATCGTAATTTTTAATAAAAACATATATTTAAGATAGATACTAGCCTAGTTTTCGTCATTAGAGCGAAAAAAAAATCTCCCACATGGCGTATCAAATATTTTGATACAATATTATACCGGAAAAAAAACGCATTACGAAATGTTGAACATTATATAACATTATATTAGAGATTTATATAATTCAATTTTAAATTTTTTTGTTGATTATTCGATCTGGTGAATTATTATATAGCTGGCGCCCCTAGCGACAATGTTTGAAAGTGCACATCTGCATTGTTGATATAAATTCAAACATGTCAGTTGTTAACAAATTTGTAATATAAATCATAAAATATAAATTTGAATAATAATAATACGAATACCAGCATAAAGAAAATGTTATAATTATGGGCAATTGAGCTAGATTTGATTAAATTAACAAAAGGATTAATTCAATTGAATATTTTATATACGAAAATGTCATTAAACTATCATTAAATGTAATCAATAATATTTCTACACTGGCGTATCATCCGATGTGGTTTATTCTGTGCCAGCATTGGCGTTGAAAAAATATTTTCTGTAATCCACATAATTATAACACAGCTCCGGATTTATGATACGGCTTTACTTACTGCAATCTAATTGGTGCAAATAAAAAAAATATTATTTTAAGAGTTGATTTAAGGGGTTAAATTTTGTATTTCCTCCAAAAACAAAGTTAAGTTCACATAATAAAGCCACAGAGTCTGTATTATAGATAATACAATTATTGTCGGCAGGGTTTGGCACAGCGACCTGAGTTTTTGATTTATTAGTGTATTTGCCATATGGCAACATACTCTATTGGCATCGGTCGGATGGCGGGACCTAGGGGTCGGACAAAAATTTCTCGACGTTTCATAACCTCCTAAACACTTTGGTACCATTTTTAAAAATGTTTATATATATATATATATATATATATATATATGCGGGCAATAACTTTCGAAAGAGTTAATTGATTTTAACTAAATTTGGCCCGCATGTTGGAATCCACCACCGTACGAACTCTATTTAAAATGGGCCCAATCGGGCCATTTTAAGGGGTTGAAAAATGTTTTTGGGCCCCAAAATACCAAAAAAATTCTCCAAATCGTTTCAGAATTGAAATTTAACCCTCTGGTAATAATTAAAAAGTGTCCCTAAACTTTTAATAAAATCGGCCCTACAGTTTGCAGATAGTGAATTATTTACTGATAGGTGTATTTAACTTGGTATAGAAGTTCGATTGATAATAATATTGCAATTAAGAAAAAAATGTTATTTTAAGGGGTGTATTAAGAAGTCAAATTTTTTATTTTGCCCAAAAACCAAGTTAAGTTCGCATAATAAAACCAGACTGCCTGTATTAGCAAATACATTATATTGTCGGCAGGGTTTTGGCACTGCGACCCGGGTTTTTGTTATTGGGGAACGCACCTGACTTCAATAAAAACCAGATCGTTCAACGTTATTATGAATCATCCAGGAAATGCTGCTGTAACAGACAATGCTCATTGTTAAGTTTGGGTACTTTTGTATGTAGATGGGTGTTCTTTTCTATTGAAATGTAGAGAGGAAATCTGATCTTCTTATGGTGGTAGGTACCTCAAATACTATTGACGATATTTCGCCTATATAAATAATATACAAAACAATAGCTCCTCCACTATTCATAGACTATTAATAACTACTAATACAATACTTTTAAGGTGCCTAATCCCTCAGATTGTAAAATATGCTCTCAGGAAATTTCGAGCTGTGGTCGCAAAATTCATTTTATTACTGTGATTAAGCATTAGCCTTCACAAAATTTGGTTTACTACTTAAGAATGTCAAAAAACATAAATTTTCGCCCCAAAAATTGAATAAAAAAATGTGATATACGTCAATATATCTTTACAGCACGCTGCGAGATTTCGATTATGGGAAGGCAAATTACCATTTTGAAATTTTTTTGTTTACAAGCTTATGTTAAAAATACTGACAAATGCGGCGTGCACCATGATTGTTTTCGAATTAATTTTATTTTGTACAAAAATTTCTGTAAAACAATTAGTTAATTTTCTCATTTTTATCTGATTTTAAATCGTTTATTTAGACCAAATAATTTGTAAAAAAATTGCCTGAAAATCATATGGGAAGAAGGGGACATATTTCTAGTTTATTTTGAAGCATTGCCTTCAAAAATCGAATAAGAAACGTATTAAGTGTATATTACATACAACTTCTCGTAAAATAGAACTATGCGGATGAAAAAGGGGCCATATTAAACTGTCACCTATCTGGATCGCAGAAGACAGATAATTTATGGACAATCAGCAATAGGTCTAGAAGACTATATCAACCATCCAGTTCACGAACTGTGCAAGTTAGTACAAGGAACGAGGATACTGGACCGGGTGATATAAAGAAATTGGGAGATAGCACAACAAGCCCTAGAGCAGTGGTTCTTAACCTGGGTTCGATCGAAACCAGGGGTTTGGTGAGTCAGTCTTGTGAGCTCGGCGGAGGTCAAGACACACACCCGACTCATATGAATCGTGATGACACGCCCCGCTTGTCCATCATTTTGAATAAATCATATTTTATTTTTTAAATTAAGAAGGGTTCAGTGAATGCGCATATGAAACTGGTGGGGTTCAGTACCTCCAAAAAGGTTAAGAACCACTGCCCTAGAGGCTACAGTGCTCTCGGCAATAGACCGGCTCCAATGACAAAAAAAAACTTAATTTTTTAAAAATCTTTCGTTTATCTGGCAACCTGAAGGCGCTTGATAATAATAGAATACTCAATATCGGATCATCCTCAGTTTCGTTTAAGAATTGACAATTGTTCCGTTCAAATATCGCTGATGAAAAAAAAGAGCTGCCGTAGATAACGTAAACGGAGATTACAACTATGTCATAGAAGAGTATGTATTATAGACGACTTTTTTGTTGTATGGCACTTTGCCCGCGGTGCGCGGTATACACCCGCATCTGTGGCAATGTTTTTTTATTCAAATCATTTTATTACCCGTAGAAACGCGACGCAGTTAGCTATTTACATAGCATGTATAGTGTATACATACAATATAATATATATATACAAGTATGTACCGTAAATAATTCAAATTATATTAACCCAGCTTTAAAAAAGATTAGATCAAACTGGTAGGCTGCACAAACTGAACAAAATATCGATTGGTGAAATTAAAATTCTAAAAGAAAACGAAGAAAGAAATATAACTACAGTAGACTCTTCTTAAGGCTGTCGGAACGCTCTGAATTTAAGCCAAAAATAGAGCTTCGGCTGTCAACTGATTGTAGACTTATTCGTCAACATTCTGCAAAAATTCTTTCTCTATAAGAAAGATAAAGGACAAATCTAGGTCTCTAATGGACTACTTTTGTTATTTATGTACGATTTACTAAAAAAAAGTTGGCATTAATTGTGCCAAAAAAACACACGTTTTCTTTCAATGTCATACTACGACCTTATTCGTACTTATTTCACAAAACTGTTCCATCACAAACCTAAAGTGACTCTTCCTTTTTCGGAAAAGTTTTTTAAATCTTCAAAATATTTCCCAAACTTAGAGTAATCATTTGACAGCGGCATCCTTGCAACAACATTTTTAGCCTCGTAGTTGACACCAGCCAAAAATTGAAACGTGCGGATGATTTGAGCGAGACAGAGCTAAAGAAGGTCACACCCACAATATGTCTTTTGCGTACCTCGCCCCTTACCGCTGGGTCTCAGCACAAACAAAATTCAGAGCGTTCCCACAGCCTTAAGCCACGAAAGGGACGAATCATTGAAAACCACGCAGGTGTAGCACAAAACGGCGAAACGTTTTTCCAGAATCATCTGTGTGTATTTTTACGTCTACTTCTTTTAAGAACATCACTGTTAGAATGCTATATTAGACAAAAATATTTTCAAACAAATCGTATTTCCAATTTATTTTTCTATAATAATCTGACAATCCAATTCACACTCTTTACCACTTCTTGGATTTGAACCTCGGAACTAGAGATTTGTAACAGAAAAGGCCTTGCCATACGTTCTGTTATTCTTCAGTCTCAGGTATTATGTACAGCTGTACGCATAATAATTGCTATTTGACAAACTACAACATTGCGTTCTTCAGTACAAAAAATAGCTGAGCTGGTCAGTTGTTCATTATTACATTGTTTCCCAAGAAATGCTATTATGATTAATAAATTTTAATTGTGATAGTTCGTTAACATCGTCACTTGCTTTGTAAGAATTAGCCACGGAATTTTCAGCGAATTCTTCTAAATTAGCGGAATAAATTAAAGTGTATTTACTCAACCTATTCGTACCAACAAAATATACGTTATATGATAAAATAATGATCAAAAAGTAACTTGCAGTAAACTGATCAATTAATTAGGATAATAAGAAAGATATTCCATGTTCAAAGTTAGATACGACCAAAATCTTAATTATATAAATATTTTTAATGACCATTCTTATTGGTTCATAGTCATGAATCATGGTACTAGAAATAAGTTTAAACTATACCATTACACAATTTTTTATGGTATAATAAAGTGATGCAAAGATTACCGTTTTACGATTACGATTGACAAACTAATAATCGTTCGATTACGTTCATAGAAAAATAATAATTTTTATTGGTTGATGCTTTCGCAAAATGTTTACAAATATCGCCAATTTTTCCTATTCTTTTTTCCGAAAAACGCTATTTCAATGAAGAGATGAACAATTTAAAAAAATCACTAAAACACCCAAAGCTTAAACTTTGCGCCTTGGATAATAATAATAAATAGCCACGGTAATTTAAAATAAATTACTGCGGTTATTTGACCGGTTAATCAACCTATAGTTTATCTTTTACATGATTATATGAAACATTACTAATTTTGAACTATTCTGGAGAATAAGAATAAACAATGGAAGATAATCGGTCAAATGCAAATAAGCGAGAAGTGGAAACTGAAAAATTAATGTGTATACTTTTCATTTTGTAGTCAAGCAAACTCACGACCTATATTTCTGACCCATTTCTTTCTGCAATATTGCGATCACTACGTTTTTTTGCACTCCTAATATAGTGTACTTGCAAAAGCTATTGACACTATAAAATTAAAGTTTAAAAAACTAAAGCAACACGCTTTTAAGAACTAAAACGCAAAATAATTTGACAACAAAATTAGTTTTACTGCAGTAAAAAGCGTGGAGTGCTATCTACTTAAATTTTCATAATAGCTCTATAGGTTTACAATTAGCTAGTAAATGAACAATTTATTACCGAAATTAAGCACTCCACGCTTTTTACAAGTAAAGGTCCTTGATAAGTGTGCAAAGTTTCAGTTTCTGACGTTTTGAAGTTGGTGAATTTCACGTTCAAAGATTCCTTTATACAAATAAAGACACAAACATATAGACAAAGCTAATAAAAGCGTTTTAATATTTTATGGTTTAATCAAATAACAGCAAGTAATCGGAAAATTACAATTTATAACTCATGCTTGTGTCAACAATCAGGGTCGACGTCTCTTTTTATGGTGTCTTCTCTGTGGTGATTCTTTAGATCGGTGCCTAGTGTGACTTATTATAAATTTAGCACCGATTCGTATAGATATTTTGTTTATCGTATTTGCCAAATACAAATTATTTCAAATTAAGAATATTTCATAAGATTTAGTGAATCTGAGCCAAAAACTTTGAGACAGACTGTGTAAACATGAATTTATTCGACCCACTCACAAAAATAAAACCGTTTAAAATTATTTATTAGTTTCTAGCTAGAATATTAAATTAATTGAGTTATTGATCGTCATTTATTATTTTAAGTCCCACGGCATTTGCGTGCTAATTTTGCACTGAAACACAAAACCGGAAATATTACTTGTGTTTTTTCGTCAACCGGAAGTATGGCAAACTGACGATCGGCACAGAGTATTGAACAAACATAATAAACACAAAATTTCTATTTACTGAACTTTTATTCCCTAAAAGTCAATTAAAAATTAGTGGTCTATATATTTGTTATAGAATTATAGTAAATAAATAAGTTGCAATTTAGATTTACAAAAATGCGAATTTGGAAGATTTATGTGTTTCATCACCATATTCTGTACTGTTTAAAAAATTGAAATGATCCTGTGTACTTATCTTAGTGATCCGTTTTTATATAGTCACCTGGAAACTGAGAGCTTGTAATCAGTGACTTCGCTTAACGCTGTTTCAGTATTATGCGGTTTCCAAAAAAAATGTTTAGTCACTATAACGTAAATTATGGATCAATTTATACAAAATGATTCAAATGTTGATAGAAGTTTAAAGGCAAGACGAAGTGTCATTGATGCAATATCTTGCTATCGACAACAGTTTGCTGAACGAAACAGAAGAAAGGCAACCGACATTAGATGACTTCTTTACAATTTCAATTGGGGAACCTTCCTCATCACAAACATAATTCCTTACTCAAACTTTTATGTGATTTTCATGAATGTTCTATGAACAAAAATCGATATTAGCAATAAATGAATCGATAAATAATGTGATAGAAAAGTATTTAACAATAAATGTTAAGCAAAAAAAATAACAATTTTTCTTATTCTCGGTTCTGTTTCGCTTATACGTATTATCAACTTATTAAGATGACATCGTTTAGCGCTGTTTCGTATAGCGCAGGAGCTTATTGGAACGTATCTCCCGCATTGTATTCATAAATTGAAAAGAAGGGCCCCACTGAGATTTTTACGAGGGGGTCTCAACTACACCACTGCTTGTAATACAGGAGTCAAGGAGTTACCGTATGAACATTGAACTCTCGGTTATGCTCAAACCCCAAATTGAAAAGAGAATTTGATAATAATTTATTTTATATTGAATTCTTTTAAGGAAGGCTTTGTGGCTGACATGAAACAAAGCTGAACTAATGATTCTTTGCGAGAAATTGAAAAACTTTGCCTTTGTAAAAAACGTTTATTTCCACCTGATATAATTCCTTGTATTAAATTTCTGCTACAGTGCTCCTAAATATTGATCTCGGTTTATTTTTACCTGCAAACAACAATCAATGCATTACAGTCAGTTGTTTAGAACGGTACATATTTACATAAATACAAATAGAGTCATTCGATGAGCAAACACTGAATTAAATTATTTAGATCATATTGACTCTTTGGTCAGTAATTGCGATACTATTTTCAGGGTTCCTGTACGGACAGACACGAAAGTGATCCGATAAGGGTTCCGTTTTTTCATCAGATTTATGGAACCCTAAAATCAGATAAACTTGCTAGAAGACAAAATTGCAGAGTGAACTCCCGTTTTATACATATATATGCTGTTTTTTTCGGATTCCTGTAAACACTATCATTTATAGAGTTTAGTTTGAAAATACTACTTAAAAATCAGTTTCAGTATTTGTAGATATAATTAATCAAAATCAATAAAGGGCTTGAAGTATTATAATACCTAATTTGTTTTAAATAAAACCATGAAGTTAAAAAAACACAATAAACCCATTTGTTGCCGTATGTTAAATAATAATGCACATATGCATAAGTTCTTGATCAAATAATAAAAATCAGTTGTGCACAAAAGAAAAAGGGTGAGGGCTTGTTAAATAACGGTAAAAATATAAAAGGGATCAAATCGTTCAGTATTTAACCTTTTAAGTTACTCGACAGCATAAGTTATGTAGACTTTTTCAAATAAAAAAAAACTGGCTAAGCATGAACATATTTAATGCGCCGAGGGTTCCGTCCAACATTTGCGTTAGTTTTACATAATTTTTTTATTAGTAGATATTTTACATACGCTTGTAGCTACGTACCAGCTGAATTAATTTAGTATAATAGCTTTTGTCTGTTATAATTGTTAAGAAACATTCATTGTTGTAGCACTATATTAGAAAAATGTATTATTCCACCACGTCACCGTAGTGAATTTGAGTATTGTAAATCGCTATATTATGAAGGATTAAAATGTTGAATTGTGTGCACCGTAGAGTAATTGATTAACTCATTCCGCCGCGATAGTGGAAAGATTCGGGTTTAAATCCCGACGGTGACGTGTTGGAATAATAAATTTTTCTAATATATGCTACAACAATGAATGTTTCTTAACAATTATAGCAGACAAAAGCTATTCGGTATACTAAAATAATTTTTTTATACAGAAAAAATAAAACAGAAAAATTATTGAGCAAGTCAAATTTTCAGTATTTTTAACATACGTCTGCGAAGAAAAAACTTCAAAATGTTAATTTGCCTTCCCGTAATTCGAAATATCGTGACATGCTGTAATGAAATATGAACGAATATCATGTTTTTTTATTCAATTTTTCGGGCAAAAATAAATGGTTTTTGAAATTTTTAAGCCGCATGTCAAATTTGGCAAAGCTTAATGATTAATCACAGCTAATAAAAACAGTAATAAAATGAATTTTGTGACCACAGTTCGAAATTTCCCGAGAGCATATTTTACAATCTGAGGGATGACTCACCTTAAATCAGAATAATATAATAGTTTACTGCCGGGTGTGTATATGTGTTTTTTTTTTAATAAAAACAGCTTTCATTCTAGCTGTCAATTTCAATTTGCAATGTTAACTAACTGCAGCACACGAAGGTATAGAGCTATATAATCTATTATTGTTATTTTAATTTGCACCTAGGATTTCCTATTTCAATTTCCACTCACGAACATTGCCTCTTGTTCGTTTTTAGTTCAATCAACGCAGTGAGTAAATTCAGAGACCTTTAATTTATATATACTAGAGATAATACCAAATAAATAAAAACACTTGAAATATTTACAAAAATTATTATTAAATTATTTCTTGACGATCATTTCGGACAATAATGTTTTATATATATACATAATGTTTTATATTCCTAAGGATCAACTTATTGCCCGAAACGATCGTCGAGAAATAATTTAATAATAATTTTTGTAGAATTTTTAAGCGTTTTTATTTATTTGTTATTAATAATCATGTTCTACCAAGTGCCGAGTGAAAAATCAGTGCAAATTATATACTAGAGATATTTGTAACATACAACATTATTGAAAATACAACTTAGAAAAATTATTCTCCACCACTGAGAATAATTACCGCTTTCAATCTTCTAATAGACCGCTATAAACAAGTTTCTTGTTTATAACACCAACGCATAAAACGCATAATTTAAAATATATAGGTAATGAAATTTTTGAGGAAAAGTGTTTCGAATTTTGTGAATTAATTATTTTCCGGTAAGTTTTTTTTTGCTCGTTTATGATTTTAGATAACTCAAGCAAGATAGGTAGGTATGCATTGAGAATTTTGGCACAAGTACCTTGGTATCTTCCAAACTATCCGTCAAAAGTGTTCGCTTCAGGGGATGTTTTTTTGATTGAATTGGTGAGAATTTATCAGATGTCTAATTTCAGAAGTTACGTATTTATTCTTCATTTGTACAAAGAACCCCAAAAAAGCCTTATCAAAATTGGCTTTCGGTCAAACTTGTTGTAAGTTTGGGGATCAAAAACTCGTAGTACCGAGATATTCACCTCTGAAGTGATCCTTTTGAACACAATTCACTTCCGTTTACGAACCATCCTTTAAATCAGAGGTTTTCAACCAATGATCTGCGAACCACAGGTGGTCCATGAGAGCCTCGAAAGTGCTCCGCGAAAGGACCCGGAGGTAAATATAAAAAACCCGGGTCGCAGTGCCAACACCCTGCCGATAATATAGTGTATTTGCTTATACAGGCAGTGTGGCTTTATTATGCGAACTTAAGTTGCTTTTTGGGCAAAATAAAAAATTTGGCTCCTTAATACACCCCTTAAAATAACATTTTTTTTCTTAATTGCAATATTATTATCAATCGAACCTCTATACCAAATTATATACAACTTTCAGTAAATAATTCACTATCTGCAAACTAGTGTTTTCATAAAATTTGTAAGTCCGGTCCTGTCGGGCCGATTTTATTAAAATTTTAAGGACACTTTTTAATTACTACTAAAGGGTTAAATGTCAATTTTGAAACGATTCTGAGAATTTTTTCGATATTTTGGGGCCCAAAAACATTTTTCAACCCCTAAAAACTACCCTTAAAATGACCCGATTACGCCCATTTTAAATAGGCTTCTTGAGGTGATGGATTTCAATACGTGGGCCAAATTTCGTTAAAATAAATTAACTCTTTCGAAAGTTATTGCCCGCACACATATATATATATATATATATATATATATATATACATATATATAAACATTTTTAAAAGTGGTGCCAAAGTGTTTAGGAGGTTATGAAACGTCGAGAAATTTTGGTCCGACCCCTAGGTCCCGCCATCCGACCGATGCCAATAGTGTATGTTGCCATATGGCAAATACACTAAAAAGTTGCCATTAAATGGGAATTTTAAAAGCGATATGCGTTGAACGAGACGGGGTGAATATATCCGTGCTTATGACTATCATAATAAAAAATGTGTTTTAAAAAACTGAATTATTACTTAAACACCTTTCAATTTGATTACAACTGGTAAGGGACTGATTTAATTTCAGGCTGCGTGGTCTGCAAACTTCTACAGATTGGGAACCATTGCTTTAAATATTGGATGCGCTCGCGTGCTCAGGTGTTATTTTTATTATGTCTGTCGGTGGGTCGGGGGTCGGTGAAAGTCGGCAATAGCCGAGTCGCTCACTCAGATTAATTAAGCCGACGTATCGATCAAACTTTATTCCCGCTCGCATATTCACTATCGTAAAACGTGCTCATAAATCGTATAAATATAGCAACCCAAAGTTGAAAGCAAATACCGTTTTGTAAGGATGTACGAAAACTTAATTTTTCGTCTCGAATCCACTCATCAATATGTACTCGTTTTCGACTCGAAAACCAGTATACTTATTAAATACTCGAATTGAAAACGACTGAACCGTTTTTCAGAAAAATTTCGAACTCGTTAGCGATGTCTAATTTTTTCTTTGTATAATTCTCGTCTACATACTTAATGATTTTTCGTTTCCTGCGACGGTTAAGGAACTTCTTTTTCGTTTCTCAGCCGCTGCAACTTTAAATTTACTAACAACAGTGACCAACAGCACTGTTTACATTACTTTACATCAAACAACAATGATTGTCTTACGATGAATTTAACGTGCCTGAACCTGCCGAGACATGAATTGTTGTTGTTATTGTGGAATTATTTGTGATTGATTGCAAAGGTTATAAGTTGACAAAAATCCTTAAATAGAGGTAAATTATACTTTCTATTTATATTCTGCAATGAATGAAAATTCGTTATAAAGAGGTTTTTGACAAAAAGTATTCGTAATGTGGAGGGATATTTTGCACTAACTCTTACGGGCAGTTCTAGGAGATTTCGAAAAATTTGCTAAATCGAGGAAATCGTTACATTGAGGTTCGTTATATTAAGGTTACACTGTATTACATAATTCATAGAACGATACTGAAAAACATTCTTTTAAATACTGTAGGTTAAACATTTGTTTTCAATTATGCTCGTTATTTTTACTAAAGATTTTCTACAGATAAGTTAATGAAATAACTACTTTCTCTCTGGAAAGCTGTACAGGTAAAAATATATGGTCGATGTTGTTGCCGGATACGTTGGTCTCAGAGGGATGGCGCTAAGTGAATTTATGATCAGAGGTTCGCTGTCGTAGATAGTAGGGTATATAATCTACACATAATATAACGTGTACCTATGTTGTAGGAACATTACGGCTTGAAACGCATTGGCGGGAAAACTAGAACTCGGTCACAATCACAGAATCATTATCCACCACAGAGAAACAGCTCGTCATCCAAGGTCATTACATACACAGGTTACTTCGTTAATGAATTACACAGAGGTGGTCTCGTTCCATTGGATTGATTGATTGACAATGTAGAATGCGGCAATACATATTACATTTATAAATCAGAAATATTTATATCAAAAATCTAAAAAGTCGCTAATTTTGTAAAAACATTTTGTAGTCAAGAAATCTTTAAGAGAGTGCTTGAACCTGTAATAATTATTAATATTTCTTATCTCATTCAGCAGTGTGATACAAGTACATAATGACCCTCTATTACCTATATAAAAGAGGGGATAGTTATCTAAATATAATGATAGTAGTGGGGATACAACGGCATCCATTGGACTTCCAGCTGACGTCATTCATTAACGAGGTATCCTGTATATCTTGTGACTTTGATCTGAAAGGTACTGTATAGGTAAGGTTATTAGATACAGAGGTAACCTCGTTCCATTGGATAATAGGGGGGATGAGGTCATTCAGTAGACTGTCAATTGATATTGCGTTGTTGATAAAAATATTGAACGGTCTCCCAGCTGATGTTATTTATTAACGAGGTAACCATTCACTCGCTGACGTCATCCCTTCACTACTATTCAACGGAACGAGGTCACCTTTAAAAGATCGGCTATATTTTGTTTAAAAAAAGTCCACGCCAGTAAAATATATGTCTATCTTTAATATCTACAAATCCAGGCGAGGTCGGACCAGACTGCTGCTAATCTTTATATATATAAAATTCCTCCTAAACAGCTAGATCGATTTTGATGTAATTTTTTGTTTTGTTTTGTACTTATGGGGTCACCTGGATTGCTCTTAGCTACAGTTGAACTCGTTAGGTGATGCTGTTGTCGAGAACCAGAATATTTTTTTAAATTATTCAACTAATTAGTGTATTTGCCATATGGCAACATACACTATTGGCGTCGGTCGGATGGCGGGACCTAGGGGTCGGACCAAAATTTCTCGACGTTTCATAACCTCCTAAACACTTTGGCACCATTTTTAAAAATGTTTATATATATATGTATATATATATATATATATATATATATATATATATATATATATATATATATACGTATATATATATATATATATGTGTGCGGGCAATAACTTTCGAAGGAGTTAATTGATTTTAACGAAATTTGGCCCACGTGTTGAAATCCATCACCGCAAGAAGCCTATTTAAAATGGGCCTAATCGGGCTATTTTAAGGGTAGTTTTTAGGGGTTGAAAAATGTTTTTGGGCCCCAAAATACCGAAAAAATTCTCCAAATCGTTTCAAAATTGAAATTTAACCCTCTTGTGGTAATTAAAAGTGTCCCTAAAATTTTGATAAAATCGGCCCGACAGGACCGGATTTACAAATTTTATGAAAAAACTAGTTTGCAGATTATGAATTCTTTACTGAAAGGTGTATATAATTTAGTATAGAGATTTGATTGATAATAATATTGCAATTAAGAAAAAAAATGTTATTTAAGGGGTGTATTAAGGAGTCTAATTTTTTATTTTGCCCAGAAACCAACTAAAGTTCGCATAATGAAGCCACACTGCCTGTATAAGCAAATACACTATATTGTCGGCAGGGTTTTGGCACTGCGACCCGGGTTTTTTTTTTTTTATTTCTTGCATAAAAAAACGTATAATTCCAAACTTTATTTCAAGAAATGACTGTGGCAGGACGTCTTTCTACTGGGTTAGTAATATGAAAACTTTCAGTCAGCACGTACATGCAAGTAATTCTGTGACAGTTACGTAAATAAACAAGTGCGACAAAGCGAGAGATACGTAGCGTTCTGTGTATCGAAAAGAGACAAGCACACTCCGTCAGTGGGGTAAAAGGAGGTAATACTGACGATGTAAATAATGCGACGCGCGGCGTACTGTTGCGTCGCGTCGTCGTTCTTCTGTTTCTCGGTCGACTGTCAGTTGTCCTCGAAAAGCGCGCCCGACGCCTGCCAACCATACCTACCCTACGCCACGACAATGTGTCAGTGCAAACAGACCGTAATGCGACACTAGAGGGTGCAAATGTATTGTTGGGTTATCTATTATACATAGTGTAATTTAAAACGTACGATGCGGTTGTCTGTGATTGAAACAAAACACTGTGCGGTTTGGTGATTTGTTGATCGACTGTTTTCGTGATATCGACTGCTAGATCGATAACAGTTTTAATGTATATATTCAAGTTTTAATTAATCAGGTAATTTTTACGTATGCTATTTTGTCACAGCTTTTGTTTACATTCTAAATTGCGGAGCAATTTGGTACTGAAATTTGCGGTTGTCTGTGATTGAAACAAAACACTGTGCGGTTCGGTGATTTGTTATCGACTAATTTTTTTTATTTTCAAAATATTTTCGAAACTAAACAGTTAAGAAAAAAATTTTTTGAGAAAATTTACTTGGAAAAATAAAAGAAATAATAAACCGTTATAAAAATATACCATTATAACAGGAAAAATATTGTTATAACAGAGTCTTTCCAAAATTATGTTTTTTGGACTCAGGAGACCTTGAAACGAAAAAATATTGTAAAATTTGGAAAGTTGATTTTGACCTAAATTAGTAACTACCATTTCCCCACTTGTGAATTGTAATGATAACAGTTTAAATTGTGTTTCGAATTAAAGTTTACACCTTATGCTTTAAAAAATTTATATGTGAACTAGCCTTTACCTGCTGCTTCATTCAAGTTATAATGTTGATTTTAAGAGCAAGGTTTTTTTAACCCGTTCTTAACCAAATTATAATTACAATAGACGTAGGACTTTAAATTTGGATACCAGGTTTCATCAAGATAATATAGATCCACAGGTAATGTTGATACAAACAAATAGACGGGCAAAAATTCTGGAAACACTTTTTCTCATTTAACAAAAAATCGAGAAGAAAGTGAAATTCCAGATATCTGATTACTATTGTATATACAATTGATTAAGATACATATTAAAGTAAAATAAAATTGTGTTGAAAATTTACAATTTTATAAATTAAAGAGACATTTCTTTTATAAATTGATGATCCAAGCTTAGTTTATAAAGAAACACAATTTTTCCAATTACGGCATGAAGATGTTATCCAAGGCCAACTGTAATCAGATCAAAACAATATCATTTGACTAACATCTAACTGGTTACGAATTGCAAATTAGCAAAAACTGTCCTCCAGTAGCGTAGGTCATAAAACCTTTATAAAAGTTTCGTATATAAAATCCATCTCGAATATTAGACTTATGAAAAGTTTAACAATGTTAACTATTTTATTAGGATCATTAATATTTTATTTTGACCAAAAACAAATGCAACTGTATTTTACCAACAGAATTTGGCACTCGGCCCGAGTAGCACCAATAATTAATCTACTTAAAACATGCGTTTATTCAAGCCACGCCGATTTTATTAGACAATTGAGCTAATTCCGACTTGAACTTGAAGCACGCTATTTTGTCAAGGTCATTAGATACACAGGTTACCTCGTTAATGAATTACGTCAACTGGGAGACCGCTCAATATTGTATAAACCACGCAATATCAATTTATAGTTCACTGGATGACACCCCCCACTACTATCCAACCGAACTAGGTCCCCTCTGTATCTAATAACGTTGCTATTTTGTGATCTCACATTTCCCCAACCCTATTGAGAAATCCGATAAAACCATAATCTAGGATACTTTTTTTGTTCTCTATTAAATTACAAGGAAAAAATTAACTCGCTGTGAAAAATTGTTTTGGAAATCTGGCGAAACAAACTGTAACATCAAGGTCATAAGATACACAGGTTATCTCGTTAATGAATGACGTCAGTTGGGAGACCGTTCATATTTTTATCAACAACGCAATATAAATTTAATGTCCACTGGATGACGTTGTCCGTCCACTACTATCCAACGGAACGAGGTCACCTCTGTATCTAATAACCTTGATAGGTTAAGATTAAATGATTAAAATAGAAAAGGGGGGGGGGGGTCTTGACCCAAATGCACCTCATCCTGAAAGGATTTTTGTGCTTCCCCTTTTTAGTGGATCTAGTCAGCAAATAATCTGGATTCTGTTTATGAGCTCCAGAAGATTCGCTACGTCATTCATATTTTTATCAACCACGCAGTATCAATTGACAATCGACTGGATGACGTCATCCTCTCACTACGATCCAACGGAACGGGGCTACCTCTGTATCTAACAAATTTTGTATAATATAATTTTCCTATTATGCACGTAATATTTATTTATCTACTGCATATTTTTGTGGTCATTGACTTATTCCGTAATAATGAATCACAATACGAGTTTAAAACCAATTTAATCAAAGCATTGATACAATTATAGGAACTTTAATTTACTTGTTTTAGACTAAAACAAAGCAGCTTCATTACTTAGAGATGGGTAATAAAACAAATTTGAGTGCAATGAAATATAAAATAATGTAAATACGTGCTAGAGGAACAAGTGCGTAACGCAAACGGCTCCTAGATTAATGAATGGAATTGCTTGATAACAGTTAATTACAGTATGATAAAACATAATCTATACAAATAAAAATTAAATGCTGTTCGTTGGTAAGCGCATCACTTGAAAACAGCTGAACCGATTTGGCATTTTTTTAAACCTTCGTAATAGTCCGAATAAGGTTTCTAGGGAAAGAAATTTGGAAAAGTTGCCCGTAAAAGTGGAAAATTAGGGAAAAAGAAAGTGCTTTTTCTATTGGATTTATTCATATTAAATCAATGTCAGAGAGTAGAGACTGTAATATTCTGGAACCGACGGCTTTACCACAGCTGTGTCTCTATCGAGCGGTTCGCAGTTCTGCGAAGCAAAATTATAATACGGCTGAGCCGAAGGCTCCACTACTGTTAGTGCTGCCGAGCTGGCTACAACCCTGCGAGGCAAGAGTGTAATACGGTGGAACCGAAGGCTCTACTATTGTTGTTTCATCGCTATCGCGTGCGGAACCGCGGGTAGCGGTTATTTAAAATAATAAACGAAAAAATATAACTTTTAATAATTCATAAATATGCTTTATATAAATAATAAACAATTTATACTGGAAGCGTACACAATCTTTGAAGTAAAATGTCGTAAAATATTTTTAGTGTGCTGTTTGAGTTCAAATCAAGGTCGCAAAATGCCGACTGCGGTTATTGACGGCTTTAATACTTCTGATGTTATGTTTTTTCAGCGTATTTCAAGTCAGATTTAGTTGAAATCATGTCCATTGTGACGACCCATTATAATAATTATCAACAAAGCAGCGCGTTAAAGTATAAAATTGATGTGTCTGGAAATTTTGACTGAAAATAATTCAAAATTGTTTTAAACTTTTGCTCACTGCATTTTGCTATTTTAATTAATCATGAACTCTATAATAATCCAGTGTTTGAAGTCTACGATATTACAGCAAATAACATTAAATTGTTATTCGTGAACCTAGAACTTAATAATCTAAATTCATACCAATTAAGACTTGTTTATAACCGTTGCAAAGATAGTCGCATTGTCTAAGCACATGTGTTTAAAATGTCTTTAATTTGTCAAATAAAACATAATTTCGTTCTCGCTGTAATCAGTTCCCGAATTTTTGACTGTATTTCTTTTTTTTTTTAAATCGATTAGGTAAACAATTATACCAGATGTCAAACCGAAATAATGTACGAACATTTGGAAAAAACTTAGAATAAAATTTTTTTCACACAGTGGTTCCTTAGGGTATCCTCAAGAAATTCTGAAATGTCTCCCCTCCAACGAGATTCACTACTCTTCTGAGGGCTGGGGGAAGGGACAAAAATCAGCATTCTATGAAAAGAATAGTTAAATACTAAATGAAAACTAACCAAATTCTTACAAAAGTGTTTTAACGAAAAGATTTGAATTTAAACAAACCTTCTCTTTGTGGAAATTACAGCGTTATTATTGCGTGTGCGCTGTATTTCTTTAATTATCTCCATGGTAACTCTGACCTGAAGGTGGATATCGTTAAAATAATATTCCATTTTAATTTAATTAATCAAGTAATTATTTAACTGAGTTTCGTGTTTTCCAGAAGAAATTTATTGCCCCTTCACATCAAATCCTCTGGGATTAAAACATAAGTACCATTAACTTCAAAATGTGGTAGATTTTGTTAAATGATAGGTACCTTAATTAAATTCTAAAAGCGACTAAAACATGGCTCATTTATTTTGTAAGGCTGGGATGCTTCAAGTAATCGAAACTGATTTAACGCACATTATTTTTTCGACTTCATTCATGCACGAAATATCATCATACTCGTAGCTTATTTTCGTGAAATGTTCATACATTATAGCCTATAACCTTCCTAGATAATCCCTCTTTCTATTGGTGAAGACCTTATGAAAATCCGTACAGTAGTTTCTGAGATTAGCCCGGACAAACACAAACGTGGTGGAGGACTTTAATTTATAATTTGTAGTGATGATCAAACGCCTAAAATCTTTTTAAAATTTTAAAAGCGATCCTTCTGTAAATTTGTAGAATACAAAGCTATCCCAAATATAATTTATCAACCCTTTGCATCATTTTCTTGCGTGCAAACATAATTTCTCAATCCTTACAATGCACCCTAAAACCCCATCGCGTCACCAATATAAAAGTGTATATTATATACAGAGGGAGGAATAAAACGTTTTAAGGGTTGATAATACTCTTGTTCATATTATAAAAGGGGTTGTTCTAGTTCATTACTTGTGACGGGGTGACTTTGAGCTAGTCTAAACATCAAGGTAGTTTAATGCATTTATTTTAGGTGACCGATCACTCGGATTGTAAAATATGCTCTCGGAAAATTTCGAATTGGTTGCAAAATTCATTTTATTACTGTTTTCATTAGTTGTGCTTAAGCATTAAGCTTCACAAAAATTGGCTTACTGCTTAAAAATTTCGAATATATTTTTGCCCTAAAAATTGAATCGAAAAGCGCGATATTCGTTAATATTTTTTTACAGTACGTCACGAGATTTTGAATTACGGGAAGGCAAATTAACATTTTGAATTTTTTTCTTCATAAACATATTAAAAATACTAACAAAGGCTTGCTCAATAATTTTTTTCACATTGAATTTTTTCTCTACAAAAATTTTATCGTTTTTATCTGACTTTAAATCGTTATTTAGATCAAATGAGCTGTAAAAATTTGCCTAAAAGTCATATGGGATGAATGGTACATATTTCTAGTGTATTTTGAAGCATTAACATCAAAGATTGAGTAAGATTTTCCATAGAAATCAGATTTCCCAAACGTAAGTAACTGCATTTTACATCCAACTGCTCGTAAAATAGAGCTATGTGGTTATAAAAGAAATCATAATCAGCTGGTAAACAACCACCATAACGTTTATCATATTGCTAAATGCAATTGAATCGGTCATTTTGAAAAGGGGTCATCTCTAATATTTTGACAAAATTCGATTTTCACCCAATCACGTATTTCTAAGGTAGACGCATCTATTTCGTTTGAAAAAGTGCCATATCTCGCTTTACTTACCATACTAGTAGTGTGTCTGACACAATTATCATTTGGAAAACGGGACATGTCTCGGAGATGACCCCTTTTCACTTATCCTGTAAAATTTGAATTAATTCAATTAATATTTACAGTTTTTCTCAAGTTTCCTTTCACTTATTGTCGATACGTACGATCCTGATTTTAGATCGGTCTATTTTATTTATTGTAGATTAAAGACGCTCGACAACTTAGGTCATTAACGTCTCGGTTTATCCAGAAATGCATTTATTTATTTATTTATACTTATTTGTCATGGCATTTTACATAACATCAGTTTAATTGTTTAAGTTTTCTTACCCAACTTGGCAATACCATTATATAAATAGTTTCAAGGCGCCTTCGTAAGGGTATGCTTTTGTATATATAGGTAAATTGGATCACATTGGTATAATATTGTCCCGTTAGTCTACTGTAAAACGTCGGTCGTTTTCACAAACACCCCGTATAAACGCAACATACTATTTATTACGACACATATGCCTATAACATACATACATGTTTTGTCTCTCGTATCGAATTATATTTTGCAGTTTATGAGGGTCTCATCAATCATTTTTAATAAGATTCTCCCAGTACATTTCTCAGCATTCAGGAGATTCAATTTTCTAAGAAACAAGACACATGTTTTCAATAGTGATGTAAAATTAACAAAATTGACTCTAATTAAAAGAAGTTAATTAGAGTGGTTGTGATCCTTGATGATTGTTGGATAAGTGTAGATAAAATCTGTGGCACAGGATCAATAAAAACACAATACTGAAGTTTAAATTTGCATTTTCACTGACGTTTGAATGCTATCAACTCTGAAGATGGTGCAAAGCGCACCGAAACGTCAGTGAAAATGCAAATTTAAACTTCAGTATTGTGTTTTTATTGATCTTGTGCCACAGATTTTATCTACACTTATCCAGTAAAATTAACAGTTATTTATGATAGTAATCATTAAATCAACCGGCAATTTATTCTTTTACATCACCAGTTTTGAAATAAAGATCTTGTCATGAAAATTGAAACTTTTCAGTCGAGCCGGCTCTGTACTTGCTTTTAGTGTGAATTGTTACAACGTTAATCGATCCAACGCAGAGAGTCTAATGAATTATTTATAAAGTGAAAACATGGTATATTTTCTCATGCGGTCTCCCTAGCGTTTCTGTATACTTACAAATCCCTATATTTAAAACTTCTTCACCTTGTCCAGGTATGAAAAATGAGATGCGTTAAATCCCTGAAATATCTGTGTTGTATTTTTTAACACGCTTTTATTAGCTTCACCTGTATGTTTGTTTGCTTGTTTGGAATCTTTGAACGTCAAATTCACATTAAACTGAAAGTTTGCACACTTATCAAGGGACCGATGACAATACAATAATTTAATAAGTTTGTCCCGTTATTTTAATAATTAATTTGAGTCAATATTCCGCGCCCCGGAAAACTTTTCATTGTTTTGCCCACTAAATAAGATATGAAGAGTTCTAACGCAATGTTAAAAAACTGGCTTGGATTTGGTGCTGTGTGTGAAGGAAATACGTTAATTGCTCAAGAATCGGGACGCTTTGAAAACTTATTTTACTGACTATTATTTTTGAACAACAATGTTTTCATAACTGTTATTTTCGAAAACAGTTCTTTTCCGATAACAGTTCCAAAATAACTGTTATTATTATTTCATCACGTCACTGACGAAAGATTAGCTTTAATATGTAATTTGTAAATTTTGTAGCTGTTTCTTTTATATCAGTGATGTTTATTCTGTACAGATCGGCGGCAACAGGCAGTCGTCGGGTCAAGTGGTCGACCAAGGACCAAAATCGATCCCGATGACCCAGGCACCTGAGACTTTGGGCATCATGGACGGCACAACACCGACCACGGCCTACGTGACGAAACGTGGCATCCATATTTCACGTGGACTCGCATTCATTTTAATCGTCATATTTTTAGGTATATCAATACTATCCATCCATATATGCTGATATGCTGATGACCTCAGTTGTTGAGCGTCTATAATCTACAATCTCTTTGGCTGTTTATCCATAATAATCAATTCTATTCTGGCACGGACTTTTTTCCATAGTTGTGCACAAATACTTAAATTTGAACTATTTAATAAAAGAATACAGAGTTCCAAAGTTCTGTCCTTAAGCGACTGAATGACATTTGTTAGGTTGAAATCAGTTTTTGGTACCAAAAAATACCTAAATAAATATTAGAACCGTTTCAAAATTGAAATTGAGCCTTTGGTTTCAATTAAAAGATGCTCTTTAATTTAAAAAAAAATCAACCCGGCAAGAAAATACTAGTTTGCGTATACTGACAGGTTTATTTAATTTGATATACATGTTGGATTGATAACACTGTTTCAACTAAGAAAAAATATTATTTTAAAGGGTGTATTGAAGTGTTAATTATTTTATTTTGTTCCAAAACGCACTAAAGCTTACGTAATAAAGCCATACTGCCTGTATTAGCAAGAACAGTATACTTTTTTGGTATTGCGACCCAAATTTTCTTTTGGTACGATTCATATTACCGCTTTCTGTTCTTACAACAGGTAGTTTAATCGTAACCGGGGTCTTAGTGTACGTTTTCACTCGATGTCAATCCTCTGCGTCAACTTCTTCGTCACTACAACACAGTCAAGACTTCGTTAACTGTACCACATCGCCCTCCGTCACAATGTTCTCCAGTACAGAACCTCTGTATCCCACATGGGACGGCTTCACCACCACACAGTCTTACTTGTCGAGCACAGACGCGTCGTCGGAAACAAAAGAATCACGCCTAGATCATCGTTTACCACGATCCATAGTGCCACATTCTTACGACATCAAGCTAATTCCATTCATTTACGAAGGGAACTTTACATTCCACGGTGATATTTCGATAGTACTTAATGTAACCGAAGTTACGAACAATATTACGTTACATTCGGAAAACTTAACTATTAATTATGTTAATGTGTACAGAGTTTCAAGGGATTCTAAACAGAACAGTGATTTTAACATTAAAATACCGAATTTCGAAGTAACAAATGATACTGCGAGACAATTTGTAATAATTAAGTTGGTTGAGAATTTAGTTGCTGGACAACAGTGTATTGTCAGGATGAAGTTTACAGGTGTTCTTAATGATGTTCTCATGGGTTTTTACAGAAGTTCTTATGTTGTTGATGGACAAAAGAGGTAAAAAATCTTCATTTTTAAATAGCGATTAGCTAAGAGCTCGTTGATACTAGCCGAAAGCCGGAACGATTATTAAACGGATGTCCTTGTGACTTATTAGTTCACATTTATCCAAAAAGATAAACATTGATCTCCAGCAGGTTTAAACGGTTAGTATGTCAACGTCTGCCGTTCGATTAGAAATCGAATCGGACGCCGTTGGGCGTATAGTTTCTTATGGCTCTGTTCACACTTACCGAGCAGCATGCATTTTGCTTATATGCTGTAGTCACAAGGAAGCTGATGATCACATAATTATGTTGAGCGTCTATAATCGATAATCTCTCTCACTCTCGCGAGGAATCTCGCACGTAGAACGGTTGCTTTTGTGTATGGATTGAAAATTGTGGACATATCATGGAAGAAGTTTTAAAATAATCAAAGAACTTTACTACGTCACTTCTCAATTCATTCATCAATACTCGAAAAGTTCCTACTGAAAGTCTTTCTACTAAATACTTCATTTTTTTAAAGTACCACATCACAATGAGGACTTCATCGTCGTTCATCATACACAGAATTCTATCATGTAGTGTGAACAGGTGTAGTCTGGATTAAAATAAGTTCTGGTGTTCGGCTAATGCGAACGAGCTCTTATAGTGTATTGCAATGCTTCGGAAAAAAATGATTAAGACAATTATTGATTTAAATTGTCCAGATGGATAGCAGCAACACAATTTCAACCTACGGATGCCCGCAGAGCATTTCCCTGTTTCGATGAACCAAATCTCAAAGCCAGATTCAAAATCAGTATCGGACGACCGAAAAATATGACCTCGATTTCGAATATGCCACGTCGTGGAAAATCTGAACCAATGTAAGCATTTGACTCTTATTCGGATTTTTATTTCTTTATTAGTGTATTTGCCATATTGGCGTCGGTCGGATGGCGGGACCTAGAAGACGGAACAAAAACTTCTCGCCGTTTCATTTCCTCTTGAACAATTAGGCACCGTTTGTTTATGTTTAAAATGTGCTGATTTTTTTTCCAGAGACAATTTATTAGGATATGAATGGGACCATTTCGAGAATTCATTACCTATGTCAACATACTTAGTTGCATTTTGCGTAACTGATTTTGGACATATTGAAAACGATGCAAAAAACTTTTCTGTTTGGACAAGGCAGGATGCTTTATCTCAAGCCAGATACAGTCTTAAAATAGGCCCTAAAATATTGAAATATTTCGAACAATATTTTCATATTAGATATCCACTACCCAAGATGGATATGATAGCCTTACCAGACTTCGCCGCTGGAGCCATGGAAAATTGGGGCATAATTACTTACCGGTAATAATGTTAATTCTTTAAACAGCACATTTAAATATTTTGAGTTTCAATAAAAAGTTCACACGCCTCTAAAACTATTAAGCACCTAATGCTACACCGTTGTGATCAGGGATGGATCTAGGGTTTTTGGGACCTAGAGTTTATTAAAGTTTAGTGGAGCCCTGTTTTGTCAAAACTCATTAACAAAACTGTCAAAATTTACTCACAAAATTGTCAAAATTCACCCAAAAAAAATCTCAAAATTCACCAAAAAAGCGTCGAAATTCTCTCAAAATATTGTCAAAATTCATCCAAACAATTATCAACATTCACCCATGGTAATCATTAATATTAACTTTTTTCACTATACGATAAGTGCCCATTGTTAATGAAAAAGTATTAAAAAAATTATGATAACAATTCAATTTTTGTGGTCCCTCGACACTTGGGAGTCCATGGTTTTAGCCCCATGAAGATCCGCCCTTGATTGTGATGTAATTTTAAATAGAAAATATCTAATCACATTAGACGCTGATAACTTCAGATTTGAGCGTCTATCATCTACAATCTCTCTCTATCTGATCACAGAGAAACAGCCCTTTTATACCAAGAAGACGTTTCTACGAGTTACAATCAACAACGA
This sequence comes from Venustoraphidia nigricollis, assembly GCA_034508555.1. Classification (NCBI taxonomy): domain Eukaryota; kingdom Metazoa; phylum Arthropoda; class Insecta; order Raphidioptera; family Raphidiidae; genus Venustoraphidia; species Venustoraphidia nigricollis. Next base: position 460,493 of record JAVRKA010000068.1, read on the forward strand.
ATCGCAACAGTTGTATCGCATGAACTAGCGCACCAGTGGTTCGGTAACCTAGTGACGCCATCCTGGTGGACTGATCTGTGGTTAAATGAAGGATTTGCTAGCTACGTAGAATATATCGGTGTCGATGCCGTTCAACCCCGTTGGAAGATATTAGATCAGTTCATTGTGCATGAACTGCATGTCGTATTTAGTCTTGATGCGCTTGAATCTTCGCATCAAATATCAGTTGAAGTCGGCCATCCCGATGAAATTAATGAGATTTTCGATAGAATATCTTACGCTAAAGGTATTTAATATCAGTACTAAGGTTTTGGTTGTTGTCTTCAAATACAAGCAACAAATGTTTATCTTTTTTTTTCGTTAGGTGCTTCCATAATAAGAATGATGGACCATTTTCTTACCACAGATATATTCAAAAAAGGCTTAACAAATTATTTAAATAGCAGGTGAGTTTTAAATAATGTTATTATAATTTTTAGAGTTCCGTACCTCCATTGAAAAAAGTGAATCTTTATAGGGTCGCTCTCGTGGCTGTCCATCAGTCAGAGCTTATTTATATTATTTATCGATGCAAAAGACTATTAGGTAGAGACTATATTCTACAATCACTTACTACTATTCAATTATGCTACAATCTGATTGTTCGAAGATTGAATAACAGAATTTTCTTTGCAAAGTCTTCGTCGGAGATTTTGAAAAATCTTTGTAAAACCCAATTATATTTAAATACTTCTGGCAAATTGGAATTAACAGTAAATTATACGTCGGTTCTATTTGATTTTTTTTTGTACAAATTAAGTAGAGATAGATAATTTTCATGAAATTAAAACGTATTTTTTTTAATAACAGAAAATATAGCTGTGCAGAGCAAAACGATTTGTGGGAAGCTTTAACCATTGAAGCCCACAATCAAAATGTTTTAGATGAAAATGTATCTATTAAGGATATAATGGATACATGGACTCTTCAAACCGGATACCCAGTTGTGACTGTGGAGCGAAATTACGAAGCGAACACGATGGAGTTAACACAAGAAAGATTCTTGCTCTTAGGCAATAGCAGCTCATCACAAAACCCAACATGGTGGATACCCATCACGTATACGTCTAAAAACAATTTAGACTTTGTAACAACTAAACCAAAATATTGGATGAAAGCCAATCAAAAAAGACTGACAATAAACGAGTTAAACGTCGGAGAGAAAGACTGGGTTTTGCTCAATGTCAAAGAAACTGGATATTACAGAGTAAACTATGATCAAAGAAACTGGCGGTTATTAACTGAACAGTTGCTTGACCCCAAACAATATAATATTATTGATGCAGCAAATCGCGCTCAGTTAATAAACGACGCTATGAATTTAGCCAGGGCTGGAAAACTAAATTACGATCTAGCATTAAATGTCACCAGATATCTTGAGCATGAGAGAGATTACGTACCCTGGAAAGCTGCATTTGTTGCGTTCGATTTTATGGAAAGTATGCTGGTTAAAAGTGGAAGCTACGACAAGTTCAAGGTAAGATATCTTGCGTTAATACATTTGACGAGATATTATTAAATATTTTTGTTTCCAGTCGTATGTATTAGCATTAATAGATGGTCTTTATCAAGACACCGGCTTCAAGGACGACCCTCAAGACGAGCAATTAACGGTGTTCAAGAGAGTCGAAGTTTTACACTGGGCCTGCTCATTCTCACAGATTGACTGCACTAGACAGTCTGTAATACAGTTTCAGAACTGGATGGTATTACCAGATCCAGACAAAAACAATCCGTAAGTAATCCAAATGGGTAAGCTTTCACGACCGACGTTGTTCCAAATTTTCTTGGTTTTCGGGTTTGCAGACTGTGGTCCTTTGGTATTTCGTCTCTAACTGCGGTAGACATTATCAAAGACGGTGTTGCAGCGGCCGAAATGGCTTTCTAGGTGACTCATTGATAAATGGGTCGACGACTGATACTCCATTTTTTACGACCGAGCAGAGAACACCCTCGCTTTTGATAATGTCTACCGCAAAGGAAACGCCAGGTAGAAATACGAATGGATCTCGGCCTACAAGCCTGGAAACCAAGATTTGAAATCCGTATCACCCATTCCTTAAATAAACATATTAGATGAGTTTATTATTTTATTAATTGAAAAAGTTGTTTGCTAGAATATCTCCAAATTTGAAGAACGTAGTGTACTGCGCCGCAATAAGAGTCGGAGGTCAACCAGAATGGGATTTTGCATGGAAGCGATATCTGAAGAGCAACGTCGGATCAGAACGCGAAATATTGATGAACGCTTTGGGTTGCACCAGAGAAACTTGGATTCTAAGTCGATATTTAGAGTGGTCATTGACGGAAGGTTCTGGAATAAGAAAACAGGATACCCCGCGTGTGTTTGCTTCCGTTGCTTCCAATGTCATCGGACAGCAGCTCGCTTTCAATGTTTTACGAAACGAATGGAGTCGGATTAGAAAGTAGTACGTTAAAATTGATTTTAAACTAAAGGACATAGGCACATGGCAAGGTTACTAAAATACTAGAACGTTGGGCGTTGGTCACGTCTGTGATTGGTTGAGTCGATTGCTTACGTCACCGATGTCCATTATTGTTATCCCAATTGTTTGGAAAAAGAGTGCATAAGCCTACTTTCTCGCCCTCTCTCCCGTCTCGCCGTATCACACTTTCAACAATACAAACGCCCAACCGTAGTTTCTAGTAGCCTTGGGTTCATGACAATCTCCATTCAAGGAATACTGACGTTAAAAAAGAAATTTCTAACACTAATCGTTTCTTTTTCGTTTAGTTTGGGATCGTCCATGTCAACAATTAACAATATTGTCAAAGCAACAACCAAAAAAATGAACACGGCTTTTGAGTTAAAAGATGTAAGTATCTATAATTTAGAATATTGTATATATAAAATCGTTTGTCCTTACTGACTGATCTATCAACACACCGCCAAAACTACTAAATGTAAGGCAGCTGAAATTTGGAACATAGGTTTATTTTATAACGTAAGCATACGCTAAGAAAGGATATTTGGAAATTTTAACTTTAAGGCAGGGAAACGGGGGAGGGGGTTTTAAATAAAAGAATACTTAAAAACCATTTTAAACATTAGCAAAGTTAACTTTTGTGAAATATGTTCTCCGGGTTTGATTACAGCTGAAGGATTTCGCCAAAGAGCATCATGACGAATTAGGGCAAGCTTTCAGAAGTGTAGAACAATCAATTGAAAATGCAGAGTCCAACATACAGTGGATGATAAACAATTACAAGGTCATTGTAAACTGGTTGGAAAGCGTCGTGCCTAGTTAACAGGTGGGTACTGATTAATTTTTTTAACTTTAATTTAATTTTTTGAAAAATCTCGAGATATTGAAAAAAAAAACAAAATTTTAAAAAAATGCATTTTCGGAAAAAGTCAAATTTTTGAAAAATGTTCGAAATTTAATAAAAAATCGAAATCTCGAATTTTTCCTAGCATTTAAATTTCTTTCAAAAAATTGATATTTTTTCGATTTTTTTTTTTGGTTGAATTCCGGTACTGATTGTTCACTCTCATCTGATTCTGAGAGATTCGTGAATTTATATTAATGAAATATATAAAATCTAATTGTTTTTTTCTCTAATTTTAGAGATATTTTAAATGAGTGAAAAATACACCAAAGAATCTCGTGAGTTTAAAACAAAGAGAGCTGTAAATACAATGCATATCTGAACCAGAGTATGAGTAATATTTATAAAGAATTATTTTTTCTCCGCCACGGATATCAAAGCATTTAAGAATATTTATATATGTTTAAATATAAAATGCAGTATATGTGTTAATTACTTAGGATTAAGTTATTAAGTAAATAAAGTTCTTATTCAATATTTTCTTTGAGGAAATATCAATCCAATGTTTTAGTATAATTTTATCAAACGTTCGTAAACATTTTTTTTTGTCTGTACTGACCGAATTTATTATTAAACATTTTATTCGAAATTTAAAAAAATAAACTTCAAAATATCCTTCTTTCTCTAACATTTATTGATTATCTCTAAAATATTCTCTTTTTTTAAGGTTTCGTATATGAAAAAACGGCACTCTTATAGAAAAATCACTCTCGCGTCTGTCGTCACAGCTTATTTTCTCCGAATCTATTGAACGAAAAAAGTTGAAATTTGGTACATATGTACAGTTAGATGACCCAATCACGGTCGTTCAGCGTAAATAAACGAATTCCGATTTTTGGGATCAAATTAGAAAATAAAAAAAAGTATATTTTTCAAGTGCATCATGTGACATGTCAAATGAAAGGGCTCGTTATGTGAAATACAAATATATTTTTGTTTATAATTTAAAATGGATAGCTTAAAAGATATTAAAGAAAATATACTAACATCGAGCATTCCCCCCTTATTTTCGAAACTACTGAGCCTAAAATTTTGAAAAAATAGAAAATGTAGGGTCTCATTCTTAATTTACAGGAAAACCTAAAGGAACATCCTAAATCTTAAAGTACGGAACCCACGCGAGTTCGACTCGCCCTTGACCGTTTTTTTTAAATAAATAAATCTAGAAATATTATTTGATCTAGGTTTTTTTATTAATATACCTACATAAATTATATAAAGGTTTATTTGAAACATTTCTTAATCGATGATAAAATTAAAAACAAAACGAATGGTTTACTAGATGGAAAGAAAAAGATATTTTAATGATATGATGTCGTAAAAACGGAGATGTACTGAAAATAATTCACTTTGAACTTTTTAAATAGGTCGAAGAGCAGTATTTTTTTGCGTAGAATTACAAAAATTTCGCGTCTTTTTTAGCAGCAGCCTCGTTTGTAGCTAAATATTCATCGAGCCATTTTTCAATAACTGGTAAATTCTCGTCACTCCATTTTGTTTCTTCTTTAATATTCTTCAAGGCTTTCTCAACAATGTGTTCTGCAGATCCGAATTGACCTTGACGTTGAACATACAATTCCGAAACCAAATCGTAGCCATCTTGAGTTGTAAACACTGTAGTCGCCGATGTTATTAAGCTATCCCATAAATGAGGCTTCTCTTCAAATCTGATAAAAAAAATAAAAAAACACCACTCCTTTGTAAAATATCTTATACTTAAAGTGACTGTTTACCAGCTGTTCAGAAATGTCTAATTTCTATGAAAAATCTTATTCAATCTTTGATGTTAATACTTACAAAATAAACCAGAAAAATTTATCATTCTTTCCATACGATTTTAGTTTTTACAGTTTATTTAATATAAATAAACGTTTTAAAATCAGATAAAAACGAGAAAAGTAGCATGAGTTATACCCAAAGCCGTCTTTAACCTATTGGAGACTCTGGGCACTTTCGGATAATGAGACCCCTATGACTATTAAAGGGGACTATTTTTTCTTAAAAAAAGCATAATTACTAAGCAAATCAATAATTAACAAATACATTATAAAAAAATATTTCGATATATTTGTCGGAAGTATCAGTTATCGGATGCTGATCTGGATCTAGGGGGCCCCAACGATGACGGGGTCCTGGATACGTGCCCAGAGTGCCCAGTGGAAAAGAGGGTCCTGGTTATACACAAACTTTTGTACAGAAAAAGTTAAAATTGAAAAAAATTATTGAGCAAACCAAATTTTAAACATAAGTTTGCAAAGAAAAATCTTCAAAATATTAATTTGCCTCCCCGTAATTTGAAATCTCGTTACTTGCTTTAGGAAATATTGACGAATATCACGTTTTTGCCTTTTGGATTAAATTTTTAGAGCAAAAGTATGTTTTTTCTGTGAAGCTTTTAATGCTTAACACAGCTAATAAAAACACTAATAAAATGAATTTTGCAATCACAGTTCAAAATTTCCTGAGAACATGTTTTATAATCTGAAAGACCAGTCACCTTAAGAGTCATATCGAGGATTTACTTTTATGGTGGACTGTTTACCTTAATTTAATTGTATCCCAGTTCGTCTTCAGGAAATTGAATAAAGTGGTGTAGCCCTTGGCACTTCCCGTCAACATACTGAATACCAAATAGATATCGTTATCGGTGAAATTTCCGTTCTCCTCTAAGATCGTAATATTTAATATTCTATCAATCTTCCAACATTCTATGGGACATCCAACCAACGTCTTCAGCAAATATGTTCTTTCACTCTGTTTCCGCGTTGCTGGGAAATTAATTACACGCTGAAGTCCAAATTCCCATTCTTCACGGGTACCCCACTTAAACACCGGACAAATGTACTGGTTTGCCACACTACAAAAATGTAGGATAATATAATCAACCTAAAAAACTATTTAATTTGTCTGGAGTGATGTCGAAAAACCGGGAAAAACCGTGAACTTAAATAATCGACTGCGGAGCTGGAATACACGCTTCACAAGAAGCTGATTTTGCCGCTAGATTCGCTGCTATAATTTGTACTGGCTACGGACTTCACTGTGTGTTCACAAGTTGGATTTCAAATTAGAGCCGCGGCTATTTTGCTAGCTTTGAGCAACAACCAGAAAACAGTATCTTGTCACGTGGGCGACATGGGCAAACGAAGGTTAGTCGATGCTTAAGAGACTACAAATGTGGTCACGTCTGTGATCGCTTAAATCGATTACGTCATTCGCAACCCTTGGCTTGATTTTTCAATTATAATGAATGATTGTCAGTTGGGAAAAAGGTTTCATGTGACGTCACAAGCCTATTTCCCCTGCCCTCTCGCCCGTCTCGCCATGTCGCTCTTTTCAACAATGTACGCCCAAGCTTAGTAATCTACTAACCGTCATAAACAAACATGGCGTGTATGTCTGTTCAGAGATAATAAACATTCACTTTTGTTAACATTTGAACTGTCTCACCGCGCGCCCCAAAATCATCTCCAAATCCAGCTTCAAAACACACACCGTGTGAACCCAACACACATACGAAACCGTCATAAAATTCAGCGCCACAGCATGGTTGGAACCTAGCAGTGAAATCAATCAACGAATCCAGCGGCAAAACAAGCCTTAATACTTACGGATTACCCTCGTCGGGATCTCCACTTTCCATCCATTTCTTGTAGGCCGCCTGGGCTTCTTCGATACATGGTTTATATCCCGCGCGGCATAAGAATACCTTAGACAAACCCCTCAAATGAGTTTGTCCAGGATCTTCTTCACTCTTCGTTTCCTCATTATCATTCTCTTCACTTGAACTATCTTCTCCCGAATCTTTCTCTTCTTCTTTCTCGACCTTTTTGGTCAACTCCTCGTAAAGAGGGGTCAATAATATTCTAACGTACGTCTAAACAAATATGAATTATTTTTGAAACCAACTACAAAATTATTATACATGCTTGTCTGCCTCAAATATTACGTCAACCACAATAAGATAGAGCTACAATTTTTTTTACCATTGTTACAATGCAATATTAGAAAAATGTATTTTGTCACTGTCGGGAATTAAACCCGAAACGTTCCATTATCGCGGCGGAATGAGTTATCAATTACTTTTACAGTGACATATCAGGTCATGATTTCTTATATTTTAAGTATATTTGTAACAGTTTTCCACATTACGCGAGAGCTAACGCTGGGCGTTTTTTAACAATGGTAGCAAATGTAATAATGCTCGCTTGTTAACAATGGTAGCAAATGCAACAAAGAGTGTTTCTTAACCACGATAGCAAATGTAATAATAAGTGTTTGTTAACAATGGTAGCAAATGTAACAATGGGTGTCTCGTAACAGTGGTAGCAAAGCTGTATCTATCCTACTATAATTAGTTTTAAGACTTTACTATTACCTCAAACTTCTTATGAACTTCTGAGCTATCGATGTGTCTGCCAATATGATCGATCATCGTGAATACAGGATCCCATGCGAGATGATCTCGTTCATATTTCAAAAATAGAGTCATGTTGAGGGCCGTTGCAAATGACAAGTCACCGGCGTACGCTAAATTCCAAGCGTCGTGGAGAAGCTTCGCTCGCGTGTAAACTGGAATTGAATTACGTCCTTCGCTCTTCAACAAATATTGAGCCAAAAGATTCCAATTGTTGATGTCGTAGTTCACTGGATATGGTCCTAAAAAGGTTGTATTATTCGTGAGTAAAAATATAAAAAAACTCAGTACTCAGGACGCTCTGCCAAAACCCTGCCAACAATATAATGTATTTGCTAATACAGATATTGTAGCTTTATTACATGAACTTAAGTTTGTTTTTGGACAAAACAAATAAAAGTTGGTCCCTTAATACACCTCTTAAAATAATATTTCTTTCTCAGTTGAAATATTGTTATCATTTCAACATCTGAACCAAATTAAATACACCCTAAGTAAATTCGTAATCGTAAAGTAATGTTTTCAAAGCATTTGCAAGTTTGGTCCTGTTTGTATTACAATTTTTGGAGCATCTTTCAATTTTGAAACGATTCTGGTATTTCTTTCGGTATTTTTAAATAATACCATAAATTCACTCAAAAAGTCGTCAAAATTCCCGCCGAAAATTGTCGAAATGTACCGAAAATATTAACAAAATTCATTCATGGTAATAACAATTGATATTAACAATTGTTTGCTATGCGATAAGCGCTCATTATGAAAAAGTATTAAAAATTTAGGATAACGCATATATTTTGGACCCTTGACACTTGGGGAACACTTGAAGGCTTAAAAATTATTAATCCGACCCTGCTACGCGGAGTATTCCCTCTCTACATTAGCGCTAAATATTTCAAATGCATAGTTTTATGGTTTATGCAACACTTCAATGAATGACAAATTGTTTCATCAATTACGTAACTTTGATTAAAACCACATTTGAGAGTACATTTCAGCTGTTTCTATCGTAGTTTGTTTTACTGTTTTCAGTTAATATGAACTGAATATTTATTATTTGAGTTCTGTGTAATTTCTAATATGTGTTGGATTTGTGTTTAACAATAACCAGAACGTTTTGTGACCAATAATTAAACAGTTTCTGAGTGGACATATTTTTTAAATTGTTGAATACACGTCTATCTTACCAATCTCTTCAGGATTCACAATGATAAACTGATCATCGCCCGGAAGGTTAGTGATTTTGATTTCTCGTTGTTTCTTCATCCAAACCCTTGGAGTTGAATTACTAAAATCCAAATTGTCTTGAGTTATCAAAACAATTGGAACCCACCAGAGCAATTTATCTTGATCTGGTACATCGTGGGGGCGGTCACGTAAATACACACGCTAAAAAATGAACGTATATTACTGTATCGTAAACATTTGAGAAAAACATTTTGAAATAAAAATTATTATACTTGTTTTAAAGTCGCCGATTTGGAGGGATAGTCTCTGGTAACGGTAACGACTGGTAGACGATCTTTGGTGATCCACGAAGCTGCGATTTCGTTAACGCTTACGTTGCGACATAATTTTCGATCGACATGAGCTTGTTCAGTTAACGCACTCCAAACATCGTCTCCGAAAAATGTTTTGTTTTGACTGTATAGAAAGAAATTTATTATTATCAAAGTCCATCGGCGTTGTTCCAAATATTTGCCGTGATCTATTGGTATTTCTACCTACACTGCGGTAGACATTATCAAAGGCTGCGTGTTAAAGCGGGCAAAGGGCTCTTCTAGTTAGTCTACCCGTGAGGGTGTTTTCAGCTCGGTCGTAGTAGCAAATACGGGCTACGACTGAGCAGAAAACACGCGAGAATAAAAAAAAAAATATTTCGACTTTATCTTCTAATACACGACTACCCCAGGGCTTGTTTTCATTTAATGCATTTTTTTCAATTTTAAAGCTTCTTCATATTCGAAAGCAATGTTTTATTTAAAAAAAAAAAACAATAATACCTGTCTTGCATAAACTCTTGCAGACCGGCTCTGAATGTTTTTTCACCAAGAGTATAATTCAACATCCTGAATATTAATTCTGTTTTAACTGATGTTGTTTCGTGCTTCATTCCGGTAATCCTAGCGTGAGGATATCTCTTACTAAACTCATAATATAAAGAGTATAGAATTGTCATCGGCCATTTTCCTTGTAGTTCTCTTCCATTGTCGATCTAAACAAACATTTCTATATTTTTCCAGTACCTACCTCGCAATTTATTACTAAAATAATACAGTATTGGCAAAGAATTATATTAATCTAACGTATTTAAGAAGAGCAGCCAAAAGCGGATTTACATGGTGACTAGGGGACTCAAGCCCTGGGCCCCCGGTGTCAAAGTTCTTTTTCATGTGAACACTTACCGTGTAGTAAAAAAACAATTAATATTAATGATTATTATCATTATCATGGGTGAATGAATTTCTTGAATGAATTTCGACAATATCTTGGTAAATTTTTTTAATGATTTCTGACAATATTTTATGTGAATTTTGACAAATTTTTTGATGAACCTCGACAACAATTTTGGCAAAACGAAGTCCCCTTGGATTTCAATATACCCTAGATCTCTGGGAGCGACATTATTATGGGCCAATTCTCATTATTTTTGGGATTAATTTACAGTATTCTTTGTTTGGTTAGGTCATCAAGTTTCCAACTCTGATTTTAACCCCAGTTTAAAAAAGCATAATCTAACAAAAAATGGAGCCCCGTTGAGCTTCAATAAACCTTAAACCTCGAAAAACCTAGTTCCGCTCCTGGAAGCGACACAAGCAAACAATAATAATAATAATAAATTTTTAATACAAATTCACCTTAAATGCGGTAACAGCAGCTAAATAACTAGCTAAAGCTTTGTTTATATGCGCGTCGTTCCACCAGAACGGTGTTGTCAAATCTCCAAGCCACTGATAAGCTACTTCTTGAGCTATATTCCAAACACCTCTACTGCTTAGTTCACTTTCTCTAAAAAGCACGAAATTACACAATAAAGATATCGTTTCTTCAATAAAGAACAAGGTACAGTACAGCTTCACAAACCCGGACACATATGAAACCGCGCAACGTCCATGTTTGAGGGTCATCCAAGTTTGAAAAAAATGCATTTTAAATATTTATTTGGTTCTTTTTTTATTAATCTTAAATTAATAGAAACACTTTTGTTGCTGTAAAACATATCTAACATGTACTATTTTCTTTGCTCAAACTGCCCAGAATCCATTTCTCTTGTAGATTTAGCGTTTTTTGTTTATGTTTGTTACCCATTTTACAAAATAGGATTATGCACTCCAGTCACTGAATCATATTAATAATAATAATTACAAACTGCGCTATGATTTACGAGCAGTTTTGTAAAAATAAACAGATCGTTAATTTTTATGTAAGTGTCCAAGTTTAAGAGTCAAATGTCCGCAAGCATTATACCCGTTCGGGTTTCTGGAGTTTTCGGGTTAGCGTTTCTGAAATGTTCGGGTTAACGTGTATCCGGATTTGTGAAGCTGTACTGTATTATTTTTTTTACTTAAATATTATAAGCCCCCAGTTGTCAGCCGGTCGCACAGCCTGGTAATTCGGAAGCGCTACACAGTCAAGTTTAGGCAAAGGATAAGGCACACCCCAATATCCTTGGAGCACTTTTAAAACCTTTTCCACTTTCCTCGTTGTATCTGATAATGCTTCTAAATAATCTTCTCTGCCCCAAACTTTCACTTTTATGCCTAAAAATGTAATAAAAATATTAAAAATTAAGCGTTGAAGAGTGCAGTAGCGTAACGTAACGAAACGGTTGCTAATTAAAAAATGGATGTTATCTAAACGGCCATAAGGATGACTACGATGCATATAAGAGATGGCTAGTTATTGATGGTTGTAAAAATAAACGCATTCTTGTTTTATTGGTACGAAATTACATGGAAGTTCTACGAAATAGTTTTTTGAGAAAGCAAGATTATGTACCTTCGTTAACATTTGATGAAGGATCCAAGGATGTATCCAAATCGGAAACGACAATACCAACAGTAAAAGTTGACATTGGTGGAGACCGCATGAAATGATCCCACACCCAGCCTGGTTGATCTGGTCTGAAAATGTGTTTTCAGTTATTTTGGGTCTTGCAATTTATATAATTAAAACATAGAATGTGGGAGGTAAAGAGAGATGAAACATGCATTTTTTTTTTTTTTTTTTGATTCGTGACGTGTACCAAAAAAGGAATACCTTTTCCCCATTTATCATCTAAACGAGTACGTCAAAAATTTTGAAAAGAAACCAGGCATATAAAAAAGCCAGTAGACACCACAAAAAACTGTGTTCGATGCCAAACACAACAAAAATGTGTTTCAAATTTTTTTTTGGTGAATTTTGGCGCCGAATATATTGTTTACTATAGTCTTCCTGTGATCCTTATCAGTCTTTTTATATACCTATTTTTTTCAAAATTGTATATCTAATAATTTCGGTGATAAGAAATAGTCACAGCTGTAAGCATGTTTTAGCCTTACTGACTTTAACCACAGTGACGTCACAATATATTTTCTCTCCTTATCTGCGAATCTAGTACGTCAAAAATTTTGAAAAAATTTAGGCTTATAAAGAAGCTGGTATAGATTACAAAAAAATTGTTACTAACGCTAAAACTCATCGAAAAATATTTTTTAAATTTTTTTGATGAATTTTGGCGCCGATAATATCGTGTACTATAGCCTTCCTGTGGTCCTTATCAATCTATTTATATGCCTTACTTTTTTCTAAATTTTAGATCTAATAATTTCAGAGATAAAGAAGGAAGAGACGTGCTTTTTTAAATAATAAAACTCCAAAAAAATAGGTCTCTCCCTTGTTTTATATTAGGTTTAAAATTTTGAAAAAAATCATGAAGAAAAAGAAGCTGGTAAAGATCACAGGAACACTATAGCAAACGGTACATTCGGCGCTAAAACTCATCAATAAAATAAAAAAATATGTTTTTGATGAGTTTTGGCGTTAAGAACCATTTTTATTTTTTTGTCATCTTTATCAACTGCTTTATTTTTCAAAAATTTTGACGTACTAGTAGAGACAAGAATATGAAAGACATTGTGACGTCATTGTGGTTAAAGCCGTATTTTATCAGTACTATTAAAATATGAAAACCGGTTGACCTGTGGGTCAAATCTGAAACATCCGGCTATGTGTTAAATACGTTACAATAAATTGATACTATTGTGTTCATAATGCACTAGCCATAGCAGTAGTGGAGTCCTCGGCTCCAGTGGCGAGTTCCATGAAAGTGGATAGCATAAAAACCTTCTCTATGAAAAAATACATATATATGTGCCAACTTTTGTGCTGATCGTTTAAACGATGTCGAAGTCTATTAATCTCAGATATACCAATATCCATTTCCATCTATATAGAAAGTTATAAAAAATAGTTAAGAATTTCTGAGTCATTCATGCATACACACACATACAGCGTCCATTCAAAAATAGCCAGAACAGCTTCCTGGACCCAAAAACGTCATGATCTGATGAAAACTCAATTTTCGAAAATCGGACCGAAACCAATAACTTAAAAAAAAATTCAATAGTAGGAAGTTAATATTTTTTGCAACCTACATTTCGTCGGTGGAACTTAGAGGCATGTTAGAAAGTGCCCTCATGTTTTCTTGTCGGGCGATGCTAATCTCAAACGGTGCTTTTAGCGACGGTTCATCGAAACAAGGAAACACCCGTCTGGCATTATTTGGTCTCATATGCGTTGCGACGAACCAACGCTTTTCACCGGACGCTTTGTGGACATAACTGTTTCTGAATAATCCTTCGGACGTATCGTTGACAAGTTTTCCCGTGAAGGTCATTTCAAGTGTACAGTGACTATCCTTTTGAAGCGGTTCCATCAAATGGATTACGTACCAAGGACGTTTGGGTATGCGTTCCGTACGAAGAACTTTTATTGGTGTCGACGGAGTTGTGGACGCTGAGGAATCACTGGAAATAAAATCGAACTATTTTAAAGCCGCCGCACATGGGTCGAATGTTTTGCAATTCAGAGCCGGGCTTAGGCCCCCACAAAATCCAACCAAAAAATGTCCAAAAAAATTCAATTTTTTGAAAAATATGTAAATGTTGAAAAAACTAAATTTTGAATTTTTTTCGATTTTTCGATTGTTTTTTTATTTTTTTTTTTTGGAAATTTCGAACTCTTCTTCAATATTCTGAAGTTTTTCAAAAAATTAAATTAAATTTAAATAATGTTCTAGACCTATTATACCTACTATTATAATATTATAATCAGATATTGATTGAAACACTTACGCATCAACAATTTGAATTTGCGTCACAAATACATCGGCATGAGCGATTGTTAGATCGGAATGAACGTGCAGAGTTATCTTCGACGTCGGTTCCAACCAAGTAATATTGATTTTTATATGACCTTTAAAGTTGCCCTTGTCAGGGAATGGCTGCAATTCCAGCTTGTAGCCTGTGGGAATCACATCTTGGGGAAGCTTTTGTTCTGGTATTAAAGCATGTGCAGCGTTCAAATCTATACTTCGCCGTTCCCTCAGAACATTTGCGTCCAGCTTTAAAACATTTTTTTAAATGTGATTAAAAATAATAAGGCAATAAGTCAATTAAAATTACGCAACAATCAACGTACTAACAATAGAGTAGATAACTCAATGAAATTTGCTCTGAAAAGTGGACGTTAGGTTAACTATATGTGTAGACTTATATCAAATGGACTAGAGTTGGTTTTGTATTTTATATGGTTTTTATACTGAAGCTGATTCATTTAAAGACTCAAAAAAATGTAAAAAAACAGGTAATGAAAAATGTACTTCGTTTAACAATTGGCAAAATTAGACATTTGTTACGTAATCTGCTCTACGCAAACCTGTTCAAGAGTCTGGGACTACTAGTTTCATCGTCTATAAAATAGAAATCTTTTTTTACGGTCGCCGCAAGGACTATTACGTTGATGTTTGCGCAATTTTAAATGCGATACTTTGACTTGTACATGCGTCTAAAGGTATAACTTACCAACAAAGTCTGACATGATAAAACCAACGCCCAAATTATGGTCGAAATCGACCGCATTGTTAATATTTGAACTGAAAAAAAAATTAAAATACCGAATGATTAGTTTATTGCACGGACATACAATGCTCTAGCATTTATATATTGCATTGTTTTCGGAAAAAGGTTTTGTTTTTTTTATTTAATAATAATAATAATAATGCGTTTAACGTCTGTTTCTCGACTTTATGTCACAACAGACGCCATTCGCACCATTACTATTTTCCATCTACCACACTTCCCGTTATTTTTCTACATTTTTAAAACTTCAACTTATGTAATAGAAATTGGCGAATGAAGGAATTGTAGGAAATTAGGATAAGGTAGGCAATTTTTGAACTAGGAGTTTGATAGGTAATCGGTCATGACCTCAAATAAGGAACCATCTCGATATTTATCTGGAATTAATTGAGGGAAACCATGGAAAACCTCAATCAAGATGGCCGGTACAGGAATTACCGTTTCTCGGCGAGAGGCAGTAGGAGAAAGTCCCAGCCACATCTGCCCCCGCCGGTATTCGAACCCGGACCTCCCGAATGCGAGTCTAGTGCTGTCACCACTACTCTACCCAGCTCGGTTGTTTTTTTTATTTACGAATAAACAAACGTTTGTCTCGAACGACCTTAAGGATTAAGACTTTAAAAATTCAATAAATTATTTAATGTTTTTATTTCTCGAATTAAATATTACTATTTTTACGACAATTAATAAAGCTTTTTGACGAATTAAGTCAAATACATATAAATTACGTCAATAATGATTTATTTTGTCTCATTAAGCAATTAATATGAAAAGTCAGCTTAATTTTAACGCCCCGATAACAGGTATCATATTTTGTTTTTGAACTTGATAATATTAAACTTATCTATATAAATATTAAATTTATCTCTAAATATTAAACTATAAGTGATTAATTAGTAATTTTCATCAATATTGATTGACATGATAAATTTCAATATGCCATCGTCAAGGCAACTTATAACTAAAAAAAACTAGCTTTCTTTTGTTTTATCAAATACGATGCTACATTATTTATCATGGGTTTCTTTCTTATCAAGTCACAGTAATGTAAATAATATAATACAAACACTAGATTTCTTTTGAATGTATACGCGTAGATATTTATTAGTAAGTAATTAATCGCTAATAAATTACAATAATCCTAAAGCTGCTGTTTCATTAAAGTTGATTTCGGCAAGAAGTAAACATAAAAGAGATAAAATGTGTAATTATACTGTGTGCTATGTACTCTGTGAGTTATTAACAGTAGTTGGCTGTGATAACGATATCGTACGTGTTTTGTTTAAACGGAGGCCAAGGTGAACGAAATGCAGGTTAACGGTAAGCAGCTTTTTGAGAAACTATTAACTTTAAGATGGCTGATCACACAGATTGTAAAATGTGCTCTCGGGAATTTCGAACTGTGATCGCAAAATTCATTTTATTTGTATTTTTATTAGCTGTTATTAGGCATTAAGCTTCACAAAGTTTGGCTTGTTGCTTAAAAATTTCAAAAAATGTATTTTTGCACTAAAAATTTAATAAGAAACGAGATATTTGTCAATGTTTTTTTTATAACACGTCACGAGATTTCGAATTATGGGAAGGCAAATTAATATTTTGAAGTTTTTTCTGTACAAACTTATGTTAAAATGACTGACAAACTTGGCTTGCTCAAGAGTTTTTTCAATTTTAATTTTTTCTGTACAAAAAACTAATTTTAATTTTCTCGTTTTTGTCATATGAATATTTCGTGTTTATTTTAAAGCTTTAAAATCTAAAGATTGAATAAGATTTTTAATAGAAATTAGAGATTTTCAAAACGTAAGTGCATTTTACATGCACACATCCAACTGCTTGTAAATATACCGGTGAAAATGGGAGCATATTGAACAGCTGGTAATCAGTGACCTTAAGAAAATTTTATTGAATTTGTTTTGGAAATATTAAAAACAAAATTACTTAAAAGAAAGGAAATTTTAATTTATGAAATGTGATTTTGTTTCAGAAACTTTTTTAAAAATGTTGCTGTTGTTTATAAGGAATGTATTTTATACTCCAGAGGCGTATGAATTTGCTAGCGTAAGTAATCAAAAATATTTATAATAAACGTATTGCGAATTTTTAAAACATTCTTATAAAATATATATTTTTTGAAATTTTAAGCAACATACCAAGCTTAATGCTTAATCACGTAACGCCAGGATAACTAAACTTCGAAAGCTTGTTCTCTTTTATTTTTGAGTTTTGATAAAAAAGCTCCTTGAAATATTTGTTCGTTTATTTGATTTCTACACGCTGTTAAAAAAAAGAATCAACTTAAAAATCATCTTTATTATGTAATTTTTGTGATAGGAAGTATTACAAAAAGTAATGATATTTTTTAGAGAATGAATTGTCCACAAGAAAAATCAACTGTAAATAATAGCATGAATCGTGTAATTTGGCCAGAGCATCGCAAAGCTTCCGGTATTCCAATCATAAGCGATCCGTTATGTCTTAACTCCAACCACGAACTAATCGTACGACACTGCAACATCACGTGGACACCTTCGGACCCCCCCGAATGTTCCTACACTCAATTTAATTACCGAAAAATAGAAAAATGTCCACCGCCCTATCGTACAGTCAGCGATCAAAAAACAAGCCTTTGTTTGTTGATCACCGAGCCTCGACCTTGGGAAGCAATGTGCGTAGCTTCTGGATCAACCAAAAGTATCATAGATCTTGATTCGAATGAACAAAATTTAGTATTTTCTGAATTAACGAAAAGAGGTGTCACCTCTGCATGGCTACCGGCGAAAAGAACAGACTTTTTCGGACCACTGGTTTGGTATTTACCCGGACAAAAATGGGGCCATCGTTTCGATTACGACGATTATGGAATACCGGTATTTGCCCAAAACAAAATCTTTGAATGTTTGTTGATTAATTTATACAGTAATTATTCGAATATGGCGTTTGGTGATTGTTTTTCGTCGCGTTCAATTGTTTGCGTTTTGATAGAAAGTGATTTACTGCAATTGTCGTGCCCTGCAGGATACTTTTCGACACGATATAATTTACATCAAAATCGGTGTTTTGGCATCGAAACATATAAAGATCCAAGACATCCTGTTGAATTTTGCGAGAACAGAATCGAAATTAAATCAGCTAACGAAAATAAAATCGCTGTAAAATTAATGGATGAATATTACATACCTGAAAACATTTACTGCTTAATAGGACTAAAACGTGACTTGAAAAGATTTAAATGGGAAAACAGCAAAGAAGCCTTGAATTTTACAAATTGGAGTATTTTTGCTGATTTCAATAAAGGCAACAGAGTAGCTGTGACTGAACAGGGTTTCTGGATTGTTTTACCAAACGACGAAAAAATTTCTTGCGCAATTTGTGAAAAAGGTCAACATTTTGAGGTCGTTACATTTTCTTTGAAATTTTTCTCTAATTTAAACACACTGCAGTTAAGTGTTTATTTTGATGACGGTTTGTGGAAAGAATCAAACGATGATCCTGGGTTTAATTGTTTCACGAACGCGGCTGGCGATTTAAGAAGAAAAGTTGAAATTAAAGATATAATATGGAAGGGACAATGGACAGTCGACACCTTCCACAAAGTAACCGGTTTGAAAACGAACGATTCGAGATGGAACATTGTAAAACTGAATTTGCAAAAGACTGTATATAATCTCGATTTAAAAGATTTCGAACCGGGAGAATTCTGGTGCGAAGGTCATCAGATGCCAAACTTTACTTCGGTATATTCAGAGACGGTTGTCGCTTTCTCGGAACTTAAAGGTCACATTTTTGTTATCGTTATGGAAATCTTTAAGATGTGTCTTCCGGTTATCAGATGTGATCCGGTTTTTGCAATTGAATATGTCAAAAGATCCGGGAAAATCATGGAAAAAATTATGGAAGATAGCAACATTAGCAATGTAAGAGCAATGAAAATTTTGAATATAGATGCGGATACAGGAAATATGAGAGTACTGTATCACGTGACGTTTGGAAAACTTGACTCGGACATAACTCAAGCTTTTGAGGACACTAAATATGTTGCACAATCATTGACAAATAGATGGCCCGCCAAGTATAATTTTGTGTCCATGAATAGCAGTGAATGGTGTCTGCCGTCTGTCACAGGTACACATTAGATTGCTTTTTTACCAAATTTTTTTTACAATATATTTTGCTCAAATATTAATAAAACCATTGTTATAATCGTTGTAAGTCACCAGTCAGGTATTAGTCAACCATAGAACAACGAAATTTCGGATGTTACTGAGTAAAATGCACTTAGCTACGTTTAGAAAATCTCTAATTTCTATGAAAAATCTTATTCAATCGTTGATGGTAATGCTTACAAAATGAACTAGAAATATGTACCCATGTAATTTTTAGTCAATTTATCTTAGGTGTCATATAATTCAAATCATATCTCCTCGGATTTATCTTAAGTCTCTTAAGATTCATTTCAGATGTCAAAGGATTCAAATTAGGTGTCATAGGGTTCTTATCAGGTATCATAGGATTTTTATCGGGTGTCGTAAAGTACAAAACTGATGTTATAGGATTTTATTCGGTGTCTCAGGGTACAAATCAGGTGTCATAGGCTACAAATCGGGTGTCGTAGGATTATTATCAGGTGTCATAGGAGTCTTATCGGATGTATCACGTGAATAACCTACATTTGGTGTAAATGAATAAATAAAAACCCGGGTCGCAGTGCCAAAACCCTGCCGACAATATAGTGTATTTGCTAATACAGGCAGTGTGGTTTTATTATGCGAACTTAAATTGTTTTTTGGGCAACATAAAAAACTTGACTCCTTAATACACCCCTTAAAATTACATTTTTTTCTTAATTGCAATATTATTGTCGATCGAACGTCTACACCAAATTAAAAACACCTTTCAGTAAATAACAACTCCCTATCTGCAAACTAGTGTTTTCAGAAAATTTGTAAATCCGGTCCTGTCGGGCCGATTTTGTTAAAATTTTAGGGACACTTTTTATTTACGACCAGAGGATTAAATTTCAATTCTGAATCGATTCGGAGAATTTTTTCGATATTTTGGGGCCCAAAAACTTTTTTCAACCCCTAAAAACTACCCTTAAAATGGTCCGATTGGGCCCATTTTAAATAGGGTTCTTGCGGTGGTGGATTCCAACATGAGTGCAAAATTTCGTTAAAATCAATTACCTCTTTCGAAAGTTATAGCGCACACACACACACATATATATATATATATATATATATATATATATATATATATATATATATATATATATATATATATATATATATATATGTATATAACCATTTTTAAAAATGGTGCCAAAGTGTTTAGGAGGTTATGAAACGTCGAGAAATTTTGGTCCGACCCCTAGGTCCCGCCATCCGACCGACGCCAATAGTGTATGTTGCCATATGGCAAATACACTAAAAACACTATATTAAGAAACATGTACAATTTTAATCATAATGAAACCATTATTATTAATGAAAGTAACAATTCATAAACGGTAGGCTGTTTTGTCGTATTTTTGTGTTTTGATAAGAAAGCTACTTGAAATATTTGTTTGCCTATTAGAGATCCACATGCTGTTAAGAAATAACTTAACTTAAAAGTCATCCTGTGCATAAAAATGTATTCTTTCCAGAAATCGGAAAATACAAATTGTCATGGAGCTACACAAAAGTAGGGGAAACAGCGATTCCAAACGAAATATGTCTGAGTGACGACGGTCTTCCAATAACAAGAAAATGTATTGGCAACTTCTTATTCGGGGCAACATGGTCCGAAGTGAATGGCACATGCGCAGGAATCGCACCTTCCTTTAAAACTAACGTGTTATTCAAGTTAGCCAATAACTATAACATTTCAACCAAGTCGGCTACTCAAACGTTATTGTCGTCTTTAACAGCTGACGTCATAAAAATGATTCCGACAGATATTTACTACTTGGCAAAAATTGTCAAGGGAATTGCCAGAGTAATTTGTGACGTCGGTGCAAGCAACGACGTGACGCAAATCGCTTTTGTAATAGAGAACGTAATGCGAGTTAATAAGGACACATTAAAGCTGTCCCAAACGACGCTTAATTCAACTAATATACTATTAGATTCATTTAACAAATATTTAGAAGAGTCGTCAATTCACATACCGCAATACGAATTAAATAGTAACAATGGCGCGATATTGTTCATCACCCCCCTCGTCATAATTCAAATATCTGATCCGGCAGTCAAAAATATATCGGGCTTAGCTTTATTTAAAAAAAGCGAAACCCACAAAAACTTCTTGGACTATTCAATACAATCGTTAACTTCGACCCGAACTTTGGAAGAACTCATAGACATAGAGTATCTAGAAGTAGCCGCGTGGGTCCCACAAGAACTAATCAACAAAATCAATATCGCTAGAAGCTACAAAAATATATCAACCGCTTTGCGAATTACAACTGTAATTTTTTATAACGATGCGATTTTTCAGAAGAATAAAGATTCGAACAAAGTTAATAGCCGCATCGTTAGCATTTCTATTCCGGGTTACGGGTCGTATTTACCACAACCCATACCGATATTGTTTAAGTCGTTGGCATCGACTGAGATTGAAAAACAGTGCGTGTTCTGGGATTATACTGACAGATTTTCCAAGAAAAACGTTTTAGGTGATTGGTCTTCGGAAGGTTGTTACTATGTTGGCAATTCAACGCAGGGAGAGAATTTGAATATTTGTGCCTGCTCACACTTAACAAATTTTGCACTGCTAGTCAAAGATGGTAATAATATTAATAATGCCAATAAACAACCGGAAGACACAAACGAAAAAGCTTTGAATATTATTACAGCCATCGGCTGTGCTTTATCTTTGTGTGGAATTTTTGGGATAGTTTTAACTGGGTTGATATTTAAAACTTGGAGACGAAAACCAAGTTCAAAAATTCTCATACAGTTTTCAATAGCTTTGTCAATGCAGATGATATTATTTTTGACCAGTTCCGAATTTTTTACGACCAAAGATCAAAGCGTTCGTTGTCAACTGGTCGGTGTTTGTTTACATTATTTTCTGATCGCATCCTTTTCGTGGATGTTAGTGATAGCGTTTTTGCAATATCTAAGATACGTTTGTGTTTTTGAAGCCATGAGACCGCCTAGACTGATCCTGAAAGCTAGTTTTGTTGCGTGGGGATTACCCGTTTTCCCGGTAAGTTTAGTTATTTATTTTGATTTCAATTCGTATCACTCGGAAACGTCACAATATTGTTACCCCGTAGGTTTGGCTTTCTATCTTGGAGTTATGTTACCCATAGCTTTAATCGTTTTAGCTAACTTAGTTGTATTTATTTTGATATTCCATAATATTTTGCGCGTTCCAAATGGAAAATTGAGTCACTCAAATGATAACGATTTAATTTTTTCACATGTTAAGTTGGCGGTACTTTTATTTTTCCTGTTGGGTTTATCATGGATTTTTGGTATTGCTGTAATGACAAGCGACATGGTTTTGTTTTCATATTTGTTTTGTTTGACAGCAACATTACAAGGTTTTATAATGTTTGTTTTTTTTATTATTTGTGATCCAGGTACGAGATTGATGTGGGGATCACTTTTTAAATCTTTTAAAAAATTCTCAACATCTGAATCGAAATCTGATCTTGAAACTTATACTTAAGGTGACTACGAACTGTTCAGTAGGTTCCCTTTTTCCCCCATAGCTTTATCAGATGAGCAGTTAAATGCACTTACGTTTCAGAAATCTTTAGTTACTATAAAAAATATAATTCAATCTTTGATGTTTATGCTTACAAAATAAATTAGAAACGTGTACCACTCTTCTCACATGAGTTAGCCCAGTTTTTACAGTTTATTTGATCTGACGATTAAAATCACATAAAAACGAGAAAATTAGCATAATTTTAACACACATTTGTGAACAGAAACAATTAAGTTTGAAAAAAACTATTGAGCGAGCCAAATTTCTCAGTATTTTAAGTTTGTAGTTAATAGTGTTCATCACAAGGGCGTACCCAGGATCAAAACTAGGGGGGGCAAGCCATGGTCGTTCAGGTTGTAACATTTTATCACGGAAAAGGTGAATGAAATCAAAATATTAAGAAAATTATGTATAATTATAGCAGTGCTTTATCAACTAAGTTATTACAATTATTCGCTTGAAAAAAAAATTATTCTAGTTACATGTCTTATACTAGTATCATTTTTCTTGGATTGTAGAAGTAAAGTTATTTAAAGAATTGTAAAAATTCCAGCAACAAAATTTAATAACGACTTATTTTTTGCTTCTAGGGGGGGCAGTTGCCCCCCTCTGCCCCTCGCTGGGTACGCCCTTGGTTCATCAGATTATAATCAAGCAGCGGATTAAAGTGAGAGTACTTATTCTATAATTCATTTGTCTTTAATAAAAAAAATAATTTTAAGAAAATAATATGCAAAATATAGCTTACTGATATGTATATATTTTTTTTATATTAATTTATGTCAATTGTATTTTAATTTCAGAAATATAAGATTTTTAAAGACCTATTAACATTAACCCATTTAGTAATATTATTGTGAACACATTTTATACGTGTAGTAGTAAGACAATTATAATAAGAATAGTAATAATAGATTTATTATAAAGGAGTGCAGTATACAGTATTAAAAGCGTCTGGATCACAATTCATTAATACTACACAAAGAACTTTTCTTTATACCCGATCGAAAGTACGTACTTTCGTATCAGTGTGCACGAGAAAACTGTTTCGACCCGCTGTTACAGATGGCGTGCGAATAATTTCAGAACTGCATAAATGTTAGACTTCCTGCTTTAAAATCAAAGTCGAAAGTACGTACTTTCAACCGGGTATAAAGAAAAGAACTTCCCTGATTTTTCCTGATCAATAAGAAAAGTGAAAAGTTTTTTGACTTACCGGTCAAAACTATGTGGTAGAGTTCAATGCAAGACGACGCACTACTGATCTGGTGACATCGACACCAGCAATAAATTATGTGTAAATGAAATAGTTCTTCATTCGGCCTCTGAATTGAAAAGGGTGCGACAGTGGCGTATCAAAACTGAGAAGACTTTGTGATAACGCATGATACTATGTGTACAACATTCTTGTAAAAGGGCAATGCCCGTTTTTCAAGGAGATTTGTTTAAATGTTGCCCAGAGCTAAGCATCTTTTTGCCCCTCATTTACTCCCTATTGACCATTCTTTTGTTCCCTCTTTTGATCCTTTTTTTATCTCTCCTTTGGCCTCACTTTTGGCCCCTTTAAACCTCCCGTTTGGCCCCTATTTTGACCCATGTCTTAGCCCATTTTGACCGCTATTTTAATCTCTCTTTTGGTCCGTTTCCGACCTCTCGTTTGGCCCCTATTTTGAACCATCTCTTAGCCCATTTTGACCCCTATTTTGACCGTCTTTTAGTCCCATTTTTTGTTCCCCTTTTGATCCCTTTTTGGCACCTCATTTGATCATTCTTTTATCATAAATAACAACTTTCTCTGATGTACTAAAATTATTTATCCTAAAGCAGTGATGGCGAACCTATGATTCTCGGGTCACGGAGTGACCCACGCTACGGTTTTAAATGATCCGTGCACTTACAGTTTGCAAAATTGTTTCAAAATCGGGTCTGTCGTTTTTGAGTAACGTCGCTAAAAATAGACAGATAATCTGGGGAACCCGTCCTCACCTTTAGTTAGCGCATAAAAAATCTAAGTCTACACGCTACTGCTATGGTATAATAAATTTACTTACTCTAATGAAATAATGAGCAAAATCAGGCTTATTATCCTATTAATGGAGTCAAATAGATATTGTGTTCATTTTGATCACATTATGGTGTTTATTTGTTTGAATCATTTGATTCGGAAGCATACAGGTTGTTTCTGAAATATTACAAATCACATATTTCATAGTGTACTAGCAGTGCGGTGTCGAAAGTACATATTTCCAATTGACAATATTACCGAAAAGTTTCCAAGACTCCAGTAAATTGCCAGATTTTGGAAATATTAAAAACGACCGTATATTTATCAACAAATCATTTAAAGCAGAGGGTCCCGACCTTTTCAGAACCAGTAAAAATAAAAAAGCTAGATTCCTTAGCCAGGCGTTTACAAAATTATGTTTTTGAAAAATTTTAAAAATATATCTGAGGCACGTTAAAATTTAAACAGAATAATATTGGTAACTAAAAATAGATTTATTAAAAAAAAAACAGTACGTTTCGATGGAACATTCTACCTACCAGGTGATTAAAAATTAAGTTCGATTAAGCCCCGCTACCCTTCAATCAGGTCTGTGTTTCTGAATTCGGATATTACTATAAAGAGATATTGTACAAATTGTCACAGTGACTCAAATACCTACCCAAAAATGTCTAACAGCTCTTGCGCTATTTCCAGTTAAACGTATCTTTGATATGATTCGATTTGGTCAACACTTTATAGTTCATAACATCGCATGTGACTTGCAGAATTCATAACTTCTGACGGTCTCTTTTCACAACAGTAAATTGCCTTTATAATGGCTGACAAATAAACAACTTGATGAGCTAACAATCGGTTTAATGAGAGTAACTTCTTTGGAACTCTGCGACTAGTGACAGCACTAAATCTATTATAAATAAAAATTTTAATTAAACAAATTACAATTAGCAAAATAAAAATGAATCGTAATTCAAACTCTTCATGAAACTGAAACTTATCCAGGATAGGGTTAAATAAAATCTCTGATAAAACTGACACATTTTTTTCCTACCTGAATGAAAAACCAGAACAAATTTTTAAGCATTTTTACTGAGCCTTGAAATGATATTCGTTAATTTTGAAACACTGTCCAGTATTGTTGACGTTGATGTTATGTACCTAAATCAATTTAAACGTTGATAAGAACAGATTATATTTTATTGTTTTCTATTCAAGAATGAATATTTTGTGGGCGGATCTAAATGCAACATTATGTGTATTGAGTGTTCTATGTTTGAATTTATTTTTTAAAAGTTAAATTATTATAGAATTTCTTTTTATAATTAATACTAACGGCCCCGTCCGGGATCGCCCAAATTTGTAAATTAACTATTAATCTAAATTAAATTATGTAAAGGGCAAGTTTGGTCTAAATTAAATACTTAAGTTGACTAACATGTTTATTTAAATTTGAACATCATAAAAATTGTTATTATGAGTCAATCTTAAAAAATAGACATATGCTATCGCGGACTTTTTTTTAGAATTTTTTAAGCGAGTGACTATTCCACTATATACGTTATTTCCATGTAATTTAACTAGTTACGCAGCGCACGACACGGAAGCTCTCAGAAGAACGTTTTTTCACAAATATCATATCGGTAGCTTATTTTCGAAAAATGTTCATACATTTTTCATAAGATTTCTGCTTTATTTTAAAATGTCAATATGGTCAGTTATCGTGGTGATACAATAATTATTTAAAGATGGCAAATTTCGATTCATCATCAAAATCGGTTCACAAATGCTAGATATTAAAAAAGTTTTTATTTAACATTTTTTATGATAATAATAATAATATATTTCCAAATCCCTCTATAGGAGTACATAAAGTATACACATGATACCTATGTTTACCTACAGGAGCTATAGGGGGCATCAAGTACCCGTGCATAGGTTGGTCCTTAACTCTAACAAAATACAATAATAAACTTAAAAAAAAGAAACAAAAAAGTGTGAGAGTATCCTCACTTACATATAAATTAGAAGTAATATAATCTGATTTGCTAAATTAATTAAATTGTAATAATATATTAATATTTGTAAGATATAATGAATAGGTAATAAGGTACTTTTAATTTATTTAAATCTCAATAGTTTTTATATAGTTTTTCACTGTATTTTTAATCACTTTTTTACTAAAAGTTAGATTTTTAGCACTATTTGGCACATGGTTGAAGTACTTTATTTCGTAATAGATGTAACTTCTTTGACCAATTATTAATATGTTCTTTGGTAATCTAATACTTTTGTGACTTGTGTTATTTGAATTATGCATAAATTCAATTCTAAGTTCACTGTATTGAAAAACAATAGCATTCAAGATAAAGATTTTCCTAATATCAAGGGGTCTGTTTCGATCTTGTTCATCTATTCCCATTATTTTTAGGATTCTTATTCCACACAGTTTTGTCTACGGAACAAATAAATTATTATTATTATTATTATTATTATTCTATTTTGTAGCCTTAATAATGGATATAGCACCATATCATACAATCCATTTTATTTCATTTAACAAGGGATGAACCGATTTTAAGCAAAACTATATGGCACCAATCAAATAACATTCTGAACAAAAAAATTTTGAAATCGGTTTATAAGTGGCAGAGCTACCGCGGAATATACAGAAAGAAATAATAATAATGATAAAAAAATAATTATAGTAATAAAAACACGCGTCAAAGGGTATCTTCTTTTTTAAGTCAGTTAAAAAAGGATTTCAATTTAGATTAGGATGCGGGAGAATCTCGCTACCTTTAGAAAAATTCTAAGCAATTCTGGTAACCTGTATATTTACAATCTCCTGGAGGACAGTTGTGATCTAATGGTAAGCGTACTAGCTTCTTGACCGGGCTGTCGTGGGCTCGAATCCCGCCTCTGCTCATATATGCTTTGTAATGTCGATTTATTTGATATTTAATGGTATTGGCTAAAATGCCTTATGGTGACAGCCAAATCTCTAAGTGATATTCTTGTATACGTGCATAGACTCTATATATGTGGAGAATGACATATACAATTTCATACCTTAATAAAAAAATCTCTTGCTTATACTACATCTCACGTGTAATTGTGTAATTATGAATCACCAATTCCAATATTCAGTAGAATGCATAAAAAATTAACAATCGGTACTGTTTTCCGATTGGCCAATGATCAATAACTATTTGTGTATGGCACTAAATCACTGATAACGTTAGGTCAGAGCGTAATTCATATACATTTACTGCAAAAAATACAGTTTTGTGTTACAAATACGTGTAACAAAGAACGGTTAAAAGTGTTTTTTTTCTATTTGTTTGTCTCCTAGACAATAATTAATACAGGTAAGTCAGAGAATCATTAATCATTTTTCATGTCAGTACATAAATATGTCATTAAAGAAAGTGAAAATTAAAAAATATATCCATTTTTTAAATCCAAAGTCACAATATCATATATCGAATTAATCTTCAGCAATTTACCTTAGCCCCGGATCTAGGGGAGGGGGGAAACCGGTTCACCTGCCCCAGGCGGCAGTTTCAGGGGCCACCAAAATCATAATATTATATGATTGAAAATTGATAACGAATTATTAAAAAAAAAATTAGTAAAGAGTTCTTATTCTCCCCTCCCGGTCACAAAAAATGCCACCCGTTATATATTTTTGAGTTTTTTAAAACAATTTATCTCAAACGCTGGAGTGAGGGGGTGCCACTTTCAAATTTCTACCCCGGTTTGAAAAAATCGTAGATTCAAGGTTTAACTACAATAATTTTATTATAAAATGCTCCATCTTCAATTTTTGTTGAAAGTATAACGATTTCTCGAAATATAAATGATACCAATGATAAATTTGTGGTGGTTAAAAAGTGAAAAAAATATTTTCGTAATAGTTTACTAGGCATTTAATTTTTTTAAATAAATTTTAACAAAGTATTGATAAATCTTCTTGGTTTCCCGGCTTGCAGATTGTGGTCTATTGGTATTTCTACCTAATGGTTCGTCTACAACTGCGGTAAACATTATCAAAAACGATGTAGTAGCGGGCGAAGTATCCTTCTAGGCTTTGTTAACGTCTACCATAGTTGTAAACGTAACCAATAGACCATACCTTACAAGCCTGGAAATCAAGAAAAATTGGAACAACGCCGGCCGTAAAAGCCATACACACTTGAATAAAATATTGATAAGTGTCTATTCTGATTATAGCTATTTATTTTGTAAAAATGCAGAAAAATGTTGTATACAAACGTAATTTGAACTTGATCGTGAAAATTATTTTCCAGTTGAGAAAGAATTGTTCTATTGTTTCAGTACTGCTTGTCATTTCCTTTTGTTTGCGTTGTGTAACATAGAAGGATATCAGATGTGGACACAGTTAGTTGATTTTATCAACTCTTAAACGTTTTTAGTGTATTTGCCATATGGCAACATACACTATTGGCGTCGGTCGGATGGCCGGACCTAGGGGTCGGACCAAAATTTCTCGACGTTTCATAACCTCCTAAACACTTTGGCACCATTTTTTAAAATGTTTATATATATATGTATATATATTTATATACGTATATATATATATATATATATATATATATATATATATATATATATGTGTGTGCGGGCAATAACTTTCGAAAGAGTTAATTGATTTTAACGAAATTTGGCCCACGTGTTAAAATCCATCACCGCAAGAAGCCTATTTAAAATGGGCGTAATTGGGGCATTTTAAGGGTAGTTTTTAGGGGTTGAAAAATGTTTTTGGGCCCCAAAATACCGAAAAAAATCTCAGATTTGTTTCAAAATTGACATTTAACCCTTTAGTAGTAATTAAAAAGTGTCCCTAAAATTTTAATAAAATCGGCCCGACAGGACCGGACTTAAAAATTTTTTGAAAACACTAATTTGCAGATAGTGACTTATTTATTAAAGGGTGTCTTTAATTCGGTGTAGACGTTAGATTGATAATAATATTACAATTAAGAAAAAAAATGTTATTTTAAGGGGTGTATTAAGGGGTTAAATTTTTTATTTTGCCCCAAAACAAACTTAATTTCACATAATAAAAGTATAAAACCACACGGCCCTATACAAGCAAATACACTATATTGTCGGCAGGGTTTTGGCACTGCGACCCGGGTTTTTTTACTTTAAGGTGACTCATAACATCTTATCTATAGGAATGGCGTTTTAAATTTTTTCGAGAAAAGTTTATAAAAGCGATTCTATCTCCTAAATCAAACGATATACAAGGCTACAATGGATTCTGCGTGATTTTTTCTATCAGTCTGGTAAATATTAACCGTGTCTGAAATCTCTTAGTGTCAAAAAATGTCGCTGATTTGCAAAAACACGAAAAAAATGTTTTTCATTTTAGGAAAAATGTAATAGTTTCATGCATATGGTTGAAATTACACGACCTTGTAGAAAAAAGTCCGCTGAATCGAATGAGAGCAAGCTAGTTTCCAAGTTACGGTCATCTGAAATTATAACAACTTTAAAACACCCATATCTCCAGAAATATCGATTTTTTTTTGTAATTTCCAATTTTTCAATAATTTCAATTTCTTTGGAAATTCGATTATTTTTTTAAATTTTCTTTCTAAATTCCGAGTTTTTTTCAATATTCCGAAATTTAACAAAAATTATTATTATAAAGGCCCCCATAAAATTTGTGCCGATACGCCCTCACTAGAATAAATTCGACGCTGAAAATAACAATAGCGCTGATAGATTTCTGAGCCAAAAACTATGTATTAAAAAAATATATAAATAATGTTAAACGGTTGAGTGGAGACCTCTGACGGTCTGTCGAAACAAAACGCTTTGTGTTTTGATGTTTTTTAAATTAAAAATATAATATTTATTCTGGATGTAGAAATGGTAAGTTGCTAATAATTATAATTTTAAATTCTTAGACTGCGTAATAAAAATTCTAAGCGTTATCGACACTGAATTATTTGCAAAACTACAGGAAACAATAAACTCAATGAATTGTAAAACAATTCTCCCGCGTCAATAATTTTTTAACAAATAATCATTACGTACAGTAAAACCTCCCTTAACACTGCTCCGCTTAACCGCTGCTTCTAAAAAAAAGTTTAGCTACTATAACGTAAATTATGGATCATTTTATACAAAATGACTCAAATGTTGATAGAAATTCAAAGGCAAGACAAAGTGTCATTGATGCAATATCTTGCTATCGACAACAGCTTGCTGAACGAAACAGAAAAAGGCAAACGACATTAGATGACTTCTTCACAAGAAACAAAATATGTCAAATGAGGAACCTTCCTCATCATAAACATAACTTCTAACTCGAACTTTTATTTGTTTTTCGTAAATGTTTTATGAACAAAAATCGATATTAGGAATTAATAAATCTATAATTAATGTGATGAAAAAGTATTTAACAATAAATTTTACAAAATTAGACAGAAACAATTTTTTTATTCTCGGTTCTGAGTCTGCCTATTACCTACGTATTAAGAAGACCTCGCTTAGCGCTGTTACGTATATATCTCCCACGTTAAATGGGGTCTTACTGTATCTAGATTTTATTTAAAAAAAATGAAATTTAACTTTCAGTGTCGGAAATGAGCAAACATAGCGCAATGAGTACAGTATTAATTAATATCGATTCATAATAATATACTCGTAGGTATAATGTTCTTATAATAATTTATTCTCTTGTAACAAGTGTCTGTCTTCACAGGTAAACTAAAATTACGCTCCAAGGTAAAGACACAGATATTATTACATATTATGTATTATATATACGTACTCGATGACTTCATGTTGTATTTACTTTTTCTTAATAGGGATGAACTGAAATCAACTGGCGCTTTTACATTAGATAAAAAAACCGCTAAAAAAATTTTAAAAAATATAACCTCCTTCAAAAAAATCACTAAAAAAATGAAAATAATGAAATTTTGAGGTTTTTTAATTTTTTACTTTTTAATGGTGGATTTGATTTCGCACATTTTTGAAGATTTCCCTCGATTTCTCCAGGGTTCCATCATCAGGTCCTGACCTGATGACCATGGAACCACCTGGGATGTATAGTGTATACCCTTTCAAACAAAAAAGAATTTTCCAAATCGGTTCAGGCGTCTTCGAGTAATCGGGAAACATACATAAAAAAAAAAAAGATTCCGATGAATTGCGAACCTCCTCCTTTTTTTTGAAGTTGGTTAATAAACAATATGTATTGTTCATAGCAAATATCTACTCAATTAAAGAAACAAGCCTGCTAAATTTTAAGTCTGCAGATCCACAAGTGCGAAAACGGAAACTTTTTATATATAACGCCCCCGCAACCCCTTTTGGGAGTCGATTTTCGCAAAATCCGTTCTTAACGGATTTCTACTCAACAAAAGAAACATACCTGCCAAATTTTCAAGAATGTAGATCTAATAGTTCCGAAGAGATATATAGCTTGATAATTGGACTTTCATCCCCTATTTCACGTCCTTCAAGTATATATATAAAAAAAATGGTGCCAAGTTGCTTAGAATGATGTGAAAGGTCGAGAAATTTTGGTCCGATGCCTAGGTTCCACCATTCCACCGACGCCAAAAGTATTTGTGCCATACGGTAAATACGCTAATAAATATGAGAAATTTCCTAGGATAACCTAGATGGCACAGGATCGAAAAAGAAAGCAAATACTGAACTATGTAAATTGCATTTATTTCTAACGTTTCGGCAATCTTTTTGCCATCTTCAGAGAGTCTGGAATATAAATAGATTGTAAAATAAATATGTAACTATGAGTTTTCCCATCCTTGTTTATTGTTTGTTGTAATAAGTTTTGATTAGTTGTTTGAAGCTAATGCACATTATTATTCTTATTATGCTAACTATAAAGTGTAAACTGTTAAAATTATCGGGTTTCGAAGTTCACGTGCTAAAATATTTTTTTTTAATATTTTTATTATATCTGTGTCATGGCTCCACAAAGTGTCGTTACACTGTAATCGCTTTTTAATTCTTTACTGTAACAAAGGTAAGTTTTTAACGCAAACAGAGGGGTGATATAAGTTTAACGTGTGTATTTGTGTGTGTGTATCGTAGCTCGCAAATAGATGAACCGATTTTAATGTAGTTTTGATTTGTTTGAAATGTGACTTGATCAAGAATGTTCTTAGCTATAATTCAAGAATATCGCTTCAGCCGTTTGAAAATCTTCAACTCTTCTAGTTGATGATAGGTCTGATTGATTCGAAATTTGGTATACTGTTGTTGCATCGTTAGTAATAATATATGAAGTTTAAAAAGCATGAAATAAAACACAAATTTAAAATTTAAAAAAACCCCGACACGAATAAAAATCCTCTAAAAATAAAAAATAATACGTTTTTTTTATCCCAGCGTCGAATTATTAAAAAACTTGGAACGTGTCGTGGGACACGCGTTTGGAACAAAGTCCCTTTCGTATAAGACGTTTTTCGTAACGCGTTTTATATAATCTAAAAACACCCGGTATAATCTAAAAACATCCGGTATAATTTCAAAACACCCGTTATAATCTAAAAACATCCGGTATAATCTAAAAACACCCGGTATCACCGTATACCAGTATACATTATACGTCTTACGGTTTTTCGTGACACATTACATTTTTTATCTTACAGTTTTTCGTGACATGAATATTACATTTTTTGTCTTACGGTTTTTCGTGACATGCTACATTTTTTCTCGGCTAGGCCCCCTCGCTAACCCGCGATAAGGAACTTCGTTCCAATAAAGTATAATCAATTCAGCAATACAATCAATATGAACTCCATCCTGTCTTAACACAAGATGCTACTGCATACGCTTGCAATCTTTACAATATCAATGTACGCAGCTTGCATAACATGAACCATTACACAATTCATTGAACAATACTCAATAACATTCGTTTGAATAGTATGGGTCAAACATTCGTTTACACAATACATATATTTTTTACTTTTTAGAGGTTTTTGTGTGTCGGTATTTTTTTAAATTTTAATTTTTTTTGTATTCCTTAGTCATAAGAAAAAATATAGATTTGTGGTTGGTGCGCTCCTGCGTCTGACAGGTGTTAACCTGTGGAAGTGAAAGTGTAAATAATGTTAAAATAACTGCATTTAACGCGGAAAAAATAAAAATATTCTAAAGTTAATTCAACCGAGTGCCTGTGGTCATTATATGTATTTGATACGCTATAATGTAGTTATGTAATAACAGTTAGCGTGCTGTAAAAAAGATACCATACTCAAGAATATTAAGTGACGTAGTGGCGCTGAAGCCTCTGAATAGAATAGAATAAAATGTATTTCCATCCTATTATATTATGCAAGTGGCCAACGGTGCGAAGTATTCGCACGGATCCGCTAGTTACAATAGTTTTGGGCGTCAGTAACATTAAACTACAACTGTTGAAACGCTTAAAAATAGATTGATAAATATATAAATAAATGTATTCGGAATAAAGTATGTTTTGTTTTTAAATTATATACACTTGAAAATTATTCGACCTCCAATTTAATTACGGCATGCAACATCAACAGTGTAGTAATAACGGTTGAGGTAACCAGAAGTATTAAGCAGTTTCATTGTTAACAATTGCTTCTTCAAGAACGCCACTGGCGTACGAAGGAGAAAGTAAAATGCAATGGCGCTTATTGCAAATTAGACGTTAACTAATATTTTGTTTGCTGTTTGAACATGCATGCAGAGGAATAAACCAAGTGTACAATTTTTATAACACAAGTTTATTTTTTTTATTACTATTATAATCGATAACATATTTCTCCAAATGAGTCAAAAGGAAGCTTGTGCCGTGAGTGGTTTTTTTTTTGTAACAGTTTATTTTTTGTGATTATGTTTTTTAAAAAAGTATCGTTATTATATGCATAAATAAAACTAAAGTGTCTGTGATTAGAATATACTTATATTTATGTTAATTTATAATTTGCTTTGATTTTTCACTCGACATTTGGGAAAACACGATTAATAATAATAAGTAAATAAAAGCAGTTGAAAATTCTACGAGAATTATTATTTAAATTATTTTTCGATGGTCGTTTTGGACAACAAGTCCATCCTCAGGAATTCCTGAGGATGGATTTATTGTCTGAAACCATCGTCGAGAAATAATTTAATAATAATTTTTGTTGAATTTTCAAGTGTTTATTTGTTATTATGTTAATTTACGTGATACTTAATTGTTTTTAGTATTTTTTGTTGTCTGTCTGTCAGTGTCGGATTTGATAATTCAAGGCCTATGGGCACAAAGACTGTGGGAGTTCCCATGTATAAGGAGATTAACATTGGATGAATATTAAAACACGTGATGCAATTTGGTAAATTGAAAAACGTTTTCTATTCATTAATGAAAACAATATATTAACAAAATATTTAAATTAAATAAAATATTTTCTCACTTTTTTAGCAACAGAGGTATTAATTACACCGTTGATATTTAATATAGGTTTAGCGTTCTGTACTCATTATTGTTAAACTATTCAAACGTTCTTGTGTCGTCGAAGTTCGTAAATCAGAAGTCGAATTTTGCATTAGGTTGTGGGATCCTTGGGTCTGGGCCGCAGCGCCGGCCCTAGGTCTTGATCAGGGTAGAGCGAGACTGTCTTTCAGCGCCCTTTGGGCGACGCTTTCACTTCATGTAAATAATATTTCGGTTTTATGTTACATAAATAATAAGGCCCAAATTTTCAAAAATCAACTTTTATTGAAAACATCAACACTTGTTTCATTTTAATTAATTATACTTTGAATGGCTGTTTCTCTATTATTTTTGAGTTTTGATAAAAAAGTTACTTGAAATATCGGTTCGCGTATTTGATTTCTTCACGCTGTTAAAAAAGAAATATCAACTTAAAAATCACCCGTATTCCAGAGATGAGTCTACGGACCCCTTCACAAAGTCCAGTTTAAGAAACGCTACAATTTATGTAAATCGTTTTTATTTATTTTAAGATGGGGCCGCTAACAAATAGTCGAACCGAGTTCCTGCCAGGGGATCCTTTGGATCGAACTGAGACCATAAAATATAAGCGCGAAGGAGGATGTTTTGTTTCTAAACGAAAAGGATTTGTGTTATTTCTGGCCTCCGTGATTTTTGCAATAATAGTTGGCCTTCTGGTTTATTACTACGCTCCTTGCAAATATTCAAAGGTATGAAATCATTGACAATAATATTGTATTCAGACCCGAATATAATGATTGGACATAAATAAATCAAATACTAAACACTTTGGAACATTTCATAGACTATTTTTCTACTTCTTCCGGCAAGTTTGTAGATTTAACCTACAAACTTGCATGAAGAAGTAGAGAAATAGTTTACGAAACGCCAATTTGTGAAATTTAGTATTTGATTTGTTTAAGTCTCAGTTTCCATTACTCTGCCTATCGTTCATTATAATCATGGACATGCTAATTTATTTTAATAACATTTAATAAACAAATCGATTTTTTCGATACACGATATACAAGTATGACTAAACACGCAAGATTAGTAGATTATAGATGTTTTCCTCGTTCCATCTGACCAATCAACGTAAACTCGAGAATGACGTCAGCTGGCCGACCATTCATATTTGTATCAACCTATGTTGACAATATCAAAAATATCATTTATATTTATTTAGGACTATAATATAAATCACCTTAAAAATTTAATTTATTGCAAATATCAATATTCTGTCTTTTACTTCTTTGACATTAATTGCTAAATACTGCCATTAAAGTTTATAAACAACAGTGGTTGCCATGCAGTCAATTCACAAGTCCGCAGAATGACGTAATCGCTCCACAATTATTCAACGGATTGAGGAAGCAGCTGTAATCTACTAACCTTGATAAATACGAATATTATTGTAGGCATAACAGACAATACATAAGTTTTACACAAATTTTTGTACAGAAAAAAAATAATTCGAAAGAAATTATTGAGCAAGCCAAAGTCAACATTTTTAACATAAGTTTGTAAAAAAAAAACTTCTAAATGTTAATTCGTCTTCCCGTAATTCCCAATCTCATAGCGTGCTGTAAAGAAATATCACTTTTTTTTATCCAATTTTTAGAACAAACATATATTTTTTTGAAATTTTTAAAAAGCAAGCCAAATTTTGTGGTGCTCAATGCTTAATCATAGCTAATAAAAACCGTAATTAAATGATTTTTGCGACCACAGTTCGAAATTTCCCGAGAACATGTTTTACAATCTGAGGAATCAGTCAGTTTAAAATTTAAATATTTTGTGTTAAACTGGTAAAATTTAATTTACAAGGGTAAACATAATTTTCAGGATAATTTAAAACTAATACCAAATTCAGAAATTGAGAGCGAAATAACGAGTATGTTACAAAAAAATAATAATGAGAAGAACGTCAAATTACTGAGAAATGTAATCCCTTCACATTATCGTTTGAGGATTCAGCCCTTCCTTGACGAACCGGGACCAAGGAACTTTACTTTCAAAGGTCGCGTTTCAATAGTAATTCAGGCGACAGAATCCGGCGTCAAAGAAATAATCCTTCATTCCAAGGACTTGCTGATAAATAAAGAAAATGTAACAGTTACGACGACTGTAGTTCAAAAACCAGCATCTTTGATTTCGTTGTCACAAATAAAAGAGCCTGAAAATATTACATCTTCATCGGAAGTACCAAATACTACTTCACCTACAGAGCCTGAAAGCGTGAACACTTCTGTGACAGAAAATATTCCAGATTTGAATAAATCTACAGATTCACAGTCTATTCCAAATATAACTTCTTCTGATGATTTGACCTCGTCTGATAATCAGACCGCACCTTCTGGTCCGACTTTTTCGACACCTTCTATCGGCGAAAATGGTACAGTGTCAACTTTAGATCCAGTAATTGGTGAAAACAACCCCACAACAATGTCGTCTTTAACTTCTTCAGCAACTTCTAACGAACCTGTAGAAGTTCAGTTAACTTCAGCTGAGTCAATCACAATTTTGAAACAAGAATACGACAACGATAACGAAAAATATATCATTCATTTGGATTCTCCTTTAACCTTGAATCAAAACTATACATTAGATATTTCCTTTAAGGGTAATATAACTGATGCTTTG
This sequence comes from Venustoraphidia nigricollis, assembly GCA_034508555.1. Classification (NCBI taxonomy): domain Eukaryota; kingdom Metazoa; phylum Arthropoda; class Insecta; order Raphidioptera; family Raphidiidae; genus Venustoraphidia; species Venustoraphidia nigricollis. The sequence continues at coordinate 498,256 of JAVRKA010000068.1, forward strand.
GTAGGATTATTTAGGAGTCACTATATAGAAAATGGATCCAAAAAGTAAGTCTTAAAGGATTATAAGCGACTAAGACGGAATTTGAAGTTTAACTTTTTTTTAAGATGGTTAGCTGCAACACAGTTTGAATCCACTGATGCTAGAAAAGCGTTTCCTTGTTTTGATGAACCTAATTATAAAGCAAATTTTGAAATTAGTATTTGCAGAAGAAATAATTATTCGTCTATATCCAATATGCCGCTTAAGTCTTCAGAAAAAGAGTAAGTCCTGGGCTATGATTATTTGCGTATTTATCAAATTTGAATGTCTCGAATAAAATAGAATGATTTGGATAATCGAAAGGCTGCTATTCGAATGATTTTTATAATCGAATGATTCATTCGGAATTATTCTTTCAGTTGATGTATCAAAATAATAGGTGTGTTGGGTCTCGAATTAATTTTGGTCTCGATTTCAGTCTTGAGAGAGTCATCTGTATACTGTGTTTCATAGTACAGACGCAGATAAAAGACGTAAGTAATCGTATATTAAAATGCAATCTGAGAAAGACAATTGCATGCAGTGTTTTAAAGAGTAAAGAAAGAGACGTAGTATAATAATTGATAATTAGAGATTGTATTATAAGTCGTAACTCGTAGGTATAAAAATCATTCGAATGATTTTGAATAACTTCTCGAGATAAATTAACAATCGAATAGTTCGACAATTTTCACTCGAAATATCTTATCTTTACCATTGACCTTGGCTGTTGTTCTTTTTAAGTTCCGAGCAACCTGGCTGGACTTGGGATCATTTTGATATGTCGGTTCCGATGTCAACGTATTTAGTGGCTTTTGTCGTATCCGATATGGTATTCAAAGAAACTACAGCAGGAAATGTAACGATTAAAGTTTGGTCAAGAAAAGAAATAATAGAACAAAGTGATTATGCCATCGAAATAGCACCAAAAATATTAAAATATTATTCCGAATACTTCAATACACCATATCCGTTACCGAAATTGGATCTTGTTGCTCTTCCAGACTGCATAGCTGGGGCGATGGAAAACTGGGGCATAATTACTTTCAGGTATTTTTTCTTTCAGATATTATTTACCCATATTCTTTTTCAGATCTTTTTATTTGCCCATATTCTTCTACGGTATAAAAAGATGTAATCGTCACCAAAAAAAAAATGCCAAAAGCTTTGCTTTAAAAACATTTTTTTTTCAAATTTTTTTCAAAAATGATTTTTCCAATTTTATTTTATTTTTCGAAAAAAATTAGTTTTTAAAGATATTTCATATAATATTATGGTCCACGGAGCGTTGAAATGTTTTTTTCTTCTAAAAGGAGCGGTGGCTCACTAAAGTTTAGGAACCTCTGGTATAGACCTATATAGGAAAGCTAATCCGAGATGTAACGGGTCGCTTTACCCCATAATTAAAATATATTCGAATTTTAGAGAAGATTTCCTGATCAGATTGCCGGACGCAAACAGTAAAGCAACAAAATCAATAATAGCTACATTATTATCTCACGAGGTTGCCCATCAATGGTTTGGTAATCTTGTCACAATGAAATGGTGGACAGATTTGTGGCTTAATGAAGGATTTGCTACTTACGTTTCATTTCTGGGTGTTAACGAGGTATTATAATGTTGCACTAATAAAGATGGGCAATGGCAAACTTACCGTTAGAGGCGACAGCTAAATAACGACCACCTCTGTCAATGAATAGGTAGTTTATAGCAGTGCGTGCAAAATAGGTTTATTTCAAATAATAAAACATTCAAAATGCCGATGTGCTGTGTTTACCAATTTTTAAATTTTTTGTATTTCCAAAGGATTCGGAACTGAAAAATAAGTAATTGTATGCTATATCAGAAGGGATAAAACTTTTATTGTAAATGTTAGGACAATAATTTGTGAAGCCCACAGAAGGAGAAATTACAGATAAAAAAACGAATTATATCTGTAAAGATGGTTATAATATTATAACATCACATATTTACTATGAATAATTCCTTATTTAAATCGCGCCACTTAGAAAAGAACACGCACATTTGGTTTTTACTATACTCCTTAGTGAAAAACAATTATAACTTAGGTCGTTATGTACTTGCTGCCATCTACTTTAGACTTGTCACGTGTCCATGTATTTTCAATACAATATTATGTGGCATATGTGGAATCAGAGACGTTAAAACCGCGCACGTGTATCCAGAACGAACCAGAAAAGGCTCTGCTTGAATGGATACATATTATTTAACAGAGTAGCGTTCAGTAGACATGCAACGTTACTGGTTTGTGCTGGTGCGGTGTGCGATCGTGCGGGTTGAAGGTGCGTGCTGTGTTAGTCGCGCTGGTCCATGCTAGATAAATGTGTGCGGTCTTTTATAGTTGATAAAATATACAAGGCCCGTCAGAAGTACTTCATTTTGTTATCTTTTGATTAAAATTACTCAAAAACAACGAAGTATACAGGTTGATTTTTAAGTTGACATTTCTTTTTTAACTGCGTGTGGAAGTCAAATAGACGAACACATATTTCAAGTAACTATTTTATCAAAACTCAAAAATAAGAGAGAAACAGCCATCCAAAGTCTATTTAAATTTTTTTAATTTTATTTAATTTTGAAGTCGGTTCTGGCGTTATATTATGCCACTATGGAAATATGTTATGTCATTATCAAGTATCTTGCTGCCTACATATTTGAAACAAAACGGGGACAACTTCGAACAATTCTGTAAATACTTGTTAATGACATATTTCCATAGTGACATAACATAACGCCAGGATCGGCCTCAAAATTAAATAAAATTAATTAAACATTGAATAACTTGTGTCTCTCTTATTTTTGAGTTTTACATAAAAAAGTTACTTGAAATATTTGTTCGTCTATTTGATTTCTACACGCGGTTAAAAAAGAAGTATTAAGTTAAAAATCATTCTGTATTTGATTTTATGTTTAACTTGTACAAAAATCATCGAGCACACCCAAATTAGCCAACAGATGTCAAGAGGTTTGAGAAACTCTGAATTAGAGATTTGAATACACCTCTGGTATCGCCGGTCCTGTGTTTTTCATAAATGTGTTAATAATTAATTATTAAGTACTCATAAAAAATTTAATTGTTCATTAATTGTACAAACTACAGACAAAAAACTTGATTTGTTCAAGGTCGAACCAACATGGCACGTGCACAACGACTTTTTGATCGATTCGCTTCAACTTGTTTTAAACTCAGATTCATATCATTCAACGCATCCGGTTTCCGTTCAAGTCACAGATCCAGCGGAAATTGAAGAAATATTTGATTACATATCATACGATAAAGGTAGCATTCTTCTGAAATTCCTTTATTGATTACCTTATAAACACATTTTTATTGATATATGTATATCGATAGACAATTGCGATCTTACTTGCAAAACGTCTATAATTATATCGTAGCCTATGTCCTAAAATGAATTATCACGTATCGAACAGTAAAAAAGATTTGATATCGATTCAGTAGGTTCTGAGATTGCTTTCGGTTTTCACCAGCTATGACTTATAACATAAGCAAAATAAGTACCACCTATATAGAGTTGCCATCCGTCCGGGTTTCCCCGGATTTGTCCTAGTTTAGAGGGCATCCGAGGAGCGTCCGGGCGGGGCTTCATTTGTAGTCCGGGTTTAAAAATTTAAGAATAAAAAAATTCTGATTATTAAAACAATTTGTAACAAACTGTAATAAGGTTCTGTTTTGTTAGGTACATTTAAAATGATGATAAAAGATGACTAAAAATTTTAAGGTCCGACAATAAATAGAAAGGTGACTTATGACATTTTCAACTGTTTTTTATTACACTGACTATGTTTAAAAAAGCCTGTTGACATGTCCGGGTTCTGGGCTCTAAAATCCGGGGTTTTCACGTGTCTTGTCCTGGATGCCAAATTTTAGAGATGGCAACCCTACACCTATCGAACAGTGAAATAGTTAAATAGTTTCTGAGAATACTTTCGATTTTTACCCGAACAAAGCCGGATCGACTAGTTTTTATATCTTAAAGTAAAGTATTGCCTATCGAACAGTGAAAAAAAAAATTGAAATCGCTTCAGTAGTTTCTGAGATTATCTCCGACAAACAAACTATTCCTTTTTATAAAAAAGCCTACTTTTCAGCGATTTCAATGCATGGTAAGGAAGGATTTCTCTCGTGCTCATAAAATACGAATAATAAAAGTTTTTTTCACGCGTAAACGGTTGAACGGATTTCAGGGAAATTTTGATTATACATAATATTCATCCTGGCTTAGGTTATAGGCTAGGTATCGTTACGCTACCCGCCCCGGCTTCGCCCGGGTGCTGTCAATTTTAATTTGAAAAGTCTGTATAAAAAACTAAACGATTTTATTGTACTTACAATCGATCATGTACTAAAAATAATTGTAGGTTAACATTTGAAGGCTTTGATTAGACTAAAAAAAAGCGATTAAAGTTTTAGATCAAAAATGACTATCATTTTGGATGTTTCAGGTGCTAGCTTAATAAGGATGCTGAATCATAGCTTAACAGAATCGATATTTAAAAATGGCGTTAGTCATTATTTACAAGCCTGGTAAGACTTTCTGTAATCTTAAATAATCTATGTTCACTCTGTACTTTTTAAGGCTTGGTGTAAAGAAAAAAATTGACACACTGTCGAGCCCAAATCCACGAATTTTCAAGCGTCCTAGAAGAAGCGATTAAAAACTATTAGCTATTTTTTTAAAATATCTTTCAGTACTAAAATTTTAGTGATTATATATATAATTAATTATAGGAAATATAAAAATGCTGAACAAGATGACTTATGGAAAAGTCTAACCATCGCCGCAAACGAGTCGAAAACGTTACCTAATAATGTAAGCATTAAGGATGTGATGGATTCCTGGACATTACAAGATGGTTACCCCGTTATCTCCGTGATTAGAGATTACAATACCGGTTCTGCCACAATATCTCAGGTGAGAATTTTCCATCGAAAACCGAGCAAGGTAGAGTAGTCGTGAGAGCACTAGAATCTCATTCGGGGGGTACCGGGTTCGAATCCCGGCGGGGGCAGATGTGACTGGAATTTTTTCCTACTTATAATTTGAATTTTGAATGGTTGATTTATTTTCAAGAAACGTTTTCTGATCGATAACTCAACAGACGATACTCTTTGGTACGTTCCAATAAGCTACCAGACATCAGTAGAACCGGTGCTGTGGTCAACCAAACCAAAAATATGGATGAAGAAAGAAAATTCAATAAAGATTCAAAATCTAACACAAGCTTCTTCATCCAATTCATCATGGGTTCTTTTTAATATTGAACAAACAGGTAATACTTTATTGTTTATTATGTAAAAGTTCGTTAGGCGCGATATGAAGGGTAACTCAGATCTTTTTCTAACGGAAGTAGCGTTCAGTTTATGCAAAGGAGTATCGGCATATTCATAAATTAGAAACTTTATAAGGTAACTTTTGAAGCTTTTAGTCAATAGATGGCCGCACAGTTGTAAAATTTCTAGCTTACCGATATAAATTGTGTCACTACGCTTTTCTTCAATCGCGCGTAAAGGTTACACGCAATTTTTTTTTATGAAACTATCTCAAAAAGAAAAAAAAACAACCCCTATGTGATCATTCGTTTGTCAGTTCGTCCGTATGTCCGTCTCAGAACTTAAAAAAATATGATTCTGTTAACTTGCAGGGGACAGGTGTTCGGTCATGCGGAGTATTGTTTAATAGAACAATTTTTTTTTGGAGAAAATAAAATTTTATAATAGAAATCAGTTTCACGGGTAATTGGAATAAAAATAAATCAATTTGAGTGTTTAAATTGATTTATTTTTTTTCCAATTACCCGTGAAACTGATTTCTATTATAACATATTCTGGAATTGAACTTTAAAGATAAAATTTTATATACTGTAAATTAATCAATTACTTCAACAGTCAAGATTAATAGATCACATAGGTTGCCTCGTTCTATCGAACCAATCAGCGTAAGCGCGAGAGTGACGCCAGCTGACGAAGCGTTCATATTTTTATTAACATATAATGACAATATCAATAGTTTTTAACTAGGATTATTACCTAAAACATTCAATATACTGTCATTTGATTTTTTGACAGTTGTTAAAGTTTATAAATAACAGCCGTTGGCTAGCAATAAATTGACGCCATCCCTTTACAATTATCTAACGGAACGAGGCAACATCTGTAGTCTACTAGCCTTGTTCAGCAGTAAAGGAATTATCGGCATAGCTGGGCACCGTTAATCAAATACTTAACTTCGTTAATCGTTAATCCGTTACTAAAAAAGTTAACTTCGTTAATCGTTAAGCCGTTAATCTTGCAGGTTAACGATTAACAAATCGTAAATCGTTAACTCGCGATAGAAATTCTATTTTATATTTAATGTTAATACGGGCTATGGAAGTTTAGGCAGGTCATGAAATATTAGTAAGAGAAGGGTGTATCATTAGAGTTTTTAATAATAAATGTTCAACTCAAAATACAGCTAGTCTGACATAAGGTGCATATTCCCCTTCATAAACAACAATATATTGAAGTTTTCGTCGGAAAGTGAGGCTCTTTTAGGCGTTAAAATGTCTTTTCCCGTAGAAAAAAGGCGTTCGACTGCAGCACTTGACGGTATAGCGGTACTATATTTAATAAACAGATTTATTATTATCTGTTCTCCGAGGAATGCCGCATCGTTAAAAGAGTCTTTTGACTTCATGTCTAGCCACATTTTGACGAGACTTTGAGCTTTAGTTCTTAAAGATTTGTGACTTTTAGACTTTTCTTTACTTTGAGTGACCGAAATAAAAAAGTCTTCTTCATCTTCCGTACATGTCTGAACGTGTTTTTCGCGGCGTGGCACGGTCCGCACGGTGTCCTTGTGAATTGTAGGTACTTAATTAACGATTGAACGGACTTATGGCAAGTTAACGGAAGTTAATGTGTCCGTTAACATTTTTTAAAGTTAACTGAACAGTTAAATCGTTAAGCACTTTGTTAACTTCGTTAATTAACGATTAACGGATTAACGAGTTAATGCCCATCTATGATTATCGGTTATATGAATAAACGTTTCCAGGTTACTATCGAGTAAATTATGATGAAACCAATTGGGAACTGATTCGAGAACTATTAATGAACTCGACCAATTCAGTTCCCGTGTCAATACGAGCACAACTGTTGGACGATGCGCTGAATTTAGCTGAATCCGGTCAACTTAGCTACTCGACGGCTCTAAATCTGACCCAATATTTGCCACTGAAAGAAACGCATTATTTGCCATTCTTAGCGGCTATGGATAATCTAATGGAAATCAAAAACATATTGGAAGACTTCCCAATTTATGGGCTATTTCAAGTAGGTATTACATTTTTGAAGACATAAACGAGCGATAGTGAAACTACCGCCCAAGATTTAAATTATTTAAATAGTTTTGAGTTGCCAACGTTTCTTTTATAATTCCCCTTTAACGTAACATGTTAATTCCCCTTAAACGTCACAGAAAATATTAACATCGCTCAGAAAGTCGCTAAAAAGAGGGAAATAATTCAATTTTGAGATCGGAGCCAATTTACCTACTGAAACTTTTTGCATATATATATATATACTTTTATTAAATTGGCCTCGACCACAAAATTTCATTACTTGGGAGAATGGTACTAATTTAGATCAAAATTTTACAATATTTTTTTACAGAGATACCTGCTCGAACTTATATCACCTAAATATTCTGAGCTAGGAACCGAGCCTCTGCCGAATGACTCTGAAGAAGTTAAATTATTTCGATTAAACATACTTAGAATAGCATGCTTCTTAGATCACCCACAATGTGTTAATTGGGCAACAAATCTCTACAAAGAATGGATGTCGAAACCTCACAAAAACCCGTAAGTTCCGTCGTGATTAGATAAAATTAAAGTCGATTTGTCGTAATAAATATTTATTTGAAACCTGCAAAATGTCTGCCGTACTCGAGACATAAAACATTAAAGTTGCTAGTCCGTGCTGTGCTCGACGGACTGGTCCGTGCTGAATAAGTTTGCGCGGTTTTTAAGTGAAAGTGTCGGGATCCACGAATTACATCAATTTCTTATTAGAATAAAACTGTTTTTTTACAGAAATATAAATTTATCAAATAAATACTGTTCTAATTTTCGACAGGATTCCTGTAGATTTTCGTGAGATCGTTTACTGCACGGCTATCCGAATTGGAACGGTATCCGAATGGGATTTCTTATGGAATCAAACGCTCGAATCCAATAAACCCGGAGAAAATATTGATCAACTGAACAGTCTCGGTTGTAGTAGAGAAAAATGGATACTTACAAGGTATTTCAAATCTTTTTTTTATGATTTCAATTTAGTTCTTTTTCTCGAAATAAAGTGTTTTCCCAGCTGGAGCCCCGAATCTAGGGGGTGGGGAGCAAACCGGACATCAAAATCATAATATAATAAGCTTGAAAATTTATAACAAATTTTATTATTTAAGGGTTCTTATTCTCCCCTCCCGGTAACAAAAATGTCATCCATTATATATTTACGAGTTTTTTTAAACAATATATCTCAAACGCTTGAGAGATGGGGCGCTACTGTCAAGTTTCTGCCCCAGTTTGAAAAAATCGTAGATTCCGGGCTGCCCAACTGTTTTACTATCGAAAGAATCCATGTGGGATATTACCGAGGAAAACACGTCGATTTTTGTTTGGATGCTTCAGAACTGGGCAAAGCACCGAACCTAAGTGTTTGAAGCATCAAGCACTTACTAAAATGCTTAAAGCGACAAGCACTTTCATGTTGAAAAATGCTTTAAAGCACCCAGCACTTACTAAAGTGATTCAAGCATTAAGCATTTTAAAGTAACATCTTAAATCTTAACTTAAATAAATTTTGGACATGAACAATATTTCTAATTGATGGGGAAGTTAGGGCTTAAACATTGTACATCAAACGAAATAAAAATCATAAAAGATAGATAAAATATATTCCATTAGATTTTAAAAGTGTTTATTAAAAATCTCTAATGCTTAATAAGCTTGTTGAATGCTTATTAAGCAATTTATAATGCAATTTATAATACGCAAATCGAGCATCCCCCTTCCTTATTAGTGTATTTGCCATAAGGCAACATACACTATTGGCGTTGGTCGGATGGCGGGACCTAGGGGTCGGACTAAAATTTCTCGACGTTTCATAACCTCCTAAATACTTTGGCACCATTTTTGAAAATGTTTATATATATATGTATATATATATATATATATATATATATATATATATATATATATATATATATATATAATTATTATAAATATTTTAGAGGAATTAGGATCAAAGAAATAAAAGACAAATTATTATTTCACAACGTTTCGTATTAATATTAATACTTCATCAGGTGATCTAAAATAAAATAACAAGACAATTTAACAATCAATAATAAAACAAATAAATAAATATTAAACATACCTTAATTAATTTTCCAATATATATATATATATATATATATATATATGTGCGGGCAATAACTTTCGAAAGAGTTAATTGATTTTAATGAAATTTGGTCCACGTGTTGAAATCCATCACCGCAAGAAGCCTATTTAAAATGGGCGTAATCGGGGCATTTTAAGGGTAGTTTTTAGGGGTTGAAAAATGTGTTTGGGCCCCAAAATACCGAAAAAATTCTCAGAATCGTTTCAAAATTGACATTTAACCCTTTAGTAGTAATTAAAAGGTGTCCCTAAAATTTAAATAAAATCGGCCCGACAGGACCGGACTTATAAATTTTATGAAAACACTAGTTTACAAATAGTGAATTATTTGCTGAAAGTTGTATATAATTTGGTATAGAGGTTCGATTTATAATAATATTGCAATTAAGAAAAAAAATGTGATTTTAAGGGGTGTATTAAGGAGTCAAATTTTTAATTTTGCCCAAAAACCAACTTAAGTTCGCGTAACAAAGCCACCCTGCCTGTATAAGCAAATACACTATATTGTCGGCAGGGTTATGGCACTGCGACCCGGGTTTTTTTTTGAAATTACTGAGGCTAAAATTTTGAAAAAAATAATGAATATAGAGCCTTATTCATAGTTTACAGGAAAACAGAAATGAAAATCTTAAGTCTTATAATTCTCACTGAATACGAGTTTAACTTGCACTTAACCGTTTGGTTTTTTTAATAGATATTTAGAACGAGCGGAGACAAATGGATTAGTGAAATCGAGCGATGCCCTCTACGTCTGGAGAGCTTTTGACACGACGTTAGCCATTAACACAGCTTTGCAGTATTTATCGGAAAATTGGAATTTTCTTTATAACAACAGATACAAAAATGTAAACATGCAAATTAAATATATCCTGGAATTTATTTTTGGCAATCTTAAAACTGAAACTCAATACAGACAGGTACGTTTCATCAACAAAAAAAATGGTATGTTGTGAACAGTGGCGTAGCTACGTAACCAAGGGTTCCGGTGCAAAAATGAAATTGATGAAGTTTTATCGACACAGCATCGACCACACGGAGCCCTATTTTCAATATTAAATGAAAAGTATTAATAATAATAATAATAATTTTTATTAGTTCCAGAAAGCGCTCTGTTGAGCAATGAAACATAGTCAGACATACAAAAATATAAAATTTAGTCATTAAAAAACTCCATTATACTATAAAAACACTTCTCAGCGAGATAATTAAAAAGATACATTTTAAATAATTTAAGAGAACTTGCTTCTTTTATGAAATCTGGCATTCCATTGTAGATTTTAGTGGCCATATAAACAGGGCCACGCTGGTAGGACACCAAAGATGCTTTAGGCAATGTTAAATTACCTTTAGTTCGCGTTTGGTAGCCATGACTAGCTGACTCAAATTTACATGTATTGTTTCTAACATAAGTAGCTATGGTATATATATATATGGACGGGAGAGTTAATATACGGTGCGCTTTAAAACTATCACGACAAGTGTGACTGTATGGTAATTTAAACATTATTCTAATTGCTTTTTTTTGAAGTACAAAAGCACGACCCATATCAGTACAGCAACCCCACAATAGAATGCCGTACTTCAAGTGTGGGTTAATAAATGAAAAATATAATGTTTTTAAAGTTGATTTATCTACCTCACAGGTCAGTTGCCTAAGAATAAAAATACCCTTTGAAACCTTTTTACAAACAATAATAGAGATAAAGTTCCGGGAGTCTACATTATTTTCGAAAATTTCATCTTTTGTAAGAATCTTTTTTTTTAAATGTCATTAGCATTAATAGTTTTCGAGTTATTTGCAAAAAATTAGACCCCCTTTTTTGGGATTAACTTAATAATAATTAACTTAATAAATTGTTTACATATGGGAATTTCAAACTTTTGCACACTTTTCTAACGGTTATGACACGTATTTTAACTCGCAGTAGCAAAAAAAAAAACACATTTTTCAACTTGTGACCAGACTACAGGGTCCAACGAGTCAAAAGTCAAAAATTCTTTATTCAATTAGGATATTTAATTGGGGACCCCGATGCACTACTACGCCTAGCCCTCCGATAGCTACGCCACTGGTTGTGAAACACTCAAAACTCAAGAGTGACGCGTAAACGTTTCGAAAACCCAAAATAATTAATTAAATTTATAATAGATGTGTTTGGTATATTAAAGTATAGTAGATAGCTCAGTTAAATTTACTCTGAAAAGTATACGTTAGGTTTACCACATGTGTACATTTATAAAAAACGGGCTAGTGACAGATTTCACAGCAAGGTTTGGATTTAGGCTAGAGTTAGAATAGAAAGGCAAGTTGTTTTATATTTTATGTTTTTATATTGAAACTGATTCATTTTAAAACACAAAAAAATACAAAAAACGGGTAACAAATTGTTAAATTAAGACTATTTCACGTGATCTACTCTACTCTACCTGCTCCTGCAGTATTTACCGGTTTAATCCGACACTGAGGTACCAAACAGATTGTATCTTACTCGTTTGTATAACAAACGCAATAATGTAAAAAGTGTTAACACTTTTTTACCCGACTGCCAAGAAGGGTTACGTTTAAACTGGAGTATGATACCAAACTCACCTATTATAATAAGTACAGTCACGAAATAAAACGAAAAGTAATTCTGTATTAATAGAAATTAGTTTCACGGGTAATTGGAATAAAAAATCAATTTAAACACTTATTGATTGCAACGTTTCGTCTTTATTAAATCAAGACTTTTTCAAGCTCTCAGCATGTTTAAATTATAATAAAACTATGATATAAAAGGCAATTTTGCTTTAAAAAGATCAATAAAATTGAAAATTGTAGAAAATAATATCTTCTTTTTTTTAAACATGCTGAGAGCTTGAAAAAGTCTTGATTTAATAAAGACGAAACGTTGCAATCAATAAGTGTTTAAATTGATTTTTTATTCCAATTACCCGTGAAACTAATTTCTATTATTACATATTTTGGAATTGAACTTTAAAGATGAGTAATTCTGTATTTTTTTTTCATTAATTTTTTTACTATATCATTAAAAATATTTAGACATAGACGCTGATCACCCTTGTTGTTGAGCATCTATAATCTACCATTAATCTGTGTTTTTAATAGTTTTTTTTTCTTTTCAGTTTTTAGAATTCTACAAAGAAAATAAAAATGAAGTGGATATGTTTAAGTTAACGATGGCTAAATGCTTAGAAAAAACCAAAATGAGATTGCGTTGGATCAAAAAAATTTATCCTGTTTTCAAAACGTGGTTGAAAAATTATTATGGACAATAAACAAGCTCGACGATGCTTCTTCAATAATTCTACTGACCCCTGGAGGTCTACAAATGTTCTCGTGAGGTCTCTGTGAAAATATTGAACTTTTTATGTTGTCTTTTTAATGATAATTTAAATTCTAAAGAAAAAATAAATGATATTAGCAATAAGCATAATTATACAGATTTGGTCAATGAGGAAAATTTCTCAGTACTACGAACAGCATGTAGAAACTAAATAGACGAATAAATATTTCAAGTATTCGTTTTTATCAAAACTTAAAAATAACAGAAACAGCTTTTCAAAGTTTAATTAAATCTTTAAATTTTATTTAATTTTAAGGTCGGTCCTGGTACTATGGAAATATGTTGTGTCATTTTCGAGTATCTTTGTGCCTATTTGAAACAAAACGGGGACAACGTCGAACAATTTCTGTGAATACTTGATAATGACAACATATTTCGATAGTGACATAGCTTAACGCCGGGACCGACCTCAAAATTTAATAAAATTTATTTAAACTTTGAAAGTCTGTTTTTCTTTTATTTTTGAGTTTTGATAAAAAAGTTACTTGAAATATTTGTTCGTCTATTTGATTTCTACACGCTGCTAAAAAAAGAATCAACTTAATCAGTTTGTATATTCAAAGTCAGTACTAAAATAGCTCTTGAGTTCCTTAATATTTTGTATCAAATACAAATAATTATAAATAAATTCAAAATTAATGTAAGATTTCAGTATGTATTTATTATATTTTTAGTAATTATGTTCCATTCATTGTTACTAGTCCGGTTAATTACATTTTTAGCTTAAGATAATTATATAAATTATATAAATATAAGATATATTATGTATAATGTTCTTCCTAAAATTGTTTAAATAAAATTATTTTTTATAATATGTAGTTATTATTTTCGTTTCATTTAATCACGCAAACTTTTCCCAAGCAGACCCCAGGAGGAGGACTTCAAAAAATTCAGTCATCTAAAAAAAATTGAACTTATAATATTACTTACAAGTCTAAACTACACGCATATATAAATCTGGATGCAAAATTTTTCGTTTACAAACTGGTAAAATTCTCGAAATATGACATTTTAGTAGTAGGGCACCAGAAACGCGAAGAGGTATTTTTACTTGCAACATTTGAAAAATATTTTGTCGTTTACGACTGATAAATTGTTAAAATTTGAAAATTTAGGAGCAGGGCACCAGAAACAAAAAAAGGTATTTTATACGTGTTAAATTTGAACAGAGAATTTCTTAAAATTTGTCATTTTAGGAATAGGGCACCATAAACGCATAGAGGTATTTTTACTTGGAGTTGTTTACGAACTGGTAAATTCTTAAAATAGGGCACTAGAAAGACGAAGATGTATTTTATACGTGTTGAAAAAAATTTTCTCCAGACAAATACTTAAAAATTGTAATTTTAGAAATAGAGCACCATATAGACAAAGAGGTATTTATACGATTTAGAATTGAAAAATATTTTCTTTTAGTTAATTTGTGTTTATTTTCTCACAATAAAAACTACTAAACAAACATGATTTATAATAATCTATAAAAAATATTTTTTATACAATAATAATTATTGTTAAATGAATATTAATACAAAAAATACATAAAATAATATCTGATTTAAAATGTAGGCTCAGTCACTTGATGTCGATTCAATACGGATCGTATCTGCAACAAAAAGAGAAAGTTATTTTTTTTCACGAAAAATTATTGAAATAATTTCAATAAACCGAAATATCAAAAATTTGCTATCCAGCTCCCAGAAGTATTTAAGAGGTATTTCTACTTCAAATAGAACATAGCACGACTATAAAATGTAGTTACGCAAGTCTTTATATACCGGGTGTTTTATACCTCTGTGCCGCTGTTGTGTGCATTCTCCGAATTTGTTTTAATTTATTATTCGGTATGCTTATACAAAAGATTATTGTAGATTACAAACGCTCGACAGCAAAGGTCATCAGCATATTAACTAAAGAATCGTTACATTTAATACAGAAACTTAATTGCGCAACGCAAAAATTGTGCTGTGCTTTGCATTTTGTGAAAAAAAAAACTCATACAACCGTTTCTCCAAATCGAGATTGTGTGTAAAATATATATTATAAAATAAATATATAAGTATAATAATAATATAAAGTTGTAAGTAATACATTTTCTCGAAAAATGCCGTCAAATTCCGAGTGAGTGTTTTACCCACTCGGAATTATTCATGTGGGTATAGTTATCCACAAAACCCAAATTATTTGCCAAGCCTGGGTACATTTATATACAGTCAAGGTAAAAAAACATCAAATGAAGACATATTATACAGATCACAAGACCAGTGCCGGATTTATATTTGTATGGGCTAGGTAAGCAGTAGTCATAGGACGCGCCCTTAACCTCAGAAATAATTCAACCTAAGCTACGCAAATTCTAAAATCGAAGAATTAATCAATAAATCTTTCACTTTATTAATTGACTTATTAGCATTTTTTTTCTAAATTAAAAACTTAGGTCGAATTTAGTTACAAAATTCGCAAGGTTTCGATGAATCGACGGCCACTAGGCTGGGGCCTTAAGCAAGTGTTTATTTTGCTTATGAGTAAATCCGGCCCTGACAAGGTGCAAAGAAGGATTAGGCGATTACTTACAGATCATTTAGCATCATACAATTATCAGTTATTTGAGATAGAAAAATTTCCAACGAAAGAACTGTTTATAACATTTCATTATGTTCGAGTCAACTAAGTACAAGATTGTATACCCATACATATTTTGTAACAATTGACTTGTCGATTTATGATCTTGCGTGTATTTTTTTTTTCAAAGTCCCGAATCTATCATATTTACAACCGAGTACTGCCTACTTTTATCAGACACTGCGTATAATATTTTTCATTTAAATAGCATTGTCTTTTAGCCCCGTCCGCAGGTAACAAAAAAATTGTATTAGGATTGCAGTTCGATCAAGTTTTGTATAATATTATAGTTATTTATGAATCAGTAGCGTGTAAAAAAAATACTTTTTGGCCGAGTCAAAATAAAACCTAAAGTTTTATATTTTGCGTTTTATAACATAAGAATTATTTCGATTAAACGTGATGCAGAAATAATATTCAAACTGATTCCATTAAATAGTTTCTCTGTGACTGTTGTTTTTTAAACAAGAAAGTAAGACCGCTGTGTAATGCATATATACAGATTTTTTTTTAAATAAAATAAGCTTAACTACTAGATACCCAGACACTCTATTACGAGTATGTAAATCAGAGTTTCTCAGACATTTTTTGGTTTACGTAAAGTGGTTGTGAAAAGCATCTACTTACTTAGTGAGTATACGTTCACGAAAAATTTAGTAATAAAAATATGAGCTCAAAGTAAACTACAATACTAAACTGGGATTTTAATAGGTATTAAAATATGTGTAAAAACTTTTAAAGGCAAGCTTTTATAGAAAAGTATTAAAAAGGAAAATAATTTTTAATAATTTAGAATCATAATTATAAAAGCGTGGGTTGTAAACTCTGCTAAATTTTGATTGCAAGCTTTGACACAAACTGACAGACGCATTGACAAACTGACAGCCAAACATGATAAGTTAAAATAATAAAATAAATGCTTGTGAAAACACTATTTAACCCGTTTACTCTCTTCTCAAGTAAATAAGTCCAAATAAGACAAATAGTAAATGAAGAAAACGTTATGACCCAATAGCTTTTTATACATGAATTTATAATAACAGTAATAATTTGTTTAAATTCAATTATTGTTCTTTAGAATGAACATCAAGAATATATAAAAAACAGAACATTTTTTACTTCTCGATTATGTACCCCATAATGATACTTTTTTTGTTGCGCCGATGGAATAATAGACAGTTATCTAATTCCTTCAGTTTTTGAAAAGGGAGTGTTCTAATAAAATGCAATAAAATAAAGCCACTCCCAATGCAATTGTCTATTTTCGTCTTTAATCATAATGCAGTATATATAGTATACAATATTATGTAATACCTTTAAAAATTCGTCAGTCAAATATAAACACAAAAGTATCAGGAGAGCAGTTTTCAGATAAATCAATATCAATTTTATAGGTATATAATAAATTAAATCGATGCTTAAAACAGCAGAATTATTCAAAAGTTACCTAAAAGCATTATTTATACATGCCGTGAAAATTTTGTCAATATTTTGTTGTTACAAGATGGTTTAAAAACTGTATTTTACATATTATTAACTTTTTTATACCGAATCGATTAATAAATCAAGGGGGTATTCCACAGTGACGGTTTGAAAAATACGCCTGTAAACGGATTTTTGAAAATTCGTTAAATTAAGGGAACTATTTGGCTTACAGGAAATTTGAAAAAAATCATTTGTCAGTATTTTTACATACGTTTGTAAAGAAAAAACTTCAAAATGTTAATTTGCCTTCCCGTAATTCGAAATGTCGTGACGTGCTGTAAAGAATATCATGTTTCTAGGGCAAAAATATGTTTTTTGAAATTATCAAGCAGCAAGACAAATTTTGTGAAACTTAATACTTAATCACACCTAACAAAAACAGTAATAAAATGAATTTTGCGACTACAGTTCAAAATTTTGCGAGAGCATTTTTACAATCTGAGGAATAAGTGATTAGAAAGTTTTCAAGATAAATGAGACACACAAATTGCCTTGACTTATTTTATATATTTTGTTTACGTTTCACGGTTAAAGTCGTTCTCTAGAACTAATTGTAAAATATGGAAATTGGAAAGTGATAAGACATGTTTCTAATTTTAAAAAAATATGTATGCATACGTTACTATCAATGCATATTATTCTAATACATATGTAAACAATAATTTATTATGGAAAAGAGCAACTGATCAAACACAATATGTTTAGACGACATATTTATCTAAAACATTTTTACCCAATGTAAACTGACTATAGGCAATGATCATTTCTTAGTTATCATATTTCAGTATGCGGTTCCCAGAAAATCTCGTAAGCTCTGATGTTGAGCGTCTATATTCTATCTCTCTCGCCCTCTCTAAAACTACGTAACATAGTTTTGAAAAAATTATAATAATAATAGACGCTGATAACCCCAGCTGTTAAGCGTTTGTAATCTAAAACCTATCTAACTAGAAAAAATATGTGTGTGTGTTCGCGGCGTAACTCTCAACAGACTTAATCGATTTAAACGAAATTTGCATCACCGCACAAAGTTTGTTTAAAATGGGCTCAATCAGGTTATTTTATGAGTCATGGGTTGAAAAATGGTTTTGAGTTCAAAAATATCGAAACAAGACTCAGTATCGTTTCAAAATTAGAATTTGACCCTTTGGGAACAATTAAAAGATGCTCTTAAAATATTAAATAAATCAGCCCGACAGAACCGAAAAACACTAGTTTGCGTATACGAATTTATTTACTGAAGGGTGTATTTAATTTGGTGCAGATGTTGGATTGATATTTATATTTCAACGGAGAAGAAAATTATGATTTTAAGGGGTGTATTAAGAGATTAATTTTTTTTATTTTGTTTAAAAAACCTAACTTAAGTTCACGTAATACAGCCACAATTACCTGCAAATACACTATATATTGTCGGCAGGGTTTTGGCACTACGACCCGAGTTTTTCTGTTTGTCACCTATATATAAATATATAAAAAATGGATTTTGGTATATCTGTTTGACATTAATAGACTTCGATACCGTTTGACCGATCACTATGAAAGTTGACACATATATGTATTTTTTCATGGAGATTGTTTTTATGCTATCTTTAGTTGTAACTCGCCACTAGACCGCAATACGGTGAAGCCAAAGGCTCCACTATTGTTATCGCTGCCATGTTTCATCTCAATCGCGTGCAGAAAGAAAGAGAGAGAGAGAGACATTGTAGACGCTCAACATCTGAGGTCATCATCGTCTGTCAATCAAAGCCATTATGCATTTTATTTACGAATGTTTTAAATGAAATTGTTATAGCAAAATTATTGTTGATTTTAAAACTTCTTGGTTTCTGGGCTTGTATGCCGTGGTCCATTGGTATTTCTACCTGACGTTTCGTCTACAACTGCGGTAGACATTACCAAAGGCGATGTGGTAGAAGGTGAAGTGAAAAGCCCGGAAGCCAAGAAGTTTTACGACAACGCCAGCCGTGAAAGCCTATACACTTGGTTTGTTGATTTTAGTTTTATTTTTTCTGACAAATTGTGTTGTCATGGATTAATAATTTTATTACACAAATTAGTTTATCTATACAAACAGTTAGTGGTTCGTTTCCTGTAGCGCCCGGCACTTTAACTATAAAGTTACAGGTGTACTTTTTATAGAGTCAGTTCAATTCGTAGTCATGGCTGCTGAGGTCATTTCAGTTTTTTTGCTTCTTATTTGTTTGAGTTCTTACGTTGCAGGAAGACTTGTGGGTGTTGAAGTCGTAAGTAAATTTAAAAAGTATTATTTTAATTTAAAACTATGTCAAACTTTTAATGTTATTGCAATCTATTTATTTATTGTAGATTCTCGCTAGTTCGGTTAAAGTTGGCAACACGTAAAAAATTTCAAAATTAGGAACCGGTATTTTCATATTTTTGAGTTTGCCATACTATTAAATAAAAAATTAAAAATCATTATGGAAATAAAGAAGAAATGTTTGTTATTAATATTTATCAAAATAATTTCAAATTTTTAATATGTCATCTAAAATCATTAAAAATAAATTAACAAACCCCGAAAAAATCGCTGTGGCTAACACTTGCAAAGAAATTTAAATAATATAATAGGAATAAAAATATAACATCTGATAGAACAAAATCTTCTTGAACATGCATTTTATATTTAATTTTCACGGATTAGAAGCTATTAGTAACTAATGGCCGATTTCTCCATAACTCCCGATAGTTGGGTTTCAGATAAAGATATCTAACGGATAAAATAATTAAAAAACACAAATTTATGTGACTTTTTAACTTACAAAGCTCGTATCGCTCTATAAAAAAATCAGTTGTTCATTTGTTAAAAATCTACAATAAAGAAATAGATTATAACAATTGTATGCCATTGAACCTTTTTTTCAAATGTGTAATTTACAATTCGCTGCACGTTTTTTTAAAGTTTTGCGTTTATAAATAAACATCATTCTTTGTGTTAACAAAAACGCTCCCGCACATAATTAATTATTGTGTCCGTTATTTTATATTGAAAAGAAATAAGACAGTCTACTGGTAACACTGGTTAGATATCCAACACGAAATAGAAGATTTTATTTAAGGTGACTATCAGGTGTTTAATATGCTCCCTTTTTCACCAGTAGTTGGATGTAAAATGTACTTACGTTTCGGAAATCTCTAATTTCAATGAAAAATTTTATTCAATCTATGATGCTTTAAAATAAACTAGAAATATGCATCATTCTTTCCATATGATCTTTAACATTATAATAGCTATCGTCTGCGATAATTGTTAAAAGACATCCATTGTTGCAATGCTATATTAGAAAAAAATAAAAACCCGGGTCGCAGTGCCAAAACCCTGCCGACAAGATAGTGTAAGGTAGGTCGCCCAATTAACGCCCACCTAAAGGTTTTTCATGTAATATTTCAACAAAGGTTACCAGTGAAATTTAAATTATCATTATTTTAAATAAACATATATATTTCTTATAAAAAATTGACATTATTGTAACAAAAATGTAAAATTTCTCATTTAAATTAAAGAAAAAACAAACTATGTTAATGGGCGTTATTGAGCACCATTAAGCCAAATAACGTCCAGACTAAAATGATCAATGAAATAACATTAAATTTCTAAAACAAATCACAGCAATCAAACAATTGCATTAGATAAAATCAGTTGCAGCCTCCAGGACAAGTAAAATACACATCTTCCTTATTCATACCCACACACAGTTCATGATACCAGGCACCACATAGCTGACATTGGCACATGTCTTCAATTTTATTTTGTTCACATGAATGACAGTACCAGTTATCGTCCTTAGAATTATTTGTTGAACTACTTTTCTGTTTGGTATCTGTACTATTTTTTTTATCCGAAAACAAGTCTCTTGTTACCCGTTGTACTTTGTAGTTGATTGCTTTTCTTCGAGGAGCTGCTTTCTTTTTTTTGAAATTCGGTGTCGGCAAAAATTGCTGGAAAGGTGACTTGGTGGATGCACTTGCAGTGATAAAATCCTTCAATA
The DNA here is from genome assembly GCA_034508555.1 of Venustoraphidia nigricollis. NCBI lineage: Eukaryota > Metazoa > Arthropoda > Insecta > Raphidioptera > Raphidiidae > Venustoraphidia > Venustoraphidia nigricollis. Next base: position 519,224 of record JAVRKA010000068.1, read on the forward strand.
CTGATAAAAGTTTATTATTTATTATTCTCGGACCCCGTTTTTAAATGATCGCGTAATGTTCTCCTCGGTATATTGTATCTTGCTGCAGCCTCTCTCTGGGAAAGTTTACCGCGCTTCACACTCCTCAAAGCTGCAACTAGATGCTCCTCTGTCCATCCTTCACCCCTTCTTCGTAATTTGTTTTTATCCATATAGTTAAGTAGGTATCTTAAACAAAGGAAACGTAAATACATATATTATTTTACGTGATCTTAATAACGCCCACTACTCGTGCAATATGGGCGTTATTGGGCACATCTCTACTATATGTTCGCACATTTGTGTTAGATAATTTATCACAAATACAATGATTATTTTCATTAAAATTATGAAATATAAACACATTTAGATATTTTGAAGTAAATACATTAAGAGTTTAAGCATAACTTTGTAAATAACTTACCTTTCAACTTAGTGCGAAATAATAAAATCACAACTCGCAGCAGCTCCACGTCATATATTGCATTCAACTGCACTAATGTGTTATCGTAACGAGCTGATAACGTGAAATATGACTACACACCCTACCCTCTTCTAGCCCCCGTGATCAAAATTTTTTTAGCATTAATGTGTTTTTACGTACTGTCAGGTGGGCGTATTTAGGGACCGGGCGTTATTTGGGTAACCTACCTTATTTGATAATACAGGCAGTGTGGTTTTATTATGCGAACTTAAGTTGGTTTTTGGGCTAAATAAAAATAACATTTTTTTTTCTTAATTGCAATATTATTATCAATCGAACCTCTATACCAAATTATATACACCCTTCAGTAAATAATTCACTATCTGCAAACTCGTGTTTTCATAAAGTTTGTAAATCCGGTCCTGTTGGGCCGATGTTATTAAAATTTTTGGGACACTTTTTAATTACTACTAAAGGATTAAATTTCAATTTTGAAACGATTCGGAGAATTTTTTCGGTATTTTGGGGTCCAAAAATATTTTTCAACCCCTAAAAACTACCCTTAAAATATCCCGATTATGCCATATGGCAAATACACTAAAAAATTAAAAAAAAAAATGAAAAATATTTTTTTCTAATATAGCATTGCAACAATGGTTGTCTCATAACAATTATAGCAGACGATAGCTATTATAATGTTTATGAATTTAGTCGAGTACGAAGCTATAACGTATGTATATTTACTAATATCATATGATCTTTAGTCAAGTTATTACAATTTATTTGATCTAAATAAACGATTTAAAAGCAGATAAAAACGAGAAAATAAGCATAAGTTTTACACAACTTTTTATAGAGAAAAAATTTAATTTGAAAGAAAATATTGAGTATGCAAAATTTGTCAGTATTTTTACCATAAATTTGTAAAGAAAGAAACTTCAAAATGTTAATATACCTTCCCGTAATTCGAAATCTCGTAGGGTGCTGTAAAGAAATATTGACGAATATCACGTTTTTTTATTCAATTTTTAGTGCAAAAATATATGTTTTTTGAGATTTTTAAGCAACAATCCAAATTTTGTGAAGGTTATTGTTTAATCGCAGATAATAAAACAGTAATGAAATAAATTTTGCGACCACAGTTCGAAATTTTCCGAGATAAGTTTTTTATTTTTTCACGGGAAATTGTACAATTGAATTTTAATATAGATAAACTAAATTAAAAAATTTGCGACGTTTCGTTAACTTGTTTTAACTTCTTCGGGCAAAACTGAAATGATTAAATGTTTTAATTTAGTTTATCTATATTAAAATTCAATTGTCCAATTTCCCGTGAAAAAATAAAAAACTTATTAATTATAATGGACGTGAACAATATTGAGAATTTCCGAGATATTTTACAATCTGAAGGATCCAGTCCAATAATGTACTCTATGTGGTAATGCATTTCAAAAATAGTTGTGTTTTTTTTTTAGTTATTTAGGCATGGCGCCCGAACACCTATCGAGAAAGAATCTTACCCAAATGACCCATATAAAAACTACGACTACAGTCCTTTAGGACACAGTGCCCTGACAAACGTAAGTTTTTTAAATATACATATTAAAATTTCGTTGTATGTAATATTTTTTCTACGTGATTTTGACCCGTTTTTTCCCGAGTTTTGTATAAATAATATTTCATAACAGCAATTTTTTTAATTAAGTGTGATTTTTCTGTTTAAAATAAAGCAGACTGGTAAACTTTATGAACATGTCTTTCAACATAATTACAATTTTTTTAAACGCTTGTTCCAATTTTGGAACACTAGGACAAACGTACAGAGTTCCAATTTTAGAATGCTGGGAAAAAATGAGTTAAACTGGATGATATACAAAATGTTTTGAAAAACCACTTTGAAAAACATTTAAAATTCGCTTTCCATTCATAAGAATATCATAATGTAAATGAAAAATATTCAACGGAAAAAGAATCATTCAATAATAAATTGTTAATGGGACAGAGTGTAAATTAAATTCGATAATTTTTTAACCTAAATACATTTTATCAGAAACAGGAAACCAATGTGCGATATCAAAATTCCCAAGAGACATCGATTACTATAAACAGTAATTTACGATCAAGGTTATTAGATACAGAGGTGACGTCGTTCCGTTCGATAGTTATGGTGAGATGACGTCATCTAATGGACTGTCAATTTATATTGCATGGTTGATAAAAATATTGAACGGTCTTCCAGCTGACGCTGTTTGTTCATTAACGAAGTAACCTGTATATCTAATGACGTTGATTTACGTTGTGGTATTCATCTGACAACTAGGAAAGGCGGTTAATGCAATTTTAAATCAATATTGTTTCCAGTTTTTTTTTCTATTTAAGCCTTTTTTACCCGACTAATAGCAGATATATTATGTTATTTTAGTTAGGTAAGAAGCAAGAATACGATTTAGGAGTCTGGTTAAGAGAACGATATGGCAGTCTTTTGGGGTCCGTTTACTCTCCGGATATTCTAACAGTTCAGACGACTGACGTCAGCAGGACCAAAATGAGCGCCTTGGCTTTGTTGTCAGGATTGTGGCCACCACATTCTCAACAGCAGTTCATTCAAAATTTCATCTGGCAACCAATACCGTACGACTATACCCCAACGAAACAAGATTTCGTAAGTATTTAAACGCTTATATTTAAAATTCGCTCAGTTTGATCACGTTGTAAGGCGGACGCAGGATTTTGCTCAGGGGGTGTCAAGAATTATGAGAATAAATTTGGACATCCGGCTATTATATACTGAGTTTAAGTCTTAAACGATAATTTCGAACGAAGGGTAATTCGGGGAATTTTTACAAATTTTATGGTTTTTGGATGAGTTTTGACAAGTTTTTGGGTGAGTTTTGACAATTTTTTGTGTGAATTTTGTCAAATTTTTGGTGAATTTCGACATTTTCTTTTTGAATTTAGACAAAATGAGACCCTACTGAACTTCAATAACTCCTAGGTCCCGAAAAAATCGAGATTCGCTCCTGATTGCGAGTCATGAATTTCCATAGTTTATTCCATTATTCCAGGTCTCCCCTGCACCCCCTTGCGTACACCCATTGTCAAGTTTGTGTGTAAATAAAAACATTTCAATTTAACAATGTAACACACACAAAACACGCTCTGAAATTTAATCTCTTTCATGGAAAAAAATGTGATTATAAGTTAATCGTAGTTATTATTAAAACGTCATTGTTCGTGAATTTTTTTAGCTAATCACAGCTCCCAGCGTTAGATGTCAAGCGTACAAGAAAAAATACAACGAGATACTGAAGAGCAAGATGGCCAAAGAAAACCAAGAAAAGTACGCTGACCTTATAGAATATATAAAAAATAGTACTGGTTTGAAAACTATACAACCGAAAAATGCTTTAGATCTGTATTCCGGGCTTGATGCGATAGTAAGTTGAATTTGTAAATTATTCTGAGCACAGAATTAGTCCACATAGTTTTTTTAAAAAGATCGACATTTCCGCCGTTTAGCAATTCGATCAAAACTGCTACAATCCATAGTAAAACTTAAAAAGTAAGTCGGGTATTTATACTTGAAAATGTAATATGAGTGGCGTAGTCTTTATGCATGGGACGGGTATGCGAGTCAATATTTCTTTGTAGCACGGCACTAGGTTTCGTATTACGGGAAGGCAAATTAACATTTCGAAGTTTTTTCTTTACAGACATATGTTAAAAATACTGACAAAAACTTGGTCAATAATTCCTTTCAAACTTAATTTTTTCCGTACAAAAATTTAGGTCTACTATTTTAACAACCCTTTCTTTCTAAAGGCCTTACATATACCTAGCAGCGCCAAAAATGCACTAAAAGAAAACATTGTTTTTAGTACAGATAATAATAGAAATTAATAAAAATAAATAGGACACATTGTTTATTGATATTTATACTTTATAAGAAAAATTATTTCACTATATTTTCACAAAAGTTACTATAATATAAAAAATCACGTGTTCTACAACACTAACAAAAAAAAGTTGCTCCACGGTCGACATCATAACTCCAGTAAATGTTGATCGATTTGCAAAATTTAAAAACGATCTTGTAAAATAAAGTTGTAGTTATAGTGTGTCGAGCCGGAATTTTGAAAAATATGCGTTTTACCTATGTCATAAATTTTACATTTTAATTATTTTTATAAACCTTTTAAATCAAAATATCAAAAATCCGGCTCGACACACTATAGAGAAAACGATTTCGAATATTAAAAAGAAAATCGTATCAAAAAATATTAAAAACGTTACGAGTTGTCATGCCGACCGTGGCGTAAAAAGTAGTTTCGAGAAAAACGCGTTTAAAGTTTTAAGTGCGCGCATCAAACTGTGGTTGGCCAGTCACATTTTCTACTATAACTTTGGATCTAGGGGGAATTTTTGCAATCGACTTTCACAGAAATAAGCCTAAAACTATAGAGAACAACAATTTGTTAAAAAAAAATGATTTTTTGAAAATTCTGGCTGTATGTAAGGTCTTAAGTATCATTTAAATAAAATCGGTATTATTTTCAGGATAAGTACGGTTTACAATTGCCGGAATGGACAAACGAGATTTTTCCTAATCCAATGGATGAATATGCTACTCTACATTATCGTTATCAAACACATACAAAAAAAATGAAACGTTCCACTTCTGGTAATTAAACATATTCAACTTTTCTATATTTTTTTTTAATATTATCCAGTAAGTAAGATATAAAGAGTTCAAAAACTGGCTTAGATTTGATGGATAAACTATAGTTCGTGAGTGGATACGTCCATTGTACCCGTGTCACAGTATATAATTTGGGTAATTTACGTATTTTTGAATATGAAAACGATTATCTGTCATCCATTCTTATTTTTGAACGTGTTATTATGTTATTTATTATATTATGTTAGTTATGAAAACTTTTATATCTTATAACTGAATCGTTTGCCTCAAAATGGTGAACGACTGCGGTGATCTGTCAAATCTAGGAACTTAAGGCTGTCGGAACGCTCTGAAAAATAGAGCTTCGGCTGTCAACTGATTGTATACTTATTCGTCAACAAAAAATCTTTCTCTATAAGGAAGATAAAGGACAAATCTAGGTCTCTAATGGACTACTTTTGTAATTTATGTACGATTTACTAGAAAAAAGTTAGCATTAATTGTGCCAAAAAAACACACGTTTTCAATGTCACACTACGACCTTATTCATACTTATTTCACAAAATTGTTCCATCACAAACCTAAAGTGACTCTTCCTTTTTTTGGAAAAGTTTTTTAAATCTTCAAAATATTTCCAAAAATTAGAGTAATCAATTGACAGCTGCACCCTTGCTATAGCATCTTTCAGCTGTAGTGTGGCACCAGCCAAAAATTGAAACGTGCGGATGATTTGAGCGAGACAGAGCTAGAGAAGGTCACACCCACAATATGTCTTTTGCCTACCTCGCCTCTTACCGCTGGGTTTCAGCACAAACTGTGTGAAAGTGATCCAACACTGTTAAGTAGTTCACGAAAATCAGCGCTATTAGTGTTCAAAAATGAACTATCGTTAGAACTCGTTTGTGGAGGCAAAAAATATGAAAAACCTCTATGTACTTCGTGATGTTACCACTCGATCATGTCAAATTATAGTCATTAGAAATAAACAGGTTACCTCGTTACTGAATGACGTCAGCTGGGAGACCGCGTTCACCACGCAGTTGACAGTCTACTGGATAACGTCATTCCCCCACTACTGTCCAACGGAACGAGGTCACCTCTGTAAAAAACACGGATTACATTGTTACCGAATACACCTACAACATAATATAAATACAGAAATTTTCTTAATTTCAGGATACTTGTTGGATAAAATAATTTCTGATTTTAAAGAGAAATTAGAAAATAATGATACCACAAAGATGCGTTTATATTCAGCTCACGAAACAAACCTTGGTCAAATGCTTTGCAGTTTGGATATATTTGATGATCAGGTTCCACCATTCGCCTCGGCTATTATTTGGGAATTCCATCAAACACCCGAAACTAATGGAATTATGGTAAAATTGTCAAAATATTCGTAAAATAGTTGACTACTTAGTTTTTGCCATTAGCTCCACTTGCTTGGACATGGGACCGCCTTCAAAATGTTTTTTGTTCAGATATACTTTTCATATATTTATAGTACAGGCTAGAATTAGGATGTACGAAGCAAGGTCATTAGATACACAGGTTGCCTCGTTAATTCATGACGTCAGCTGGGAGACCGTTTATCATCTACGCAATATCAATTGACAGTCCCCTGGATGACGTCATTCTCTCATTACTATTCAACGGAACGAGGACACTTCTACATCTAATAACCTTAATACAAAGATTATTTAGGGACGCCAGTCGTAGGTGGTATACGCTGAAACTGAATTAAGATTGAAATTGAGCAGAATTGCTCCTAGAATCGACTCAATTTACGACGGGAAACAAGCCCACCCATCACATTAATTATAAAGCACGTATAGCTATTGCTCTTTGTAACTGTATTTCTTTTTTAATAAAATGCCTTATAGTTCTATCTATAGTCAGTTTGTAAAGGGCTCGCCGTTGTCTTGGAAATCTAATAGGAATGCGTGGAGATAGAAGTTTGAGAACGCCTGATTTTAAAAAAAATGTACCTTACGTGCATATTGAAAATGAACATTACTTATAATGAAGAGTTTCATGTAGAAGAATTTAAAATTAAATTAATTATTAACAATGGAAATATCTATTTTAGATGTATTATCAAAATTATACAACAGCTGAGCCTCACCTTCTCACAATCCCAGGTTGTGATTCGTTCTGTCCGGTTGATGAATTTAAAAAATTACTGTCATACTTTCTAGATGAAGAGGACGAAATATGTGATTAAAATAGAAATATTTTAATTTAGGCATATTTATCATTAAATAATTTTAAAAAAATGATAATTAAAATGAAACTTCCACATTGTTTTACGTAATATTATGATTAAGTATGTTTGATTTGTGATTTTTTTCCACGTTAATAAAAAACACGCACGATCTGGTTGAATATTTCCTTTTTTTAGTATTACCTACTTTTAAATGGCTACCAGCTTATATAACCAGTTTTTTGAGTAAAAAAACTGATTGATCTAAAATGGAAATAATTTTTACCAGGTGGAATCCGTGGACAAAAGTAAGTTTTTCCGTCTACATTATCATTTTTTCAATTTTTCCATTAAACTACTGAATCAATTTATACGAAACCATTCCAAAAAAGTATACCCTATCAAATAAAAAAAGAATCATCAAAATCGGTTCACAAATGCTGGAGACAAAGTTTTAAAGTTTGTTAAAAACGACTAACCCGATTTTAAGAACAATTATTTCGTAAACATTCTGAACAAACTAGTGTCGAAATTTTTTTAATCGGCTTAACTCTCGAAAAGTTATGGCTGAACAAAAATAAAAATATATGAATGTATTGATAACCTCTTTTTTAAATCTGTTAAAAATACCTACATCCTTACAGTGGCGTAGCTACGTAACCAAGGGCCCCAGTACAAAAATTGAAATTGGTTACGATTTACCGACACAGCGCCGACCATGCGGAGTCCTGTTTTCAACACTAAATGAAAAGTATTAATAATAATAGAAATGAAGTTCCGAGTTTGGACATTTTTTTCGGAAAATTTTCTCCTCTTTAGGAATCTTTTTTTTTTTTAATTTCATTAGCATTAATAGTTTTCGAGATATTTGCAAGAAATATACCTAATTTTTTGGAATTCTTTAATTGTCAATAACTTTTGCAACTGTATATGTACGGGTTTGAAACGTTTGCACATTTTTCTAGGCGATTACGAATCCAATGAGCTATAATATGACATGTATTTTATCTCACAGTAGCAAAAATTAACACGTTTTTCAACTTGTGAATCAGACTGCAAGGACCAAAGAGTCAAATGCCAAGTATTCATTATTCGATTTGGATATTTAAATAACGTTTACGAACATTGCTCAAGAGGCCGATGGGCCCCCTGAGCTTAGGGGTCCCGGTGCATTGCTCCGCCTAACCCCCCGATAGCTACGCCACTGCATTCTTGCTCTATTCCAAATTAGAATTATGATAGCACAATGATTAGGATAACATATTATTTGTTGCGTGACAGTTTGTTGTATTTACTATTTTTTTTGTATTTGGCCCTCATGTCTTATGACCTGAATAGTTGAAAATATATGAGAACAAAGTCAGCTATTTATTATTGTCCTTGAACTTATGTCGTAAAGACTAATCAAGAAGGGCTCAATGTCCCCATCGCTTGACAGAGATACACATTATTGTTGACGCTATCTATGTTTTTTTTTTCTTCTTCTCTATAAATCTTTCGTAACGGTCTTAGACCACATACAATGGCACACAAAATTTGAGGAAATTGCTTTACAAAACATCTTCACGAAAAAATAAAATTTAAATTACAATTTTCCTCTCACGGAATAATACGTGATATAATTAGTGTATTTGCCATATGGCAACATACACTATTGGAGTCGGTCGGATGGCGGGACCTAGGGGTCGGACCAAAATTTCTCGACGTTTCATATCATTCTAAGCAGCTTGGCATCATTTTTGAAAATGTTTATATATATATATATATATATATATATATATATATATATATATATATATATATATATATATATATATATATATATGTATATATATATATGTATATAATATATACATATATATATACATATATATATATATATATGTATATATATATGTATATAATATATACATATATATATACATATATATATATATATATATATATATATATATATATATATATATATATATATATATATATATGTATATATATGTGTGTGTGTGCGCTATAACTTTCGAAAGAGTTAATTAATTTTAACGAAATTTTGCCCACATGTTGGAAACCACCACCGCAAGAACCCTATTTAAAATGGGCCCATTTTAAGGGTAGTTTTTGGGGGTCGAAAAATGTTTTTGAGCCCCAAAATACCGAAAAAATTCTCCGAATCGTTTCAAAATTGAAATTTAACCCTCTGGTAGTAAGCAAAAAGTGTCCCTAAAATTTTAATAAAATCGGCCCGACAGGACCGGACTTACAAATTTTCTGAAAACACTAGTAGATATGCAGATAGTGAGTTATTTACTGAAAGGTGTTTTTAATTTTGGTGTGACGTTCGATCGACAATAATAATGTAGTTAAGAAAAAAATGTAATTTTAAGGGGTGTATTAAGGAATCAAATTTTTTATTTTGCTCTACAATCACCTTAAGTTCACATAATAAAGCCACAAGGCCTGTATTAGCAAAGACACTATATTGTCGGCAGGGTTTTGGCACTGCGCCCCGGGTTTTTTTATTTTTCACACGACCATCTATAAAATAGTTGCTTTTCATGCCTGTATATTTCGCACTAGTGCCTAAAGTAAAACTGGATGTGTACAGTAATTAATATATCTACAATACATTTGTTATAATTGATCCAAATCTCGATTTTATGCTTCCATCAAATATTGTATTTAATCGGGCTATTTATGAGGAAGAAGTGTAGATTATAGACACTCAACAGGTGAGGTCATCAGATCTTAAAAAATGCTCTCGGAAAATTTCGATTTGTGGTCCCAAAATTCATTTTATTACTGTTTTTATTAGCTGTGATTAAGCATTAAGCTTCGTAAAATTTGACTTACTACTTAAAAATTTCAGAAAACATGTTTTTGCCCTAAAAATTGAATCAAAGACGTGATATTCGTTAATATCTCTTTACAGCACGTCACGAGATTTCGAATTACGAAAAGGTAAATTACCATTTTCAAGTTTTTTCTTTACAAACTTATATTAAAGATATTAACAAATTTGGCTTGCTCAATAATTTTTTTCAAATTATTTTTTTTCTGTCCAAATGTGTATGCTAATTTTCTCATTTTTATTAGTGTATTTGCCATATAGCAACATACACTATTGGCGTTGGTCGGATGGCGGGACCTAGGGGTCGGACCAAAATTTCTCGACGTTTCATAACCTCCTAAACACTTTGGCACCATTTTTAAAAATGTTGATATATATATGTATATATATATATATATTTATATACGTATATATATATATATATATATATATATATATATATATATATATATTTATATGTGCGGGCAATAACTTTCGAAGGAGTTAATTCATCTTAACGAAATTTGGCATACATGTTGGGACCCATCACCGCACGAAGCCTATTTAAAATGGGTCCAATCGGGTCGTTTTAAAGGTAGTTTTTAGGGGTTGAAAAAAGTTTTTGGGCCCAAAAATACCGAAAAAATTCTCAGAATCGTTTCAAAATTGAAATTTAACCCTATAGTAGCAATTAAAAAGTGCTCCTAAAATTATAAGCAAATCGGCCCGACAGGACCGGACTTACAAATTTTATGAAAACACTAGTTTGCGTATACGAATTTACTTACTGAAGGTCGTATTTAATTTGGTGCAGATGTTGGATTGATAACAATATTTCAACTAATAAAATTATTATTGTAAGGGGTGTATTAAGGGGTTCAATTTTTTTTTATTTTGTCCAAAAACAAACTTATTTTCATTTAATAAAGCCACAATACCTATATTAGCAAATACACTATATTGTCGGCAGGGTTTTGGCACTGCGACCCGGGTTTTTTAATTTTAAATCGCTTATTTAGATCAAATAAATTGTAAAAAATTGGCTAAAAAGATTGGTACATATTTCTAGTTTATTATCTAAGCAGTAACATGAAAAATTGAATAAGATTTTTCATAGAAAATAGAGATTTCTGAAACGTAAGTGCATTTTACATGCACACACACATCCAACTGAGTTAGAGCTATGCAGGCGAAATAGAGGGCATTTTGAAGAACTGGTAAACAGCATCCTAAACTGCAAAACTTCTTGGTTTCCGGGCTTGTACGCCGTGGTCCATTGGTATTTCTATCTGACGTTTCGTCTACAACTGCGGTAGACATTATCAAAGGCGATGTGGTAGCGGGCGAAGTGTCCTTCTCGGCTGCTCCTTCTTCTTTTATGCACCGTTGGTTATCGTTCTCTACTCGGTCGTAGTTTGCTCTTCTCTAATTGGTCGTTGGGTTCATTAACTTAGTGTGCCTCAGTGCTGGTGTCCAAGTTTTACTGAGGTGCAGAGCTTTTTTTTTCGGTTGAAATTGTGCGTGTGTTTATTTCGCCCGCTACCACATCGCCTTTGATAATGTCTACCGCAGTTGTGGACGAAACGTCAGGTAGAAATACCAGTGGACCACGGCGTACAAGCCCGGAAACCAAGAAGTTTTGCAACAACGCCAGCCGTGAAAGCAGGGGCGTCGCCAAGGGGGGGCAGGTAGGGGCAGCTGCCCCTCCCTAGAGGTTCGAGATTTTTTTAAGTTATAAGTTTTCCTGCGCCTAATGTCACAGAATAAGTAAGTAATGAAATGTAGCGTTCAGCAGAATCACTCTGAAACTAAAATTAATTTAAGGATTAAATAAATGTGTTAATATTTAATATCTTAACCCTCAAAAATCTGAAATTTTTGTTTTTTTCTCATCCTTCTGCCCCCCTCTGGCTCAAACGCTGGCGACGCCCTTGCGTGAAAGCCTACACAATAGCATCCTAAACTTTTTAGTTCGAATGTACGTATAAACAAAATATTACATTATTTTGAGTTGTACAATATCATGCTACAGACACACGTTGTCACATACTATTTAAGAGAAAAAGAGCATCCCAGACTTTTGAAATATTCTTGAGGTACTTCAGACAGCATCCTTGTCTCAAGAACTATTATAATCGCGGAAGTTCAATTGATCAGGTGTTTAATTAAAGATAATTAGATCTATTTTTAAAACCAAATAATTTGTATTTAATTGTTGATAAATATTCGATAAATATTTTAACAAGATAACAACCTCGCATCTCAACAAAATTAAGAATTCGAAAAATATTTTAGTAGTTTTATTTTGAAACGAAACGTATCATAATCATAACAAATTTTCAAAATGAACAGAATTAGGCAACTGTTTTTAATTTTTTTATTTTTATTCTTTGTCATGGAAGTTTCATCAACTCTGTTACAAGTTCATATGGTAAGTTATATGATTGTTTTTTTATAAGAACTAATAAATAAACTAAGAGAAACTATATCGAAAAAAATATAATAAATTTTTAGAAGCAAAACTTCTTTAGCGAGGGTATCTGTTTGAAATATTCTGTGCCGTTTAAGGGGAAATAACGTTTTAGGTTAAAGGAGAAGTATAAGAGAAACCTTGGCAACGCAAAATCATATAAATTACATTCACGACTAAAGCAGTTTTATTTCACCCGCGAGCTTAATAACGCTCACATTTTTTTTTTCAGGTTATGAGACATGGAGCCCGGACGCCTGTTAAACTAGCCGACTATCCCACCGATCCATATAAAGATAAATCATATTATCCCTTAGGAAGCGGCGATTTAACAAATGTAAGACATTGTTTTTATTGTCATCGTTAGAATGCGTCGTAGAATTTTGTATTTTCTTCTTACATAATTTTTTTTAGAAATTGTCCAATTTTGATGTTTTCTATTTATACAAAAATGTGGAAACCGGTTGATATGTGGTACACCCCTAAAACTTCCTGCTATGTATTTAATACGTTAAAATAAACTGATACAACTGTGTTTACAATATATTTAAGAAGTTTACACAAAAAAAACTAAGAATTTCTAAGTTATAAGAGAAAGCAAATTGTTGATTTTTTGAGCTTTTTAATTTTGAGACGCCGCACAGTGCGGCCGATTGCCAAAAAGCTGGCCAAAATTCGAAAATTCAAGTAATTCACTCCAAAATTGAATCTCGGGGGTTTTTGGGTTCGCTTATTAAAAATTTCATGTCAAATGTACGGAAATCCACCCCCTTCACTCCTTATCGACCACCCCCTGGGGGAAAATATTATGTAGGTATTATTTAGCTTACTAAAGTTACATATCGTTGTCGAGGGTTTTGGGGTCGCTGATTACAAATTCATGTCAAATGTACGGAAATCCACCCCCTTCATCCTTTATCGACCAACCCATGGGGTAAAATATCATGTATTATTTAGCATACTCAAGTTACATATCGTTTTCGAGGGTTTTGGGGTCGCTGATTACAAATTTTCTGTCAGAATTACGAAATTCGAAATGGCAAATGCAATATGGCATCACCCAGGACGTTTTAATACTCTATTTTATTAAAGAAAAAAAAACCCATTACAACTCAAGTGGCAGATAGTGGCAGCTGAATTTTGTTTTGATCGATAGCTTATACTTTTCCAAGTAACCTCCAAAAGGTTAGAAGACAACATCCAACAGCGTTTTATTGTTATTTTATTTGAAAACCCAAATTTTATTGTAAAAAAAGAAAAAAAGTACCCTTATCATTGTATTTATAAAAATGTTCTGTCAAAGAATTAACATTTATAAAATTTTTTACGTATTTTACTAGCCTTCAGACGTAGATTCCGTTTGGTTTTCTTAGATTTCCTTCGCTGCCAGCACTTTCACACATTTAAAATATTTCCTGTTTATCTACAACATTATACTGCGCTTATGAAAAGGCCAAACTCCAACTGAGAGTTAAGAAAGGACTTGGGGTATACGACGTTATTTTGAACGATTTTGTATTCTTATAGGATCCCTCTAGCTAACTGCATGCTGAGAAATCCCTATCTAGAAACTTTTATTTTCCAAGTTTTGGCCAGCTTTTTGGCAATCGTCCGCACTGTGCGCCGTTGATACAATATATATTCTATTAGGAACGATTTTTTACCTAATCTATGATAAAGTTATTATTTTGTATCGCTTATTTGTAAACATTCCATTTTTTTCAGCATGGAAAAAAACAATTAGTAGATTTGGGTCGATACTTACGGGAGCGCTACCAGAATATATTGGGCGACCTATTTGTAATCGGTTCAGTGGACGTACAAACAACCGAGGTCATCAGGACCCAAACAAGTGCACTGTCTTTACTCGCGGGTCTCTACGAGCCAACTCCATTGGAGCAATTTGATGACGACATTAATTGGCAACCCGTGCCTTACCACTTTCTGCCTTATAAACAGGACAAGGCAAGTGATACCTTAACAATTAAAATTAGCAGATACACAGGTTACCTCGATCCATGAATGACGTCAGCTGGTAGATCGTTCAATATTTTTATCAACCAAGCAATATCAATTGACAGTCCTCTAAATGACTACTATCCAACGGAACGAAATCACCTCTGTATCTAATAACCTTGATAACAACTGTTAAAATTCGATGGCTCTCGTTTTAGACATAATGTCACAACTCGTCGTAATCAAAACATATAGATATGAATAAAGCAAACAATATTAAAAAGTGTTTTTTCAGCTTATCATGACTCCTATGGCAAATTGCATCAACCAAAACACTGATTACCAATTTGCAGCAATGAACTTAGATTCGATCAAACAAATTCTAGCATTTAAAGACGATATAAATTATATAAAAAAACACAGCGGATTAAACGTAATTACTCCACTCAGAGCGTTGGCACTGTATACAACTTTAGAGGCAGAGGTAATTGAAAATCTATCTCTTATTCCAACTGATCTTGCCTCTTGGTTTCCAGGCTTTATAAATCGTAGTTCATTGGTATTTCTATCTGTAATTTTGTCTACAACTGCGATAGACGTTATCAAAGACGGTGTAAGAGCGAGAGAAGTGCCTTTCTACGCAGCTCACAACTAAGTGTAATGATGACTGATGTCTAACCGAATGGTTTCTGCTCGGTCATAGTAGAAAACACGGACTACGACCGAACAGAGAACACACTTACGCTTAGTCGTCGATAGACATACCTGTGTGCCGCCGAGAAAGACACCACATCGCCTTTGATAATGCCTACCGCAGTTGTAGACGAAAGGTCAAGTAGAAATATCAATGAAGCATATATAATAATAATAATAATAATAATTTATTTCCAAAAAGATCCCAAAAGGATGCTTGGATAGTCATATAGATACATATTATATTCACAATTCAAGGAAATCGCTAATGTTGTAAAAAGATTTTGTAATTAAAAACTTATTAAGAGCTATTTTGAATTGGGCCATTGGCGAAATATTTTTTATATGAGAAGGCAATTTATTAAAAATTGTTATGGAGAAATTCCACGGGCTTCGTTGGAAGCTTGTTGTGTTACATTTGCTACCTTTAAAGGCTCCACCATGTCTGGTATTATATTCATGTGTATCACCAACCATTGGTAAAGAATGGCATCTTGCTTTTATATATACTGCTGCATAAAATATGAAAATGCAAGGCAGTGTTAATATATTATGTAATTTGGAAAATGGAACACATGAATCAGTTCTTTTTAAATTAAACATATACCTTAAAACCATTTTTTGTTTTACAAAAACTTTTTTACTTAGTCTCGCTTGACCCCAGCAGAGAACTCCGTATTTTAAAAAAGGATAAATGAATGAATAATAATCTGTTTTAGTAACCGTAGGATCTTTTGAGATCCTACAAAGTCTTCTTATTAAAAAGGCATTTTTGGTAATTTTAGAACAGATATATATGTGTCGTTCAACAGCAATTAGCATTGATTTGAAATCCTAGTAAATTAAAATCACTGACCGTTTCAAGTACCTCGTCATCAAGAACAATTGTAGGAATTTTATTCTCAGTTGTGCTTAATGATAACTGCATCAATTTCGTTTTTTGTGTATTTAAAGTTAAACCATTGTGACTGCAATATTCAGTTAAAAAATAAAGAGATTCATTAATGTTGTCATATAGCTCTGGCACTGCACTCTTTGATGACACGATGCTTGTATCGTCAGCATATATCACAATACCTTCCTCCTCACTGAATTGAACCGGAAGATCGTTAATAAATGACCTACAAAGCCCGGAAACCAAGAACACTTGGAACAAATCTCTGTCTTGATATATTGGATAAGATTATTATTTTTAGGAAAGTTTCAATTTAACATTACCAGATTGGACCAAAGAAGTGTACCCCAAAAAATTGGCTGAGATATGTTCACTTGAATATATTTTTCAAACTTACACTGACCGAATGAAAGCCAGAAGCAGCGGTATTAGAAATCTGTTATGAAATAAAATTAAAAATGTACACTTTCGTTATGAAAAATGTATTGTAGGAAATCTCCTTCACAAAATTATATCGGACTCAAGTGCAATGGCGAATGGTAAAAACGATCACAAGATGTATATTTATGCTGGGCACGAGTCCACTGTGGCACATATGCTTAGAGCACTTGGTGTTTTCTACCCCCACGTTCCAAAATTCGCATCTCATATTCTTTTCGAAGTACACAGAGAACAAAACAAAGTAGGATTCAAGGTTTGTTCAATTCATAGCCGTTTAAATATTATGTACAGGGCCGTAGCTAAAATCAAAATTTTGGTAATTATTATTATTACTAATTGAAATATTTGTATTACAGATTTATCATCAGAATTTCACAACAGTGGATCCACATCTTTTAACAATTCCCGGTTGTAGAAGCTTCTGTCCCATAAATGAATTCAAAAAGATTGTTTCTTATCTTATAATGTCTAATAACACAGCTTGCTAAACTTTTAGTTTCCACCTTTCACCGAAGTGATAAGTTTGTAATATTTTTTCAAATATCTAAAGCTTTAATATTATTAAATTATTATTTTAGTGTCACAAAATCCATTGAATATACCGATTTTATAACGCAATGAACAATGAATTAGTAAAAATAAAACAAAAATAAAGATTTTTATTGCATTTATTTTGGCCTTTTCTATATCTACGTGTTTTCAGTCTACAAGACAATAACTAATAATATGAAATTACGTTAAAAGTGCTGTTTAAACTGATTTGCATAACACCGATGATAAATAAAGATTCAAGATTATCTATATTCTAAGATCCCATATTAAACTTTTAGCTTTGAGCTAAAAGAAAATTATTTATAATAATTATTTTTGTTAGTATCAAAGAGCACTAAACGACGATATTCAGCTACTAGCTGTTGTTCAGTTTAATATCTGAACATATTCTGGTTAGTTATATTACAATCATTCCAAAGTATCTGGTTTATTTAAGCGCCGCATTAAGGTAAAATACGAATAAGAAGCGTTCATTATCTAGAAACAAAAATTTAATTGAAAATTTAACAGTGCAAGATTCGGAAACTGGTATTACCTACGTTACCTAGACTGCTATGAAAACGATATTTTGTTTTTGACAAAACTGCGTAAGTTTAGTCTGGACCAATTCACATAAAAAAATCTCAGATCATCTATGGTAAAAATCCATTTAATAAAGTTAAAGATCCTCAAAAAAACTTGCAAGTACCAAAAAGAATTAAAAATTGGGTAATGTTTTAAAAGCAGCCAAAACTATATTTTTTTCAAAAATATCGTCTCAAAAGTCTGTAATGTGATTCTTGATCCTTCATTTGCCGTTTATCCACTTTAAAAATGGCGTCGAGAGAGTTTTTAGACGTGGGGAAAAGATTTAAGATTAGTGGAGCCGCGTATATTGGTAAGTAGTATATACTCTCAAGATAAAAAATAATCTGTTTGTCTAACAAAATTACATCAACTATAAACCATCTACTAATTTTTCGTAACACCGGACTTACATTTAGAAAAGTCTGCAGTGACATAACGTACAGGTATCCCCCGTAAAGGTATACCGGCCGTAGAGATCTCATTAACAATATCATAATTGAATTTTTTATGCTCCTGTTTGTCAAATACCAGGGGCAGTCATAAATGGCGTCTCTAACAGTTACACTCTAAAACAATAAACTCGTCAACCGAAAATACAAATTCTAACAGATCCTCATTAATTCATAACCGACAATATACTCTCCAAGTATGTAAGCTTTCACGGCCGGTTCGTTCCAAATCTACTTAGTTTCCGGGCTTGTAGGCGGCGATCCATTGGTATTTCTACCCGACGTTTCGTCTACAACTGAGGTCAACATAATTCAAAGGTGGTAAGTGTCCTTCTTGACGGCTCTCAACTAAGTGTGTCGATGACTGGTATCTAACCGAGTATTTTCTGCTCGGTCGCAGTAGAATACACGAACTACGACCTAGCAGAGAACACGTTCACGCTTAGTCACCGACACTCTTACTTGCGCACCGCCTTTAATAATGTCTACCGCAGTTGTAGACGAAATGTCAGATAAAAATATCAACGGATCACGGTCTTCAAGTCCGGAAACCAACAATTTGGAACAACGTCGGCCGTGAAAGCACACTTGGTTAAAAAATACACGAGGTGTAAAAAATAAGTTCTTACAATATACTTTAATTTTACCAACCTCTGTCGATAACATTGTCCCAAAATATGTTAGAAATAATAATTGGACTATCGCTGAAACTATATATTGAATTAATCCAGAAATCTTTCCGATATCATCCGCCTTAAAAACAATCAAAATATTAAAAGGTAATGAATAACTAAGAACTAATCATTTTTTTAACCGACTTCAAAAAAGGAGAGGCTCAAATCAACATATTGTATGTATTGTTAGAAATGCATATTTTATTTCCTTTTTAGTAAATATATATTATGTAGTTTCGTGCATGCTTGCATTGTCTACGTATATCTTCACACCTACTTAACCGATTTAAATGATTATTATTGGATTCTGCTAAGCACTTTTCAACTTAAGTGCCCATGAAAGAACTATCTAAATTTGTTGATTTTTTAATCAAATATCTATAGAAAAAAGAAACTACGTATTGCAAAGCTACTAAAAAGTGAAAAATAAAACTTTTTTATAAAAAATTGAATCACCTTCAAAAATAATAATAATAATAATTCATCTTCAAAATTCAATTCCAAATATATGTTATAATAGAAAACAGGATCACGGATAATTGGAATAATGAAAATAAATCAGTTTAAACACTCACTGATTGCAACGGAAAAATATTTAAATTTTCAGGGCGCGCCAGTTTAATAAATGTACTAAATATAACGTTTTAGTAATTAAATTATCATCGAGCTCAAAATTAATTATTTTTTTCTTTGTAACAGATTTTCTAAAGGCGGTTCAATTTTTTTATAAAAAAAATTTGTCAACGTACGGATGATGCTATGTAGGCCCCTGCTGCTAAAAACGCTGTACTAAATAACATTCTAAACGCCAATAGTGGAGAAAGAACGTTTCGAAAATTGAAACAAAATTTTATAATATTTTGGTGATGTACTACACATTCCGAAAATGTTTCCTGCAAACTTTGATCATAGTAGCCTTGATAAAAAATCTCAGTTTCATTTGAAATGTCGTCACTTGTTTGGTCATCGATCAAAACATTCTTCGCCCGTGTTGTCATTAAATTATTTAAAATTCCCCTTAAAAAAAACTGTGTTAAAAAATATTTTAGCTATAAAAGGAAAATATGCGTATCTGTTCGTCACACAAAAAAATTATTTGGGGCTAACTTTTTCTAGGTATTATTCTTAAACTATTTGAAGATTTCATTTCACTTAATTATTTGCAGGTCGGGGAGTAATTAAATTATAAATAAAAGTATTTACCTATTAAAATTTCCATATCGATTGAAATTTAATGCAAATTTTCTTATATTTTCTTCGCTATCACCGATTTTCGCCATTGAAATGTAAACAAGGTTTTTAAAGTTTTGCTTTATTATTTTAAACTGACTTATAGATAATAAAATAAGGCCTATGTAAACGGAATCAACTGCCGCGAAAACAATTCCTCCCCAAACTCTGGCAACTGACTGCACGAAGAAAACAATTTCAAAAGTCGGACTTTCCTGTACGTCAAACGGGTACCAGCTATCCGATGGAAATTGTCGCGTTGCGTTTTCTTCATTTTTCATGTTTTGTATGGCTGGGCCGACATTCCAAATTGTACACGCTAAAAATTATTATAAGTTTAGATTTTCCTGTAAACTATCGGTTAAGCCCAATATTCTCTATTTTTTGTAAATTTTAGGCTCAGTAGTTTCAGAAATAAGGGGGGATGCTCGATTTTCGTATATTTTCTTTAATATCTTTCAAACTGCGCATTTTGAAGTTATAAAAAAAATATGTATTTGTATCTCTCATAACGAACCCTTTGATTTGATACGTCACTTAATTTTTTTTTATTTACTAGTTTGCCCCTCAAAATTAACCCCCAAAATCGGAATTTGTTTATTTATGGCATACGTGCGTGACTGGGTCATTTAACTCTACGCATGTACCAAATTTTATCTTTTTTCTTCCAGTAAATTAGGAGAAAATAAGCTATGACAGACAAAGACAGACACAAGAGTGATCCTATTAGGGTTTCGTTTTTTCATTGGTTGTACAGAACCCTACAAATGGAGCGTGTAGTTCACATTACACACTACAGAAGTGAAACTTCTAGTCGCACGAGTCATTAGACACGGATATATATAGCTATACAAACATAATCTTATGTGCAAAGCACCATAACAAAACACGAATTTTGTTTTCGAGACAAGCGTGGCGGGAATCTATGGTGTTATGCTGTATGATTAATGTAAGAATTTGCAGTGCTGTTAATTATTTTTGAATCTTTTATACCTGCTATTGTATGGATGGTCCAAAACGTAGCGAAATTGTCAGAATATTTCAAATATTTTTTTATTGTCACACCCCCGTCTAGAAATGTTTCAGACGATGCTTGAAATGAACTATGCATTTCTTTCAGTATTTCTTGAAATTCTGAATGTTTTACTTTAAAGAACAATAGCTGAATTAAAGACGAAGTACATAAATACGCGTCTATAAGGCCGTACATACTAAAATTAAAGTACGCATTAAAATAAAGAGCAAAAAATTGCTGAAAAATCAACAGTAGCACAAATACAAAATAAAAATTGCTTAGGATATCTGTGTAAAAAGATTTCGATTCAAAGAGAGGCCAGAAGCCTATAGTTTTCAAAATAAAAATATGAACACCCATATAATTCTGTTGTGTTTTAAACTCCATATTTAAATTCTGGAGCGGTATACTTCAAAGTTCTTTAAATGTCTCAACTTTATTCCAAAATTTTCCTCAAAAACAGAAATAACACTGACCAAATTTTGTGGGTTATTAAACGTCGGACAGATGGAGCATTTTCTTTTATATATAATTCTTAAAAAAATATTTGATAAATACTTTGGTAAAAGTTTTTAATTGCTGTCTGACAAAAACATTTGGACACTCAATTAAATGTATTTAACACTTAACATATTTTGGGCATATTGAATATAGGATAATTATGATGATAGAACTCGTTTCCAGGACCGGCTCTTAAAAAAATCGAAAAAAAAAATAATTTCAGTAGAACAAGAACAATAATAAGGAAAAGTGAAAACAGTTATTTCTTTATAAGAAAGTGACTGATAAAAAATGAATTGGTTTTCGTACACGAAGTATCACAGTTCGCTTTAAAATTGGAAATAGTATATTACAATGCAAGGGCAGGAATTTCAGCTTTCTGGCCGTGTGGTGTATACTATTTTTCTTTATACCTGGTCGAAAGTACGTACTTTCGTATCAGTGTGCACGAGAAAACTGTTTCGGCCCGCTGTGACAGATGGCGTGCGAGTAATTCCACCAGTGCATAAATGTTAGGCTTTCTATCTTAAAATCGAAGCCGAAAGTACGTACTTTCAACCGAGTATGTGTATCTCACCAAAAACCCAGTTTTCTAAAAAACATCAAAATGGGTTTGTGACTCAGATTCTAAAATATGCTCTCGGGTTTCGAATTGTGGCCGCAAAATGCATTTAGTTAGTGCTTTTATTATCTGTGATTAAGCATTACGCTTCACAGAATATGGCTAGCTGGTAAAAAATTAAAAAAATACATTTTTTTCCCTTGTATTGTATTAAAAAACGTAATATTCATCAATATTTCTTCACAACACGTCACGAGATTTCGAATTATGGGACGGCAAATTAACATTTTGAAGTCTTTCTTTACAAACTCATGTTAAAAATACTGACAAAATAGGCTTACTCAATAATTTTCTTCAAATTTAAAAATAAATAAATATAATATTAATATATAGTCATTTTGTCTCAACTAGGATCTATGTATGTCGAATCTAACATAAGTAGAATAGCCCAAGGTAAAAAATAAAATATCGTCATTTTTCCCAATTAGGATCCATGTAACATCTAATTGGGACCGAAGTATGATCTCTTCTTGTGAGAATTTCCACCATATCAGGGGTAAGTTGTTACACTAGACTTAAGTTTAGTTAATTTCTGTGATGTTTATGCAATTAAAGAAGGTTGAAGGCCTAAATATTATATCATTATGACAATTCAATTAGTAATTCTTTTTATTTCTATCTGTTAACGTGGTTTGTGTCTTTTTTGTGACAACAAACAGTCTCAAGTGGACCCAACAATTAATTGACTTACTTAAAAAAAGACCTCGCTTAACGCTGCTTCGCTTAACGCTGTTTCAGTATTACGCGATTTCTAAAAAAAGTTTAGCAACTATAACGTAATTTATGTATCAATTTATACAAAATGATTCAAATGTCGATAGCAGTTCAAAAACAAGACAAAGTGTCATTGATGCAATATCTTGCTATCGACAACAGCTTGCTGAACAAAACAGAAAAAGGCAAACGAGCTTAGATGACTTCGTCACAAAAAACAAAATATGTCAAATGAGGAACTTTCTCATTACAATTTCTCGAACTTTTATTTGATTTTTATAAATGTTTTATGAACAAAAATCGATACATATTAGCAAGTAATAAATCTGTAATTAATGTGATAAAAAAGTATTTAACAATGTTACAAAACTAAACAAAAAGAAACTAAAAAATTTTCTTAATTTCAGTTCTTTTTCATTTATGCCTATTATCTACTTATTAAGATGACCTCGTTTAGCGCTGTTTCGCATAGCGCAAGAATTTATTATTAGTGTATTTGCCATATGGCAACATACACTATTGGCATCGGTCGGATGGCGGGACCTAGGGGTCGGACCAAAATTTCTCGATGTTTCATAACCTCCTAAACACTTTGGCACCATTTTTAAAAATGTTTATATATATATGTATATACAGGGTGTCTCACCGAACGTTGGCTAACATGGGTAACTTTGTTATTAGTGGAGATAGAAAGTCGGTTAAATGGGCAAAGTAGTGCAGAAAATTGGGCTCATTAACATCCCGTCGAAAAAACAATTGAATTTTGATACCCTATGAATTTATTCAGAAAATAGTGAAAATTGCCATTTATGAAAACTGGCCATAACTTTTTTATTTATGAAAATATTTGAAAATTTCATTAACCATTTTTTGATAACTTTTTAAGGTCTTTTCAGTGGCGTAGGTTTAATTTTTTTATTTCCACTACATAATGAGATATTGACATGAACTTTAGTTTTTCTTATGGACGGCATTTTTGATTTTCAGATATTCGAATTCTACTTATTTTTCTGAATAATTTGACATAGCATATCCTATATCTAAACCAATCAGAAGCTTCAAAACTGACAAAAATAGCTTTTTGGCGTTATCAAAGTGTGCCGTGTAAAACAAAATTTGTTGAAACAAATACATATCGACAGGTTAACAATCTGTCGAGCGATCGCTACAGTTTTGCTAATTCATTTTGTTTGATTTACTCTCTAAGATGGCTCAAGTATTCTCAAATTTGGGGAAACAGGCTATTTTTGCGCATACATTCAGCGTAACAAAAATACCACGTGGGTCCAAGCAGAACACTTGAACCTTTATCCAGAAAGGCGACAGCCTTATTCAATAACTTTTAGGAACTTTTCTCCATTAATTTCAACGTTTGATAAACCTAATTCTTCTTTACAGTGTTGAATGTTGCCTTTTTTCTTTAAAAATGAACCGTATACCTTTAAATTTCTATTTAAGTTCCTAAAAGTTATTGAATAAGGCTGTCGCCTTTCTGGATAAAGGTTCAAGTATTGTATTTGAGCCCACGTGGTATTTTTGTTACGCTGAATGTATGCGCAAAAATAGTCTGTTTCTCCAAATTTGAGAATGCTTGAGCCATCTTAGAGAGTAAATCAAACAAAATGAGTTAGCAAAACTGTAGCGATCGCTCGACAGATTGTTAACCTGTCGATATGTATTTGTTACAACAAATTTCGTTTTACACGGCACACTTTGATAACGCCAAAAAGCTATTTTTGTCAGTTTTGTAGCTTCTGATTGGTTTAGATATAGGATATGCTATGTCAAATTATTCAGAAAAATAAGTAGAATTCGAATATCTGAAAATCAAAAATGCCGTCCATAAGAAAAACCAAAGTTCATGTCAATATCTCATTATGTAGTGGAAATAAAAAAATTAAACCTACGCCACTGAAAAGACCTTAAAAAGTTACCAAAAAATGGTCAATGAAATTTTCAAATATCTTCATAAATAAAAAAGTTATGGCCAGTTTTCATAAATGGCAATTTTCACTATTTTCTGAATAAATTCATATGGTGTCAAAATTCAATTGTTTTTTCGAAGGGACGTTAATGAGCCCAATTTTCTGCACTACTTTGCCCATTTAACCGACTTTCTATCTCCACTAATAACAAAGTTACCCATGTTAGCCAACGTTCGGTGAGACACCCTGTATATATATATATATATTTATATATATATATATATTTATATATATATATATATATATATATTTATATTTATATATATATATATATATATATATATATATATATATATATATATATATATATATATATATGTGTACGGGCAATAACTTTCGAAAGAGTTAATTGATTTTAACGAAATTTGGGCCACGTATTGAAATCCATCAGCGCCAGAAGCCTATTTAAAATGGGCGTAATCGGGCCATTTTAAGGGTAGTTTTTAGGGGTTGAAAAATGTTTTTGGGCCCCAAAATACCGAAAAAATTCTCAGAATCGTTTCAAAATTGACATTTAACCCGTTAGTAGCAATTAAAAAGTGTCCCTAAAATTTTAATAAAATCGGCCCAACAGGACCGGACTTACAAATTTTTTGAAAACAATAATTTGTAGATAGTGACATATTTATTGAAGGGTGTATTTAATTCGGTGTAGACGTTAGATTGATAATAATATTGCAGTTAAGAAAAAAAATGTTATTTTAAGGGGTGTATTAAGGAGTCAAATTTTTAATTTTGCCCAAAAACCAACTTAAGTTCGCGTAATAAAACCACACTGCCTGTATAAGCAAATACACTATATTGTCGGCAGGGTTTTGGCACTGCGACCCGGGTTTTTATTATTAGAATGTATCTCTCATGTTAAATGGGGTCTTACTGTACCTGCAAACAAAATTTAATCCAGATCTGTTGCGTCATTCACGGTTGAAACAAAGATTTTTACACTTTATTGGTTAAAACACGAAATATCTATAACTTACCATTGCATGTGTTTGAAGTTTTCAATAAGTAAAAAACAATTCACAATATCACTTTGATAATTATTTCGTAGGTTGATGTAATAAAACTGAATTAATAGTTTAATTATGTAACAAGTTAGATTATTACGCATTATTATCGTCACTTGCAGAAGTTTAGTACAAAATAAAAACAATTTTATAAACACCAATTACTGTATCAATTATAATAAACTGCTTCATATTGACGATAAAAAATTATTGAATATTTTTTTATTTGATGTGTCGTTTCTACATAATATGTAGTTTGTATAATTTGCACTGATAAATAAAAAAAAACCGGTCAAGTGCAAGTCAAACTCGCGAGAAGAGGGTTCCGTACTATTCCGTTTTCCGTGAGTACTTTAAGACTTGAGATTTTCGTTTCAATTTTCCAGTGAACTACAGGTGAGACCCAAATTTTAGGCGCAGTTGTTTCGGAGATAAGGGGGGAGATGATCAATTGTTCATCTATTTTCTTAAATAACTTCAAAACTATTTATGTTAAAATTATAAAAATAAATATTTTTGAGACCCTTACGACACGCCCTTTCATTTCATATATCACACGGTACAGTTTGCCAAACTTTTTTTTTTAATTTTCTAATTTACCCCTCAAAAATGACCCCCATGTTAAAATTCATTTATTTACGTTACACATCCGTCTTACGATTACCGACTTACGTATGCGTACCAAATTTCAACTCAATCGGTTCAGTAGTTCGGCGCAAATTGGCTTTGACAGTGGGACGGACAGACACACGAGTGATTCTATAAGGGTTCCGTTTTTTCCTTTCGAGGTACGGAACCCTAAAAATAGTGGAATTTATTAAATGCATTGCTCGGATTGTGATGCCATTTACATACAGACAGGGCGTACTTTCAAATTAAAAATGATGGAACGCGCAAAGGTAATAGGAAAACTCAGTCACAACTAGAGCTGCAATCGTGAGTAGTATTTTGTACACGATCACTCACATTCATTCACGATTTTTTTCAAACTTTCACACTCACGGCGTGTCACGGGAAATTTTACGCACGATTTGCACCTCCAGTCTTTACGACTCACTGCATTGACCAGTGATTCTCAACCAGTGCAGCGGCACTTTTGTGTACAGCCAAATTTTAGAAATGTATATAGTAAAAATTATAATGCTTTTTATTATTACGAGTAAAGTTTAAATTAAAAAAAAGTATTTATATATGTGAATATGTTAAAATTATTAAATAATACAATTTAAAAAGAAAATGTACAAATCATTTTAACAGGAATAATTAAGTATTTACATCCATAAAAAAATTTAATTACTTGTTTTGTAACGCGTTCTTTCTTAGAATCATAAACTGATTTTTATGCCTCAAGGCTGCCCATTCTTTGTGAGCGTTTTCATACAAACTTTCCTTT
Organism: Venustoraphidia nigricollis; assembly: GCA_034508555.1. NCBI lineage: Eukaryota > Metazoa > Arthropoda > Insecta > Raphidioptera > Raphidiidae > Venustoraphidia > Venustoraphidia nigricollis. Next base: position 546,535 of record JAVRKA010000068.1, read on the forward strand.
AAACTTACCTTTTTCTTTGTCTGTCGCCAAATTTTGAAATCTGTAAAAGTGTGTCGTGACAAAAAAAAAATTAAGAATCACTGGCAAAAAAACTTACGCTACTAGAAAATGTTGAGATCCAAAAAGCTATTAGAAAAAATAAAAATATATCAAATGATTAACTAGATTTTAACTTATCACCCCTCCTACAATTAGTTTACAAGTAGGTACATGGTAAACCCAAATAATTACAGGTCAACTTTCCATGCATGTAAAATGCAAATATCTAATTTAGTATATATTTTATATTTAAATTATTACGGAATTCGGACGAGGTCATTTAAAATCATTGTGTGTTATTACCAGTGTTGCCAGATTTTTTTCAGGCAAAGTCGGATTTTGAAACATTTTGAGTAAAAAAACCGTATATCAGTAGTTTTTAAATACTTATCCTTTTATTTGAGTTTCAAATAAAATTTATATGACAACAGATAGTCAAAATAGCCATAATAAAAGGGGGTATTCTCATGTGACCACTTCGAAAAATCGATTTTTTTTTCATATTTCAATAGTAAAACCTATCGAAAATATGCTGTGAAAAATAGAGATCGAAATTCCTAGTTTTAAATAAATTACAACTCATAGTCGCCGACTAGCCGTATAAGCGACTTATTGGCTCTTGAAACTTTAAACGCATTTATCTGGAAACATTATTTTCTAAAACTGTCATGGTCCTAAAAAAAAAGTATTCAACCGATTGCTTTGAAATTTATATATGTTCTTCTACTCATTAATGGTTATCGTCCGTACCAAAATTGCTTATTTTCGAAAATATTTTCTTATTTTTTTTAAACGATTTTTAACAAAAAAATTAACAAAAAACAAATTTTTTTCTGCAGTCCGCTATTTTTTTTTTTTTTAATGAAATTGATTAATTTTGGTAGGGACGATAACGACATCCCTATTGAACCATGATCCATTCGATTTTTTTATTTCAGACAACATGAACAACCGCATTACCATGATCAGTGACCTGCTTTTTTTTAGTGTCTAATTTAATTAAAAAAAAAAAAAAAAAATATATATATATATATATATATATATAAAATGTAAAATAAGAGAAAAAAATTTTTTTTTATACAGTTAAAGATACAAACAATACTTACCCCATATATTACCATACTCTATATATTTATTAGTACAGTGTAAATAACCCCTAGTTGCTGCACACTGTTTAAAAAAAAAAAAAAGCATATAAAAAATTAAAATGATTGAATGTTATTGTCGTCTAAAAAAAATTCCCTAAAAAGAGGTAAAAGATATGCGTTCACATGAGAATACCCCCTTAATGAAAATACGTTACTTTACTATACTAATAACAATAACTGTCTGGTTTACCCTGTAGTTAGGCAGTCGAGTCTTCAGAGGAATATAAATCATAAAAGCGGTACTAAGTCTGTCCTGCGCGGGACATTTAGTTTTGAGCTAAAAATCGGGACGTCTGGAAACGCTGGTTAAGTTACTAAAACAGACTGTGAAATTAAAAAAAAAATCTTTATATTCATATTATTACATTAAAATCAAAATTTACAAATATAATATTTTCGTGTATTAACATAAAATAATAATATATTTAATGATTACTACGAGTTGTTAACATAACAACTCGAAATATGAGCAATTATAGGACTTACAAATTCATGGCAACAATTAAACAATATTCTAACAATATTTTGAGAACATTATTATTTTAAAGTCAATGAATTTACACTATTTAAAAAAATAAGTTTATTCGATAAATCTATATATTGTTAGTGCGATGACCAAGTCTTTAAATGTGGCATCCACGGAGTATAGACACTTTTTTAGACATTTTCTTTGAACTCCTCATATTTATACTTCGTGATGCAAACATTGGAAAGAATGGGAGTCTATAGAACGCATTATAGGGGTGTTTTTTTTCACTAGTCAACCCGTGCCTAAATTAAGTTGCAATGACGTAACAGGTTCGCGGGACCCCATAAAGTTACGGGTCTCCGAAATTTATTCTGACCCTGCGAAGATCAATATTAAGTAAGACATTATTTTTGCCTATGAAATTTTTTTGGGTTGTGATTGAAAAAAATTTGCTGGAGCGTTCTTTTTGCCAGTTGAACATGGGGCCCGCTTCTTGAAGTTACGCCACTGTAAAAGTCGGTTGATTGTACCATTTACCAACAATATTTAATAATAATTGTGATTTGCCTCTCAAGCAAATCATATAAATTATGCTTTTCATTCATTTAAAATACCCTTCAAAAAGAAAATCACAGCTAAAAAATTGTCAGTCCAACGTAAAAATATTTAATAAATTTTTTTAAACTATGTAAGAGTATCGATTACTAGTCTGACCGGGTGTTTTCTACTCAGTCGCAGCAGAAAACACGTACTACGACCGAGCAGAGAATACATTACGTTTAGTCATCGACACAGACACCTGTAAGTCGCCAAGAACGACACTTCGCCCGCTGCCACACCGCCTTTGATAATGTCTGCCGCAGCAATGGACCACAACCTACAAGCGCGGAAGTCAAGAAGTTTTAAATACCTAGAGTTAGTGCTTCCATCCCGAGAATACGAATTTGACAGCGTTTATCATAAATAAATCTTTTAAACGTTTCGTGAGATATTTAGGACGGATCTTTTTTATTAGGACACGCGGTATATAAAAATGTTTACGAACCAATACGAGCAGTGTTAAACGAGGTACGCCTGTATCTTGTGCTTGGATGACAATGTTTTTAGTATGATTCTCTATTTTGTTCAACATATTATATATATATAATTAATATATTGCAATAAATACACTCTTGCTAGTTTTACTCAATGTTTCTTACGGTAAGTACAAAAATAGTTGAATACACTGTGTTCTCTCTCATACACGCAAAACAGTTCAGAGAAAATAAGTTAAAAATAATTTAATAAACTGGACTACCTTCATTCTAATTCCCGTTGGCCTGTATTGGGTAGAGTCAAACACAACAAACCGCTTACTGAAACAACACAAAAAAAAGAAATAATTGAGTCATTTTTATTATGAGCTTTGTAAAATAATTATTGTAAAATGAAAAATAAAATTACCTAAGAGCATAAATGCAAACAAAACAATAGGAACAATACAGTTCAAATCAATCAAGAATCCGAAGAGCAAATTTCCGAGTAGAGCCCCTCCTCTGCCCCACGTCAGTGACAGCGCTGCTGCCATTACTCTGTAAAAAAATACAATAATTAAGGACAGAAATAACTGGTTAATTTATTCATAATTTATAAATCGATATACATTATTTCTGGGGCGGATCTAGGTTTTCGGAACCTAGGGCTTATTGAAGTCCAACAGGACGCAATGTTTTGTTAATTTGTTAATTTAAATTGAGGTTTAAAATTAATTTTTGATAAAATCAAAATCGGAGTTAAAATTTGGTGACCTGATCAAACAAATTCACCAAAATATTGTCAAAAATCACCCAAAAATTTGTCAAATTCCATCCAAGAATATGATGTTAAAATTTATCCAAAAAATTGTCAAATTTCACCGAAGAATATTATATTAAAACTCACCCACAAAAATTTCAATGTACACCCAAGAATATTGTGTAAAATTTCACCCAAAAAAAATGTCAAAATTCACCCAAAAAATGGTCAAAATTAAACCATGATAATAATAAACATTAATATTAGCTATTTTTTACTATACGATAAGTGTTGATTGCTAATGAAAAAGTATTAAAAAAATTATAACGATAATTCAATTTTTGTGGACCCTGGGGCTTAAACCCTACAAGTCTCCATGTAGATCCGTCCCTGAATGGCTTAAAGCTAGCTGTTAAGGGTTTCATTTAAAAAATTGTATCACGAAATAACAATCTGTGTTATTAATAGTTTCTATAAAAGACAATCAATTATTATTAATTATCCTAAATATGACTTGAAATATTGTACAATTTGTTGAACACGTGCATTCTTGTAAAAAATCAATAAAAACCACTACGATATACGAAAAACACTTAGCAAATTGCTTTAATAAAATATGAACTACAAAATGTGCTGTCTTCAAAATACGCATTGCTCACCAAGTTTGCACGCCTCCCACCTGAGTATTTTATCATTCTTAAATACCAACTTGCTATTATTTTGACATATACACAAGAGAAGTACCGACTCAAGAAAACAGCAATCTCTTTCTTCATTACTTTCTCGATAAAGTAGAAAATTAATTACAACAAAGCATCCATGAAACTTGAAGAGTGATAAAACACTCAATACAATATATTAAAGATAACCACTTACACTTTTTCTCGCCTTACGTTTCGCTAACCGCGTTAGCATCATAAGGATATGATCATTCCCATCTCCTGATAATGCTAGCATGATAATAGCGAAAAAGTTTAGTGGTTATTTTTACATCAGATCATGTATTACTCAGTTCCGTATGACAGTGACCAAGGTCACTGAGGCCAGGGGAAGAACAAGCTATAGAACAGTCATAGCAAATTATAGCTATTCTACTGTTTATTAATTTAGTCTTACGAACTATACCGTAGTGAACAATTTACTCGTCAATAATTAAGAAACATTACCTGAGGTTAGTCGGGAATAAATCGACCATGACGCAATAAACGGTGCTGATTCCTAGACTGGTTAACGCCTCAAAAATACACGATAAAATCAAATTTTGAGTTGCGTTCTTCACAAAATATAGACCCATAGTGACAGCGGCAGCCACAAGTAGACTGAATACTGAAACGCAAACATTCAAAAACCATAGAAGACATTGTATTATGAAAAGCGCAGGTGATAACAAGTCAAGGTCACGTCGTTACAGTTTTTGAGATACATTTTTACACGTAAAAAATGATACCTAACACTCATTTAATACAACAGAACCACGATATTTCAAATCCTGGGAACGTAAAAACATCTAATAATTAATAAAGATATCTGCTCCCTTCTTCTCAGGCCCTGATACCTACTTTACTTAAAATACGAATTTTCTACAAATTAAATAAATTATGGAGCTCTCAGTGTGTACTTTTACCTCTAGTTGTAACATGTGCATTTAACTTAGTCTCGTCAACTCAAATTTTCAAAATACATAAATGAAACATCGCGAAGCAAAACTGTAGGCTTTTACTTAAACCGTCTTTAAGTTGAATAAAAATTGACAACTCAAACTTTTTAACACTTTTTTTGAACTTGAACTTATCGCGGTCCTACTGTACATCGCATGAAGCATGGAAATTACTGAAGCTGTTTCGTTTTTGTTTGAACGGTTAATTTATAGAAGGTCTCAATTTTTTCCCACTTTGATCTCAAATATTTCAAAAAACCATTTACTATAGTCATAAGGTGTGTTTGGTATCGCGATCTAGTGTAAAAAGTGTTAACACTATTGCGTCTGTTATACAAAAGTGTAACCGTGGTATTTATATCTAACGTACACTTGTCAGTGTAAACACTGAGTTATCTACTCTACACTAAAATGATGTCAAACTCTTGAATTCGTCGAAAAAAATATAAAGTGCTACTTAAAACGAAGCTGGGTGCCCCTCGACGTCCTATTGATTATTATCTAACAAAAGAAAAAAATCTAATAAAACGTAGGAAAAGTTTTTCGAGTGGACATTCTTATAATAATCAAACAAAAACTCTATTTTGAAATGTTTGACTCTTATTTTTAAGCAAGTATGGGCCAGAAGGGGTGTCGTCAAATCATGAAACTTAAAATACTTTTTTTTTATTTTATAATACAATTTTGCCATAATTTGTAAGTCGTTTTATTCGTGTAGGTACGGGTTACGGTTCTATTCATGCATTGAATTCACTGATTTTCTTTAATCCTCGAATAATATACCTACGTTTGTTTAAAAATTAAATAATAACAACATAATATTTTTTGATCTTAAATTGATTTTTTTTAAGTGTACCATAGATTGTACCAAAATCACGCGGAACCTTTAAAACAACAATATTCCTGTTGAGCTGAAGTTATTGCCCTTTCCTAAATTTAAAAGAGAGCTGAAAACTCTGCTAATTAAATCTTGTTTATATTCAGTTAATGAATTTTATTCGATTAATTATAATTATTAAAACTACTTCTGTTGACGAATCCTACTTAACTGTTATGTCGGGTAATAAATATATTCTATTTTATTCCATCTGTTCGCCTGTAACTTGAATACGGTAAAATGTAAGAAGATGAAATTTGGAAAACAGCTAGTATTGTGTTTTACAGGTATTCTAGGGGTCGTTTTACCAGTAAAAAAAATGAAAACGAAAAAAAAGTGTTATTTTTAATGACTTTTTTGTTTTTAACGAAAAAACCCAAATAAAATGAAAATCGATTCAAGAAGAAATTGAAAATACTCACCTAAAAAGAACTTAGCCCCAAGTCGATGAACGCAGAGCGGTAACCAGAAGCTAGTTGGTATACAAGCAAGTCCAATGATTAGCGTGTGTAAAAACACCGAATTGTCCAAAGGTTCGCCGCAAAAAATTTCGGTGTCGGTACCATTGCCTTGATTCACAACAATACTCGACACCTCACAGACAGATGCTGTCTCTCCTGGATACTGATTTTCGAATTCTTCGAAACGGTAAAATAATTCCGGGAACCAAATCATCAGTGTGTAGTAGCTGGCAGACAAAATCATTTTAATAATTAATCAGCAATTAACAAGGGTGGTACAATTTTTTTGGGTGAATTTTGACGATTTTGATGTTATTAAAAATAAATTTTTCAATGAGCTCTAGGCCCCAAAAACCTGAACCCGCCCCTGGGTTGATACTAAAACAAGACAGGTACCTGGTCGTCAGTCCAAACTGAATGGCACACGTGATAATGGTGTACTTGAGGTGCGGCGGCTTGCACAACAGTTTCGTCTGCAGCCAAATCTCTTGCATTAACAGTTTCAACTCCTTCGGCTTCCTCATGCTGAGGCTTCGCACACTTCTCTGTGACTGCTGCGATATAATACTGACAGTACGGACTTTCTCCCTTAAACTACGCACCTGACAAAAGACAAACAAATAATTGAATCCAAATGAGCAAGCATTACGACCCGGTTTGTTTCAAATCTTCTTGGTTTCTGGACTTGTAGGCCTTGGTCCATCGGTATTTCTGCTTGACGTTTCGTCTACAACTGCGGTAGACATTTTCAAAAGCGGTGTGGCAGCTGACGAAGTTTTCTCATTGGAGACTAAAAGGTGGGTTTGTCAATGACTTGTGCTTAACCGAATGTTTTCTGTTCGGTCGTAGAAGGAAACTGACTACGACTGAGTAGAGAACATCGACAAAATTACCTTTGAGCCGCTAAGGAGGAAACTTCGCCCGCTGCCTCATCGCTTTTGAAAATGTTGTAGACGAAACGTCAGATAGAAATATCAATGAACTACAGCCTACAAGCCCGGAAACCAAGAAGTTTTAAAATAACTAAATAATTTTGAAAACAGTTTATAGTCATTTCTTATCAACAATAATTATACTATTTATTTATTTAAACGCAACAAACAAGTCAAAGTCTAATTAAGTGTAAGATTATAGAAAATTAGGATAAGATAGGCAACTAGGAGTTTTGATCATGACCTTGAATAAGGAACGGTCTCGATATTTATCTGGAATTAATTGAGGGAAACCATGGAAAGCCCCCACAAGATGACCAGTACAGGAATTACCATTTCTCGGCACGAGGCAGTAAGGAAGGGCCCCAGCCACATTTTCCTCCGCCGGGATTCGAACCGGGCACCTCTCGAGTGCGAGTCCAATGCTCTCACCATTACGCTACACCGTGGCTTTTAAATACAAAACAATAAGGAGAGACATTACACTGTTGCTTACATGTAACTTACTGGAAACGATCCTGCCGAGTCTCCAGTGTTCATGGCGTACATATCCTTAAGGACTTCGAGAGCAGTGTCCGGTTCGCCGCATTCCAACAGAAACTTGGGACTCTCCGGGAACATAAACAGCCACGTGCCGATCAACAAACTAGGCAAGGAGCAAACGGCTACGAAAAGATTCCAACTCGAGAATCGAAAATGAGGCTCATCGATTCGAAAGTCCAACGGAATTATTAACCACGCGATTGCTTAAAAAAATAATGACCATTACTTTAAATATTATTCTTTCAAATCGGATTGCTATCACTAAATATGCGTTCAACTTGGCGCTCGCAACGATAGCCATTGCGTTCGACATGACGCGGTCGCAATTAAGCGTCATGCAGACGTCACAGATAGTACGTTCATCGAGCTCACGAAGCCCATAGTTATTAAAAGAACACAGGTCACCTCGTTCCATGAACGACGTCAGCTGGCAGATCGTTCGTATTTTCATCAGCCACGCAGTCTCAATGAACAGTCCTTTAGATGACGTCATCCCCCTATCAAACGGGACGAGGTCACCTTCTTAGAAAAACATAACCTTACTTTGCTGCGGAACAATATGTTTTTTATGCTACAATGGTAGCCATATTTGTTGTGGTTCACAAGTCGTTCTGCAGCGTTTGTAAGCTTGAAAGCAGCAAAATTAGCTTTACGGGCGCCAAATTAAACGCGCCCTAAAAAACTTTGGAAATTTTATAAATAATACACACCTGGTAATAGAATTATTCCGACTGTCCAAAACAACTCCATCCAACATAAAATTCTTTCTCTATATTTTGTTGGCTGAAATTCACCTAAATAAGGGAAGCATATACCCATTGCGCCCGTGATACTGCAAAAAAGTAATACAAATTACCAAGTTTTAAATAAATGACCATAAGTATTAGAACTTTTGTGTAGGTAATTTAATTTGCACTGATTTTTCACTCGGCACTTAGTTAGTAGAACATAATTAGTAATAACAGATACTTAAAAACACTTGAAAATTCTACAAAATTTATTATTAAATTATTTCTCGACGATCGTTTCGGACAATAAGTCCATTCTCAGGAATACCTGAGGATGGACTTATGGACAATAAGTCCATCCTCAGGAATTCCTGAGAATGGACTCGGACAGAAGCGATCGTTGAAAAATAATTTAATAATAATTTTTGTAAAATTTTTAAGTGTTTTTTTTATTTTTCTTTTATTATAAAATATTTGTTAAGAAATTATAATCTGCAAAAATAATAACAAAAAATAATCGTACCCGAAACCATTGAAGAATCTGAAAAGCATAAATAAGGAGAAATGCTGACACAGGCTGGAGCCTACTCCACAAAATCCATCGAGGAGAAGGGCGCTAATCAGCACTAAGCGTCGACCCTTCGTATCAGCTAAGCAACCCCAAAAGTACGATCCAATCACCATACCTGCCAGACAAAAATTCATATTATACACAGCAGGAAAGCTACACTTTTGCCACCATTGTTAAGAAACGCCCATCGTTACAATTCAATATTAGCAAAATTTATTTTCAAACAACTATCACCGTCAGGACTTAAACCCGAAGCTTTCCACTTTCTCGGCGGAATGAGTTATCAATTACTCTACAGTGACATATCCAAGCAATCATAATTTTTCATATTTAAAGCATATTTGTTACAGTTTTCCACATCACATAACAATGAGAGTTTCTTAACGTAGCAAATTTAACAATGGATGTTCCTTAACAAAGGTAGCAAATGTAACAATGAGAGTTTCTTAACAAAGGTAGCAAATGTAACAATGAGTGTTTCTTAACAGAGGTAGCAAACGTAACAATTGGTGTTTCTTAACAAAAGTAGCAAATCTGTGATTAATTAGTCTTACAAAGTACACCATTGCTAAAACTTCACTAGATTGTTGATAGATAGATAGATTGTAGATTATAGACGCTCAATTCACTATTATTAATATTATAGTTGAATGAATATCAATACCACTAAAAACCCATATATGTGACCTAAATTATAGATGCCAGTAAGAAAAACATTTATCAATATATAAACAGATACAAAACTCTTTTAATTATACGTTTCAGAAAAAAAGAAATTAAATATTATAAATAGATGTCTACCAATTTATTGATCTAAAGTTACTACGAGTTTTCCTATTAATCTACAGTTTGATAACATTTACTAAATGACCTTTTTCAATATTTAATAACTTACAGTGTACTAAAAATGGAAACATAATCGAATCTTTTTAGAATGTATATTTTATAGACGATCTTTTAATCTCTATTATGGACAACACAAAAATAACAAATCAATCGCATATCGACTATACTAGCACTTATACAGAGTGTCTGACGGAATGCGGTACATAGGAAACATCGCAACAAATTAAATATTAAGATTGTAGTCGGTACGAAGGATTTATAAAAAGTTCATCCGGAGTTAGAATACTGTATGTTAATTAGCATTTAAATTCAATTCACATATGGCATTATATATATTTATTGTATATTTTTTCTTAACAACCTGATGAATGTTTAAATCCGGATTGAAACATTGTTCATTATTAAATTTTTTTCATTTGTGTGTTTCTAGTCGTTTAATTTTATCTATTTTACCTCTTATGATATTAGTACAGATATACGTACCAAACATCGGAGCGGCAGTGAGCCAACCCTTATCGGCTGAGGTCATTTGAAAGTCGCAAGTGGCAGATGGCAACACGAAAGACAATATCGTGATTCCCACTGCCGTATTCAGATAAATCATCCCGCAGACCGCCAACAGCAGGTAATGGAACAGACCGAAACCTGAAAAACACCCAATGCTGTATATATCACAAAAAATGAACTGTCTGATATCAGCTTTAAGCTTCTCTTTTTGATCATTTGTCTTTCATGCAGCATCTTTCACACAGAGTGAAACTTCTGAACACAAAATGAAACAATAGTAGAGAATGAATTCATTAGTGAACCAATCCAACAATGTTGAATTTCGGCATTCGCATAATTCACTCGCGCTCCGAATGAACGGAGAGAACATTCACTCCGGTTTAGCCATTTTGTCTCGCGTCTTGTAGCGGACAGACTTGGGACTACGACACCGCATAGTGAAAATATTCTGTCTGTGTATGGGACAAAATACTATTCAAGTGGAACGACCAAAACACGCTGCTGGTTTCGGAGAATTTCAAAAATTATTAATGTCTTTGGAACCACAAACTCGGCGAATTTAAAGACAGAACATTACGAACAAATTCTATAAAATCTGTAATTAATGATTTAAGGCTGTCGGAACGCTCTGAATTTAAGCCAAAAATAGAGCTTCGGCTGTCAACTGATTGTAGACTTATTCGTCAACATTCTGCAAAAATTCTTTCTCTATAAGAAAGATAAAGGACAAATCTAGGTCTCTAATGGACTACTTTTGTTATTTATGTACGATTTACTAGAAAAAAATTGGCATTAATTGTGCCAAAAAAACACACGTTTTCAATGTCATACTACGACCTTATTCGTACTTATTTCACAAAACTGTTCCATCACAAACCTAAAGTGACTCTGCCTTTTTCGGAAAAGTTTTTTAAATCTTCAAAACATTTCCCAAACTTAGAGTAATCAATTGACAGCGGCACCCTTGCAACAACATTGTTTAGCCTCGTAGTTGACACCAGCCAAAAATTGAGACGTGCGGATGATTTGAGCGAAACAGAGCTAAAGAAGGGCACACCCACAATATGTTTTTTGCCTACCTCGCCCCTTACCGCTGGGTCTCAGCACAAACAAAATTCAGAGCGTTCCGACAGCCTTAAACTGAGACTTTGCTTCTTTTTTGTCAATTCTTCAATCAAATCATCACAAACCAAACGAATTCCAAGGCACACAACTTCATTCGAGGAAAAGACTGGATGAACTTTCAGTTCTATGTCATTCTGTCTGTGCCGTATGAACGCGGAATGAAACAAAAATGAACATTCTCTCTCCGAGTGAACTATCTGATGTCACCTTAACGGTGTAGATCTGTGGAAAATGGACATGGAAGTTTGGGCTTAAGCAAACAAGAAATTGATCTCTATCATCAAACTAAATAAGACTTATAAAAGAGAAACGAAGTATGTTTTATTATTGTTTTTTAAATATTTAAAATGCTTATACCTAATGCTTGATAAACTTACTAAATACTTATTAAGCAATTTATAATGCTAACCTGCTTAATAAGTAGCAAATATTTATGCAAGTACTCTAAGCATCGAGTATCTGTTTTAAAAAATGCTTTCAGCTAAGTGCTTTTAAGAAATAAGTTCTCAGCATTGTCCAGCTCTGTTATACGAACTCTACAACGTAATTAAAAAAAGCTTTTAATAGCTAAACAACTGTTGAAGAAGGAAACGTTTAATCAATTAACTTTTTTTTGTGAAATGAGGTTATAGAAACACGCGACAATAATCTAAAATTAGGAAGGCTGTGTTTACAAACAGAAAGGTACAATAATATAATTATGTCACCACGAATAGTAACAGCAATCATATAATATCCGAGTATGTGAGGGTTATTTGAGGTGAGCTCCGCTTACCGCTAGCCGCTAGGTCATTGTGGAATTATTGATGAGAAGTATTTTGTTTAAAATATTAAAACATCCACACAGTCGCTTCTGAATGTTTAATAAAATCTATTATTGTTTTTCAAGGACGACATTATTATTATTATTATTATTATTGGTTGTTCCATACAGTAGATTGATTGATCAGCTAACAATATTATAATCCGAGAGCTGTTAGATATTTTTAGGTAGGTATTCGAGGCACTGTGAACATTTGTACAATACCTCTTTAGTAGAAATGCGCCGAATAGTGGTTTCACCGAATAACCGAATACCGAATATTATTTGGTTTAACCTTTACTGAATCGAATATTCGGCCGAATTATTCGGTTTACCATTTCATTGTTTTGCGCGTAAACAACCTGATATAAGTTTTAAAAAATAAATGTAGATTTGATTGACATTTCAAAAAATGTTGATATTAAGTTTAAAAATAAATGTTGATTTAAAGCTAAAAAATAAATATTGTTTTGAGTTTGAAATTAAATGTTGATTTAAGGTTTAAAATAACTGTTGACTATACTGACTATAGGTTAGGAAATAAATATATTTTCTCTTATTATTATTCTAATAAATATATTTAATCTTACAGAAGAAGTTTTGTCTTTTAGTTCTACACCTTGGATACATGAACCAAAAAAATAGAAATGCTTGGACCGAATATATTCGGCAACAAAACCGAATAATTCGGCCGAATACAAATAGTGGAAAAGACACCGAATACGCCGAATACCGAATACCAAACGAATATTCGGCGCATCTCTACTCTTTAGTAATATCCGAATACAAAAACACAAACCTGGCAGCAGGGTAGTGGGCAGTAGCATATTAATGCCATGGGCCCCGGCCAGAGGATGCCCCCGACCCAAGAGGTCCGTGAGTATAGATGGATCCTAGCATTTATTATTACAACATTTAGTAAAATTTATTAGTTTTGTATTCAGTTAATTTAAGCACATCATACACAAATTAAATAAACAAATATGTCAAGATATGAACGCATTTATAAGAAAGAGATATAACGTTGGTAGAGCTTCTTTACATTGAAACAGAGTCCCATCCGATGAATTTGCCACGAGCTTCAAACGATATAATTACGCCACTGGGAACGGGGCAGCCTCTGTAACTCTACTAACATTCTCTCCAATATTCTTTAACGATTTTATTTTTAAACGTTTCTCAATTAGTTATGAATAGCATCGTTCGTTTTCTGCTTAAATAATTCGTAAGACAATCAAAGTTTTTAAGGTAAGTTTTCTCCTATCAATTATTGATAGCAGCGGTCCGTCGCCTTGTTCATTAAATTAATTATTCAGTACTAGATATGTGGCTTGGAACTAGGTACTACCTAATTACAGAGACTGGCAAGAAATGACCTTCATTTGATATTCGTACATACTGCATTACAGCGGGCTCCGTAGAAAAGATAGTCTAGGAACCGAGAGCTCAGACTAGCCGGATGCCGGATCGATTTTTTATCAGGTGCCGGACGTCACCTGTTCACACTACGTGATCCGTGCATGATTAAACCCATGGGCAAAAGGCTATGGAGGCCCCCATTTACATGGAGGAAATCAAGATTGGATAGATATTAAAACACGTGACGCAATTTGTTAAAGTGAAAAATTGATTACAAATTCTCACTGAAAATTTATTAAAAGTATCGTTGATTGACCAGTGGTACATGTATATTTTTAACTATATTTTTTCAGAAATTGAATTTTGCACTAGCTTGTAAATCCGAACCTTCACACTCGCCGTAATATAGCACTTTACGACACTACTTATTATATATGTCGTAGGATAATTGAAATAATCGGATCTTTGCGAAAATCCTAGGAAGATTGCAAAAAACCGAGTAATTGGAATCCGGTTTTGTGCAAACATTCTGGGATTTTCGCGAAAATCGGATTTTTTTAATTATCCTACGACATATATATAATTTAAAACAGAAAAATGTATACCTGTTGCTTCCAAAGCTCTCTCAAAATCAGCATTTTGTCCATCAACGAAATCCAATCCTATAAACATAAAAAAGGTCCCAGTTGAAATAAATTAAAATTGATATTCGTCCATGTTAATGAACGATTGGTAGGGTAGCGGAAATTTGGACTTTAATCAATTACAAAATTTCACAAATTTGCAACGTTTCATAAATTATTTTTCTACTTCTTCAGGCAATTTGAAGGTTAGAATCTTTATTGATATTTCCATGAGGTCATCTCGCCAAAATAAAAAATTAGAATTTTAAAGCTAGCAATCGTATTGGATGTTGTAAAAAATTATTATAAAATTCCAAAAAATAATTTAAACAATTAACAAGTGGTAAAGTCATTAGCTTACTATGAAAAAACAAACTTGCCTGAAGAAGTAGAAAAATAATCTACGAAGCATTTCAAATTAGTGAAATTTGGTATTTGGTTTAAGTTCCCACTACCCTACCAAGCATGAAAAACATCGTCAAAAAATTAACTTTTCTCTTCAAGATACGCTTTTTTTCTTATTTACACAAATCACAAAAAGTATGTTATTTCGAAAATATTATCACATAAAAAATCACGTAGTATACAAAAAAAACTTTGAATTGATTTTATAGTTCACACATATTTTTTTTATAAATATTGTAGATTTGATCGAAACAGGTTACACACCGGAGTAGCACAGTACCTATTCTATGGTATTATTTTCAAAACTTTCAGTCGATCAATCAACATTTAAAAAAATGTCAAAACTCGCAATTCGTGTATAATTTTCACTTGCCACAAAAATTTACGAATTTAAAAAATGCAAAACGATTGTTAAAAAATCGCAACAATGAAATATTCGTTACTATGCATTACTCTCTTTTTTAAATTTATAAGATCTAAGGCTCTTTCCGTGTTTTTTTTTTTTTTTTTTTTTGTTAGGTACTCAAAGCTCAATTTATACTATTAATCGTAACTAATAGAAAAAATATTAAAAATATATATTTATATTCTTTTAATTCAAAATTTAATTCTGAAAAACAAGTTTTAAGTAATAGTGAAGAGTTTTTTATTTTAATTTAAAAATGAAAGAAACCCGAATAATACTCGTCAGGATTTAGATTGAAACATAAAATTTTACCAACTAGTCGTTTTACGGTATTTTCGGAATAATTTCTCACAATTAACAATGCTATGGTGTCAGGTATAAAGGACTTATGTAAAAAAAAAATTAAATTTGATTTTTTACTGGATTTGTTCTAAATTGTATTCTCTTTCGTTTCGTATTAACGGTTCAAAAACTAAATTTTTCGACTTAAGTCCTTTATACCTAACACCAAAGAATTTACAAAAACAACAGCAGACATGATTTGCACTCATTAAAACAGGCATTTTTCTTAATACCTCGAATATAATAAAAAATTAAAAATACAGCCGCACTACAATATTAAATATGAATGTTCTATTTGAATTTAAAAAATAAGAAACAGAAACAAATTAACCGCAGCGCCATATTATAAAATAAATAGTCAATACGATAAATACTAACCCATAATTAACAACAATAACAACAATAGTGTAACAATCAACTATAATTTAACAAAACGATGTATGAAAAACGCAAACATAACAGAGTTTTCCTTAGCAGTGACACCAAGTTTTTCCGAAGTGTTCTTTGACAAGTTACAATTGATACTGACCGTTACGTATCGTTCTGATACACATATACTAATACAAAACAGGTAGTACTCAGATACTAAATACTCACAATACTCAATACTGTACAAACAATGGCAGACCGCGCACTATATTATGTATATACCTCGTAACCTTGCCTTGATTATATTGTTACTCTGATAGTAAATGAAAAGTTCTATCAAAAAATAATATTTATCTGATTTTTTTATTCATTTCAAAGACGGAATTACTGCAACCCTTCTACTTATTGAAGTGATAAAACTATCCCCAAAAATGTGTTTGTTCAAAAATCTAAATAAATAATTTAAAAGGTGTAATAATTTAGTCCGTTTATTTATGATTGAAATTTGGATACGTGTAGGTTTTCACGGCCGGTGTTATTACAAAACAAAGCTCCAAGGCCAAGAAGTTTTGAAATTTGGTTACTTTGGGAATGTTACAAATGAATGCGCTTCAATGTTGTATCATGCTGTTCCGAAAAATATGTTTCTTCCTCACGGTTATAATACCCTATATTCAATATAAAAGTGTTGCACCCCTGAGGAAGGAAATATATTTTTCGAAACGTCAGCATGAAACAATTATTTATAAATATATTTATAAATTTCATAAATAAGTAATAGATACTAACGGCCCAGTCCGGCTTCGCCCGGGTGTAAATGTAATATATAGGATATAAAAGATATGAGAATCATTATCATTCAATTCTCAACGTGTATTGAATTTGCGCGAATTCAATCGCTTTTATTTGTGAATGTTCAAAAATCGAAGAAAAATCTTATTTCCCAAAAAGAAATTAAAAAAATTCTGTTGATCCGATCGCTACCAAACTTCAGAAGATCACCCGCTGGGCTAATCTAAAGATTGTCTGAAAATTTCATCAAAAATGGTCTACCCGTTTGGAGTCCATAGATTACATATACATCGTCTTTTATCTATATAGATTATTAAAATGTAAAAAGTGGTTATTGTTACATAACGATAATAGTTGGACATACAGTATCGCGAAGTTTTTTGTAGTTATTGATATGTTCTTTAATATTGTAGAGCATACTTAAGTTCTATCATCAATAGTTTCCGCAGCGCATGCGACGAAAGATGTTTTATTGCATTTTTTTTACACCTTGGGTTTCGTTACTAAAGTTTTAGTAAGGATCTCTAATATTTTCTAGCAATAAATATAGCCTATATTACTCAGGGTGAATGTAGCTTTCTAATGGTTAAAGAATTTTTTAAATCGGCACATTAGTTTTTGAGTTTATTCATAACAAACATTCACACACACAAAAATACAAATCTTTCCTCTTTATAATATTAGTGTAGATAAAAAAAAAACTTCTACCAAATTTTTTCCATAGCTCTAAAAATTTCGTTCTTACACGTTTTCGTCTAGATGAAAGATATGGCCAGGAAAATTGTATGTAAATCTCATGCCTTTTGTAGCCTTGGAAACCAAATGGCCTTAAATTTGAAAACACAAATTATGGTGACTTCATCAGACTGTAAAATATGCTTTCAGGAAATTTCAAACAGTGGTCGCAAAATTCATTTTATTAGCTGCGATTAAGCGTTAAACTTCACAAAATTTGGTTTGCAGCTTAAAAATCTCAAAACATTTATATTTCTGCCATAAAAAATGAATCAAAAAACGCGATATTCGTCAATATTTCTTTGCAACACGTCACGAGATGTCGAATTACGGGAGGGCAAATTAATATTTTGAAGTTTTTTCTATACAGACTTGTATTACTGACCAATTTGGCTTGCTCGATAATTTTTTTCAAATTTATTTTTTTCAGTACAAAAATGTCTATAAAACTTATACTAGTTTTCTCGCTTGTATCTGATTTTACATCGTTTATTTAGATCAAATAAACTATAAAAACTTGGCTAAAAGTCATATGGGAAGAATGGTACGTATTTCTAGTTTATTTTGAAGCATTACCATCAAAGATTTTTCATAGAAACTAGAGATTTCCGAAAGGTGAGTGCATTTTACACACACATCCAACTTAAGATACAGCTATGCGGGTGAAAAAAGAAGCATATTGAACAAGCTGGTAGTAAGTAACCTTAATTGATTAACCTCTCAAAAGTATGTACACATAATATAATTTGTATGTCCAATGTACATATCATTATGTTTTATGTTTTTTAAACGATTACACGTCGTGTTGATATTAATATAGGTGGAAGCAACCACATGAGTGACATTAGAAACATTAGCAACCATCGAAGGGTAAGTTAGTTGGTCATTCTGGTGTTTATTTTGCAGCTATTTATAGAAACCATGTGATAAATATTGTATTATCTGTTCACATTATTACGTACAGGTCGAGCAATTTTATTATATTAACTATCAGCCCAGTTCGGCTTCGTCCGGGTGCAAATCGCCCTCATCTCGTTGACTCATTGAGTTGAAATTGTACACACATGTGTAGTTATGAAGACAATGAAATATTGTGGTAACTAAAAAACAGCAACAAAAAATTCTGTTGATCCGATCGCTACCAAACTTCATAGAATCGCCCGCTGGTCTAATCTGAAGATTGCCTGAAAATTTCATCAAAATCGATTCAGCCGTTTTGGAGTCATAGGGAACACACATACACACATCGATTTCATGTATATATAGATAGATATTTCTAGTATTCTTTTTAATCTAATCTGACAGAAAATACTTTTTAAAACACGGGTCGTAGTGCCAAAACTCTGCCAACATAGTATATTTGCTAATACAGGCAGTGTGGTTTTATTATGTAAATTTATGTTTGCTTTTAGACAAAATAAAAAAAATTACTTTAAACCCCTTAAAATAATATTTTTCTCTTAGTTTCAATATTTCGTCTCTGTTTTATCGATTCATTAACTGCACCAATGTATAATACTCTATCCGCAGCAAGTGTTTTCATAAAACTTATAAGTCCGGACCTGTCGAATCGATTTTATTAAAATTTTAGAAGCATCTTTTAATTGCTAGTAAATGGTTAAATTTCAATTTTGAATCAGTTTTGATTTTTTTCGATATTTTTGGAATTAATAACCATTTTCAACTCCTAAATCGACCTCTTAAAATAGTCCGATTGTGCCCGTTTTAAATAGACTTCGTACAATAATAGATTCCAATGTGTATAGCAAATTTCGTTCAGATCAATTAAGTCTTTCATTTCCAAAAATGGTGCCAATTTATTTTTCGTGATACGTCGAAAAATATTGTTTCGACTCCTAGGCCCCGCCATTCGATCGCCATACGGCAAATACACTAATAATATGTTTCAATTTAGAATACGCTGTAGTCATTTAGCAAACGGCCCGTTTTTGGACTTAACCCCAAAACATACCTATTTTCAAAATAGGAAAGATCGGAGACCAAAAACTGCAATAGAAAATATTCATATGACTGCCCAACTTGAGAGCACTGTAGTTTTTTTATAATTGTATAAATTATAGGTAAGCAACAAGCAATACTGTGATGATTTAAAAAATATTGATTTTTAGAGAAATGCACTTATTAAGAATTTATACTTTCAATTTTTATCGGTATTGCAAATATAAATATTAAAAGATATTTATCTACAAATTAGCAATAAGGTAGCAAGTTAGAAAGAGTGTTTATTTTATGATATATACTCTAATTTCACCACTTATTTGTTCCAAGCAAAAAATTCAGTAAGACGCCCGATAAGGTTGTTTTGAAGTTATACTTCTTTTGGCGCGTTGAAAGTAAAATTTAAGCAGGCAACAGATATTGCGCGCGCAGAGCTAATGAAAACTTGACACTATGAAGTTAATCACACTGTATATATGTGAGAATTCGATTAAAACAGTTTTTATTATTGGTAGCTAACATTTATTGCGCTTCGTGAATAAAAAACTATTGATTACTTCAGACTGTACTATTTATAAATTTCATCAATAAATAATTTTAAATGTACACGCATAAAAATAGATAACTTCAAAATAAACTCAAATACCTATAAGAAAATAATAGTATTGTCGCGACATTAAAAATTGTGAAAGATTTTTTTTATGGAAGATAAATATAGTAGACTATAAACGCTTAAAAGGAGAGGTCAGAAGCGAAGCATTTTTTGAAAATAATATCAGTTTTTTATTTATCACGTATAATCAATCATATTGTCCTTACATGAATCAATAATCATTTCTTTAACCAATACCTAGAAGTGTTAATAAAATTAAGTGTTAGCGCAATTATAAGTTAATTATTAAATAGCGGAAGTACTGTCTCGAGCGAATAAGCGATAAGTACTATGATATAGAACAACAATTGAAGATCGTATTATCTATATCGTGCGTTCACAAAATAAAAGTACCTAAGAAATAAAAAATGTCATAAAAAAGCTGCTGAACATTTTTTCATCGTTTTCTCTCACTATAAAATTTATAACAGATAAAATAAAAGCACTTAAAAATTCTACAAAATTTATTATTAAATTATTTCTCGACGATCGTTTCGAACAATAAGTTATTATATATATTGTCGGAAACGATCGTCGAGAAATAATTCAATAATAAATTTTGTAGAATTTTCGAGAATTTTTATTTTATCTCTTATTTATAAATCATGTTCTACCAAATCCTGAGTGAAAAGAATGTGCAAATCTTATAAATTTATTTGCCAAAAAAACCCTGCTGACAATATAGCGTATTCGCTAATACAGGTCGTGTACCTTTAATTGTTTTTAGGCAAAATGAAAATTTGAACCCTTAAACACCTCTTTCTTCCTTAATTTCAGTATTATTATCAATCCAGCATCTGCATAGTATTAAATACACCTTTCAGTAAGCAAAACCATATCCGCAAACTAATATTTTTTATAAAATTTGCAAGTCCGGTCCTGTCGGGCCCATTTTTTACAGGACATTTCAATCTTTACTAAAAGGGTTAAATTTCAATTTTGAAACGATTCTGAGAATTTTTTGAAATTTGATAACAAAATATCAAAAAAATATATATATTTAAGAGTTCTTATTCCCCTCCCATTCCCACCGGTCACATAAATGCCATCCATTTTATATTTTTGAGTTTTTTTAACAATTTATCACAAAAACTGAAGAGAGGGGGCCCCACTTTCAAATTTCTGTCCCGGTTCAAAAAAGTCGGGGCAATATGTGCCATATGACAAATACATTAAAATGTCCTTTAGTCAAATAATAAAAGCTACAGAAACAGTAGATAAAATATATGTACCGTTTAATTATTGTGTAATATCTGACGGAAGGAAAAGCTAATTAATACACCGCAAATCTCCGCATGGACTAACACCTTTACACGCAATGTAATTACAGTAAGACCTCGCTTAACACTACTCCGCTTAACGCTGTAAAAAAAAAAGTTTAGCCACAATAACGTAAATTACGGATCAGTTTATACAAAATGATTTTAATTTTTAATGTTGATAGAAGTTCAAAGGCAAAACGAAGTGCCATTGATGCAATATCTTGCTATCGACAATAGTTTGCTGAACGAAACAGAACAAGGCAAACGACATTAGATGATTTCTTCACAAAAAACAAAATATGTCAAATGAGGAACCTTCCTCATCACAAACATAACTTCTTACTCGAGCTTTTATTTGATTTTCATAAATGCTTTATGAACAAAAATCGATATTAGCAATTAATAAATCTATAATTACTGTGATAAAAAAGTATTTAGCAATAAATGTTAAAAAATTAAACAAAAAAAAAACTAACAAATTTTCTTATTCTCGGGTCTGTTTCACTTATACCTATTATCTACGTATAAATATTTTAATTATTTTAATTTAATTTAATTAATTATTGGAACGTATCTCCCGCGTTAACTAGGGTCTTACTATATTTTATTTCTGCGTTCATTTGTTTGCGTGTGCGCGTAGGACAAGTAGCTCTCAGTCAAGACAAACTAGAACCGCGCACCTGACGCTGTTGCACTTGACATTATGCGCCGCCATTGAAATCTGCAGACTCACCGGCTCGTACTGGCTGCGCAATGCACTTATCGAGTACCCGAAACAATTTGTCTCATAAGATGACAGATCCCTCAGTTTGTAAAATATACTCCCGGGAAATTTCGAACAGTGCTCACAAAATTCGTTTTATTACTGTTTTTATTAGCTGTGATTAAGCATTAAACTTCACAAAATTTGGCTTGCTGCTTAAAAATTTCAAACATATATTTTTGCATTCGTTGTTACAATGCTATATTAGAAAAAAATAATTTTGAACAACGGTCACCGTCGGGACTTAAACCCGAATCTTTCCACTTTCGCGACAGAATGAGTTTTCAACTGTAACTTAGGATGGATCAATAACAATTAGATAAATGCAAATTTTCATCTGATTCACTCATAACTCTCGCTATTGAGAGGGTTTATGTCTAGGGTTACGGAGTAAAATCTGCTCTCGCATGATGTGAATTCAATGTTATACAATTGCTTTATTATGAAAGATTGACTGATGAGATATCGCACCGTTGAGTAACTGAAGACTCATTCCGCCGCGAAAGTGGAAAGATTCGGGTTTGAGTCCCGACGGTGACAGTGGATCAAAAAATATTTTTTTCTAATATAGCATTGTAACAATGAATGTTGCTAACAATCATTGCAAACATCAGCGACTACTGGCTCGTGCAGTAGAGAAGTCTTACGGACTATAAACGTATGAAAAAACCCAGCCAACATATATTTTTCCTCTAAAAATTGAATCAAAGAACGTGTAATTCGTCCATATTTCTTTACAGCACGTCACGAAATTTTGAATTATCGGAAGGCAAATAAACATTTTGAAGTTTTTTCTTCACAAACTTATGTTAAAATGTTAAAAATACTGACAAAGGCTTGCTCAGTGTTTTTTTTCTCAAATATATTGTTTTCTGTACAAACATTTGTTTAAAACTTATGCTATTGTTTATAAATAATCTTGAAATTCGCTAAAATTAATACTTTTATGTTAAAAACATCATTATATATTTAGATAATTTTTTTCGGTCAAAACAAAAAACATTAAAAGCATCGTTCTCTTTGATGAATTTAATAGTTTTTGAAAATTTAAACAACGCTGAGAGACATATTAAACATTGATTGATTCATTTTTGAACTCCTTGTATACTTATATGCGTATTGAGACATAGTACTGTCTCGTGTCATGTCCGTCGTATATTAGGTATGCGTATACTAAATTTAGCACTCCTATTAATTATATCGAAAGAAAAAAAGTATCGAATATAAGTCGATTCGTTTTAAAAACAAATATAATTAACACGCAGTTATTAGTTTCACCTGAATGTTTGTTTGTAACGAAATCTTTGAAAGTGATATTCACCCACTTCAAAACGTCAGATTAAACTGAAACTTTGCACACTTATCAAGGGCCAATGACAATACAATCATATAATAAGTTTGTCCCATTATCCTGACTTGGACCTTCAGGATAAAAAAAACTTGAAAGTTTACAGCAAACAAACTAACACGCTGAACAGCAATATCGTTTTTTGGTCTAAAATTAGAGTTTAAAAAACTAAAGCAACGCTTTTATGAACTAAAAAATGTAAACTAATTTGACAACAAATTAGCTTAACTGTAAAAAGCGTGGAGTGCTTAATATCGGTAATAAATTTTTCATTTACAAGCTAATTGTAAGCTATTATGAAAATTTAAGTAGATAATATCCCTCGCTTTTTACAGTAAAGCTAAGTTTGCTGACAAATTATTTTGCATTTTTTAGTTCATAAAAGCGTGTTATTATAGTTTTTTTAATCTCTAATTTTATTTGCAACATAAAGAGTTTTCCTAACTTTTTGATACTGATGTAGCATACACAACCAAACCCTAACTTAATTCAATGAAAAATTAATACAATAATACATTCATGTCGATAAATCGCGAATCTGTATAAGTGATACCCTAATTCAGTAATTTTATAGGTCCGTTAGTTATTACACAATAATGTTATGTGTAGATTAATATCGCTAGGTCATTAAGAAACTATGTTCTATAAGATATGATCCAAGAACAAACCGAAAATGATTAATATAAAATATAAATTACATGATTAAAAATAGTTCTAGTAAAAGTTACATTCATCATAATATTTTGAAATTTTCCATCAAAGTTGATAGTAACCTATTGCAAAAGTAATACGTGCCGGATATACATAAGAGTTCTTAGGGTCCGCGCCCATGCACCCTCACAAACTAGGGACCCCCACAACCTAATGCGAAATTAACTTTCTGAAAAATTAATACATGGCCGGTCATTGATACCCTTCATGGATTTCCAGTAATTTGCAATCAATTTTTCAATCTAAAAATTTTAGAAATGCAAATTAGTATTAAATAAAATAAATTTTATTGACCAGGTGTAGGGGTACAAATTTTATGTGAAAGGGAATTACATAAAATTCCTGCAGAGACTTAAGAAGTCTGTGCGCAGGCCTAGTTAGCTTACAAAACTAAGACTAAACTATGTGAAAACTTACACTACTAAATGTAAACAAAAATAATTTAATATAAAACAAATAGGATAAGAAATGCTGATAGAGTTCTATCATAAGCTTATACCTTCTAGTTTTATTAATCAATTTTTTATAATTTCTTTTTGCCTTTTCTTATCTATATTTAAACTTTTGAGTTCATTTGGGAACATATTAAACAATTTTATTGCCGTATAGTTATATTTTTTTTCCAACTTCTAATTTACATAATGGCAAACTTATTTTTTTATACCTAGTTATCTGTTTACTTTTTACAAAAATACTTTTTAGCTTGTTGTAATCCATTAGAAGAGCATTGTAGTAGTACAAATTTCTTACTTTAAAAATTGAATTTTTACATAGACCCCATTTGTGTTCGTTGCTGTACCAAAGATATTTTTGATTAATCTATTTTGTAGTTTTTCAAGGTTAACAAACATATTTTCATACGCATTACTCCAAGCTTTTTTTTTTGAAAAACCAATAAATTTTCACGTACAGACTGAGGTCGCAATTTAGCTGGCGCCCCTAGCGGTAAAGTTCGACAGTGCGCAGCTCCATTGAGAAAATAAAATATACAGAAAATATGCAAATATACATTTTTCAAGTTCAAATCACGCTAAACGGATATCGTTAAAACCTTTAAAAATATTTGCGTATGTAAATTTAGAGCAAGGCTGTTTGGATTTTATGTTCTTGCAGTGCAGACAGTTAAGAGTTAACACCTAATGTAATATAAATAACATAATGATACGTTTTGAATTATTTCACGGCAGATTTGACAAGATCTTTATAATTACATTGTTATAAATTATTACTGCAATGTCCTTAAATTCACTGTTTATTTATTTTGTAAGACCTTTATCATTTACAAGAGTTCTTTTGGAGGGAGTAACACTTGTTCCTTTTTACCTCGTTATTTTTTTTAAATAATATAAAGCACATCTCACACCAGTGGCGGATTTACAAATTTTCCAGCAGTAGGCTATTGAATTTTTGCCGCCCCTACTGACCTCTGAAATTCGATACCCTAGTTCGCAATCATATTAATTACAAAAAAACCCGGGTCGCAGTGCCAAAAGCCTGCCGACAATATAGTGTATTTGCTTGTATAGGGCCGTGAGGTTTTATATTTTCATTATGTGAAATTAAGTTTGTTTTTGGGCAAAATAAAAAATTTAACCCCTTAATACACCCCTTAAAATAACATTTTTTTTCTTAATTGTAATATTATTATCAATCTAACGTCTACACCGAATTAAATACACCCTTCAATAAATAAGTCACTATCTGCAAATTAGTGTTTTCAAAAAATTTGTAAGTCCGGTCCTGTTGAGCCGATTTTATTAAAATTTTAGGGTCACTTTTTAATTGCTACTAACGGGTTTAATGTCAATTTTGAAACGATTCTGAGAGTTTTTTCGGTATTTTGGGGCCCAAAAACATTTTTCAACCCCTAAAAACTACCCTTAAAATGGCCCGATTACGCCCATTTTAAATAGGCTTCTTGTGGTGATGGATTTCAACACGTGGACCAAATTTCGTTGAAATCAATTAACTCTTTCGAAAGTTATTGCGCGTACACACACACACACACACACACACACACACACACATATATATATATATATATATATATATATATATATATATATATATATATAAACATTTTTAAAAATGGTGCCAATGTGTTTAGGAGGTTATGAAACGGCGAGAAATTTTGGTCCGACCCCTAAGTCCCGCCATCCGACCGACGCCAATAGTGTATGTTGCCATATGGCAAATACACTAAAAACGACGTTGTACAAAAAAAATATTTAAATGTTGAAACATATTACACGTTGATTCAATTGTATGAATGAACCTAGTAACATTTAGATAGGGTAAATGACTAGTCATTGGACATTACTAGTCATTGGACAGAGCACATTTTCATTAGCTATAATAAGAATAAGAACGATACTAAAGCAGATTTGAATGACTCATTTTATAAGTCAATCAAATCTGCTTTAGTATTGTTCTTATTCTTATTATAGCTAATGAAAATGTGTTCTGTCCAATGACTAGTTGTTTACCCTACATGGAGAAAAAAATTATAGTAATGAATAATGATTAATAAAAAAAAAGACTAAAATTTTTAGGTCACATTTGGCGCCCCCTAAAATCTGCCTACTCAGCCTGCTGGTAAATCCGCCACTGTCTCACACTCTCTTAAAGTATGCAACAACTTTTTATCAAATTGGGGTTGAAAAAAGAAAGAGTTAAACCGTCCGCATAGGGGTCGACTGTTTTGCAATTTTGAATTTTAAACCGGGATTTAATAAGATTAAATCCCATAGAAAAAAACACTTTCAGTTTTTCCCTAAATTTCCACTTTTCGGGGCAATTGTTTCAATTTTTCATTCCCAAAAAATCTTATCCGGACTATTACGAACATTAAAAAAAGTAATAAAATCGGTCCAGCCGTTCTCAAGTGAAGCGGTTACCAGCGGACAGCATTTAATTTTTATTTATATAGATTTGTGGAGTTGGGACTACTTCTAAGGAAATCAAAAAAGTGCCCTTAAAAAATGTAGGTACCGTCTGACTATTCTTTTCTCATCATGGGCTTGCTGGGCTTATGCACAGGATCCAGCGATCAATGGGGGCTCCTAGGCTCTGCGACAAAAATAACAATTATAACTGGGCTATTGTTTATTTCTTTTAAAAACCTAAATTTATGTTAAAGGGGCTCTATATATCCTAAAGTGCCATGAGCCCTCACTTGGGTTCAAACGACCCTGGGTATCAGCCAAGCAATAAGAAAACAATCTGTCAATTTTCCAGTTGAATTGTACGTAGGTAGTACCACCCAATATTTTTTCGTTACCAATGACCATTGATAAAACTTACCAACCATTTGACAAAGACACTGCATCTGATGAATTCAAATTATTACCATGAACTAAATATTATCTTGTGCTAATTTCATATGTGGATATTCTTGTGGAGGTCATATTTCCGTAATAAACATTTGAAGAACACGGATGTTTATTTTTTTAAACAAAATGGAAAGTTATACCTATTTTTATGAGGGTGTTTAATTCACGGCCAATAGAGATACAGAACAGACAACTCTGCATTAGTCGTCCTGCAAATTTGAAAAACACGTAGACGATCTCATGAAGACAGCCCCAACTGAAAGCTATATTTTTATAAGGGTATTGATAAAATGTCTCGAGTCATTTGCTCATAAAATCACCTATCATTTGTTTATAAAAATATAAATTAACTTCCTTCAAAAAAGCAACTAGAAGGAGGAAAATAATAAAATTTTGAGATTGACTTCCCAATTTAATTACTAAAACTTTTTACACATCTACATTTATTAAATTGACGCCAACCTCAAAATCTTATTATTTTCATCCTTGTAATAGCTTTTTTGAAAGAAGTTAATATTCTTTTTAAGTTTGTTTATTTGTTACTTTTTAGTAAATTGGAAATACGTAGTTTGTAAGTTAATAAATATTAACCGACTTCTTTTTTTGATATTTGATTACTAAATTGAAAAGTAGACATCTATATAAACTGCCGAACCGATTTAAGTAAAATTAGTGTGAGATCACCCTGAAGATATGCTCTATTAAATAGAAAAAGAATCTTTAAAATCGGTTGACAAATGTTGGTGATATGAGGTAACATATATAAAAAATCTTCTTTTTTGAAGTCAATTGAAAACGACTGAACAGATATTAATAAAAACTATACGAGACCAATCCGAGATCATTCTGAACAAAATGGCGCCGACATTTTTCAAATCAGTTAATAACTGGTGGAGATCTCGCGGAATATATATAAAAACTACCGCATCGAAATGTATAACCTTCTTTTTTGAAGCTGGTTAAAAAGAGTCCTAGTCATTTACTTATAAAATGGCGCACTAGTCATTTACTTATAAAATGGCACCCTAATCATTCACCTATAAAATGGCGCCCTAGTCACTTCCTTATAAAATCACCCTAGTCATTTACTTATAAAATAATTCAATACCATCCCATAACAATAAAATACGGGAAGTGATTATAAAATTCATTGTCAGCTGGTTGTGCTCTGACGTTGCACAATTAAAATTAATCAATAATGTAGCTATCGTTTATTTGTCAGTGAATATTGAATAGGCGTTTATGCAGTAATTAAATTAGTCGTAGAAATTCTCAACAGATAACACATTATGAAATTTAAATTATTTTTCTATTAGCTCAGACAAATTAATAAAATGATAAATTACACGAAAAGGAAAAGAAAAATATCTGTTTAGTTTTAATTGTATCTTAAAGTTGGGTTAAAACATCAAAAGCTCATTTGTTTTTAAGCTTTGCGAGTACCGCCATATAAAGAAAATAACCAATTTAACAATTTTGCGGTGCTTTGAGATGCAAACCGTGTATGACGCTTCGTGATTGAAAAAGCGTTAGTGGTTTTAGAAGACGATAAATGAATGTGATTTAATAAAAGACATCCTTGAGTTGAATACAATACTCATAAGTTATCGTGAATAAAAACTATTCATATGAAAAATAATTCCGTTATTCACTTTAAATACGATTTACACAAAAAATAAAAAAATATTATAGTCGTTGCTTTTTCTACATTATGAAATGAAAGAATTTCAAAATTAATAAAATTTCCTTTTTCAGTTATCTTAGAAAAAACTTTTTTAAATGATGAAAATATTACACCTCGATTGAAGAAAATAATATAGACTAAACGATTACACGAAAAAAACTAAACTTTTATCTTTATTATCGTCCTACTAGTCGTTTTCCAAAGATTTACATACAACAGCTGATACAACAAGTTCAACAGGTCAGGTCATTCAGAACATTTGTGACGTCACGTCGATTAATAATAAGATATTCGGTATTCTTTTTACCCGATTGCAAAAAAAGATGTTATACAATTCGACGCGTATTTTAAAATCAAACTTTTTCTGCCTCTCGCCGAGAAACGATAATTCCTGTACCGGCCATCTTGATTGAGGTTTTCCATGGTTTCCCTCAAATAATTCCAGATAAGTATCGAGATGGTTCCTTATTCAAGGCCATGGCCGATTACCTGTCAAACTCCCAGTTCAAAAATTACCTATCCTATCCTAATGTCTTATAAGCCCTTCATTCGCCCATTGCTATTAGTTAAGTTGAAGTTTTAGAAACGTGGAAAATAACGGGAAGTGGTAAAATGGAAATAGTAATGGTGCGAATGGCGTCTGCTATGACACAAAAGTCGACAAACGGACGTTACACGCATTATTATTATATTATTATTATATTATTATTATTATTATTATTAAACCAAACTTCTTTAACGGCGTATGATCTGTTTGAAATTTTCTGTGACATTAAACGTGTTAGGGGAAATATAGAAGAAACCTTGACAACGAAAACCAGAGAAGAGGACTCCTAAAACGTTCTGCTCAAAAATTAATATCCAAATTTTTTTATATTACGTATGTATCTTAAATATAGAAATAACATCTACGGCTAAAGAAGTTTCACTTTCCCCGCAAGCTTATCATTTTTATCCTTTGCGTATGTTCCGCCATAATTTCACCAGTTGTGAACCGATTTGAAAAAATTCGACGCCATTTTGTTCAGAATATTATCGTGTTGGTACCATAAAATTTTTCTTAAAATCAGTTCATCCGTTTTTAAATAAATTAAAAAATAATTGACTATGTGTGAAAAGACACCGTGTATAAAGTACAAGCGCAATGGTTTGGGTTGACCTGAGGGTGGCACAGAAGACACCGTATTCATTCCAATACATTCGCAGGCTACTAAAGTTTAATTTAACAGGATTTAAGTGACGAACACGAAGCGAATATCTATACATAGGGCTTCAGTATATTGTGTATTTGAATACTTTTACGTTGTTGCAATAGTGCTGACTATGACATCAATATTTTTCTTTGTGAAATTACATAATACGTATTTTAATATAACGAATACATCATAATTTGTTTCATTTTCTTAAGGAAACCCAAGGTTTATCCTAAGTAGCGCCGTATTGTTTCTGTACGTAATGTGGAAAACTTTGTATATTGTATTTGTATTTTATGAAACAAATATATTATTTCTATATTTAAAACTGCTCAAAAATGATATAATTAAATGTATAATAGTGATGTAAAATTATCGATTAATATAATAATAGAAACAATTTTGATCGGATAATTTACCGGTTAATTAAGGCTGTCGAAACGCTCTGAATTTGAGCCACACTACGATGTTAAAAAACGATGTTGTAAGGGTGCCGCTGTCAGTTGATTACTCTAAATTTCGGAAATATTTTGAAGGATTAAAAAATTTTTCAGAAAAAGTAAGAATCACTTTAGGTTTATGATGGAACAATTTTGTGAAATAAGTACGAATAAAGTCTTAGTGTGACATTGGAATCGTGTGTTTTTTAGCATAATTATACCAACTTTTTTCTAGTAAATCGGACATAAATTACAAAAGTAGTCCATTAGACACCTAGATTTGTCCTTTATCTTCCTTATAAAGGAAGAATTTTTGCAAAATGTTGACCAATAAGTCTACAATCAGCTATCAGCCGAACCCTATTTTTTGCTGAAATTCAGAGCGTTCCGACAGCCTTAATCAGCTATCTATAAAACAAAATGAAGACTTCCGATCTTTCTTTCTTAGAACAACAAACAACAAAACAATCATACAGTTTTTAACGTTAGAATCGAAAGGGTTAAATAAATAATAAATTTGTATTGGTAATAAAATTAAAATTAATAGCCGCGGTAATTTAAAATAAATTAGCGCGGTTATTTAACCGAATATTTTACTGGTAATTTTTTTACGTGTATAATAATAAAGTATTTAGCAATCAAACAATAAAAAGTGATAAATTTTTTGGTTCCCTGTTCTGTTTCACGCGTCCCCTTTAAGAGCGGGGTCTTACTGTACAATAAATAACAATCAGCTGCTGATATTCAGCAGCGTATAGAGTTCCCCAACAAGAAATAAAATAAAAGAATACATGGAATATTGCACTGCATCAATCCGCATATAGCGGCAATCAATTGTTATTGATTATCGATTGTTTTAGTACTAGCATTTGTTTTTATATACTTGCCTACAACAACTGATAATATAAAAACACGATCTTATCGGAAAAAGGAAACAATTTGAAAGTGATGTTATGTTAGATCAAAATATCCATGTGTCTGAATTATTTAATAGTATAAGGAAAGTTGTGGTGAAGAACTTTAAATATAAACGATAGCGGTCCGGTCCGGCTTAGCACGGGTAGCACTAATTATCTATAGCCAAAAAGATGAGAATCATTATCATAAAATTCTCAAAGTGTTTTGAATTTGCCAGAATTCAACCGCTTTTAATTGCGAATGTTCAAAAATCTAAGAACAATCAAAATTGCAAACAAATATTGTTGATCCGATCGCTACCAAACTTCGCAGAATCCCTCGCTTGGCTGACCTGAAAATTGCCTGAAAATTTCATCAAAGTCGGTCCAGCCGTTTTGGAGTCCATAGATAACATATATACATAATCGCCTTTTTGTATATGGATATATATTTAAAATTATTTATCAGAATTATAAATAAACGCTTTAATAAAAATTGATGTTTGTTTGAGATTAATAGACGTCGACACCGTTTGACCGGTCACCATGAAAGCTGGCTCATATATGTATTTTTTCATGGAGACGGTTTTTACCACTTTGGACCAACACTGCGCTGGCGTTTGACCAAAATGGCGTGTTTAAGGTGAAAAAAATCATGCGAATGTGTTTTTCTGCTTTCGTGAAGAGCAAAATTTGGTTTCCCCTCGGACAATGATTCTAGTCGGGGGAATATTTCTAGTTATGCATGGTGACAAAACCGAAAAAAATAAATAGTATTATTATATCGCACTTGAATTGCTACAATTTGACACAGCGATCGACCGCTCCGTAACGTCTTGAGCATAAAATACACTCTATAAGCAATTTATTTATCGTTTTCCCTACAGTAAATATAGCAGTTTATTTAATCGGATTTATATATACTGTCAGTACGGAACGCCAAGACTCGTTGTCAAGCAACGAATGCTAAAAGCGCGTCCTCATTTAACACAGTCAGGCGTCAGCACACAGTTCAGTAAAGCCGAGCAACAATTCAAATCACTGTGAAGTTGGCGATATCGGTGATCTCTGAGCAACAGGACATCCAGACACCAGGCAACGTTTTCGACAGTCAATTTGTGAGTTTGGGTCAAATTTCAGTAAAGCCGTACGCATACGAGCCAACATGAAAGCAACAATTAAAATCACTAGGAGATGTTGGCGATATCGGTGATCTCTAAGCAACGGGGCGTCCACACACCCGGCAACGTTTTGGACAGTCCATTCGTGAGTTTAGGTCAAATTTCAGTAAAGCCTTACATACACGATGCAACATCAAAGCAACAATAAAAATCCCTGTGAAATTAAAGATATAGGTGATCTCTGAGCAACGAGGCAACGGTTTTGGACTGTCAATTTGATAGTTTGGGTCAAATTTCAGTAAAGGCGTATGCACACGATGCAACACGAAAGCATAGCTCTATCTTACGTTTCGAAAATCTCTAATGTCTAAGAAAAATCTTATTCAATATTTGATGGTAATGCTTACGAAATAAACTAGAAACATGTACCATTCTTCCCATATGACATATAGCCAAGTATTTACATTTTATTTGTTCTAAATAAACGAGAAAATTAGCAAAAGTTTTACACTAATTTTTGCACAGAAAAAATTTAAATTAAAAAAAATTATTGAGCAATCCAAATTTGTCAGTATTTTTAACATAAGTTTGTGAAGAAAAACTTCAAAATGTTAATTTGCTTCCCCATAATTCGAAGTCTTGTAAAGTGCTATAAAGAAATATTGACGAAAATCACGTTTTATTATTCAATTTTTAAGGCAAAAATATGTTTTTCGAAATTTTTAAGTAGCGATCCAAATTTGGTAACGTTTAATGCTTTATCATAGCTATTAAAAACAGTAATAGTATGAATTTTGCGACCACAGTTCGAAATTTCCCGAGAGCATATTTAATAGCCTTAGTGACCTTAAGACGTGCAAACATTGCTTCAGAAGACTACATGTGCAGCAGCGCAGTATGTCCCCTGCGGGATTCTAATTAACTGGAAAAGCTACTTTATACAAAGGCAATATGTGATTGGATGTAATCGCAACTTTTAATGCGAGAGCTTGTTAAACTCTCTCTCTCTCTCTCCCTCTCTTTTTATTGAGCTCTGGTTACACAACGTTGACAGGTCAAGGAGTTGTTGGAGCACATCAGACCAACGCAATTTAACCAAAAGGAAAACGACATGCGATCCCAATGGAGCACAACACAATAATTATTATTTATCTCATTTATAACTCGCAATTTATATAAACACTAACGGCCCAGTCCGGCTTCGCACGGGCAGCACTTAATTATCTATAGCCATAAAAGATGAGAATCATTATTATAAAATTCTCAACGTGTATTGAATTTGCGCGAATTCAATCGCTTTAAATTGTGAATGTTCAAAAATCGAAGAAAAGTCAAAATTGCCAAAAAAAAAATTCTTTTGATCCGATCGCTCCCAAAGTTTTTTCATGAATTTTATTTGGCACAATGAAAATAATTTGCAGAATAAGTTGAATATTTATTTTCAAACATTGGTTACTTACAAAGAAATCTTTTTCATAGTTTGTTAACAGAAAACACAAAATGTCTTCTGGACGTGATAATAAAAATGTTCCATCAGGGAGGGCGGGTCATAGGAAAAGCTACATTAGGCTACAATGAAGGGAAGGAGGGGTTCCAGAGAGGCTGAAATAGGGCCACGTGACTTATGGACGCTCCCTAATACGATGGAACCGAAGGCTCTAATACTGTTGTTGCTGCTGTGTTTTATTTCAATCGTGTGGGGAGCCACGAGTAGCGGCTAATAACATAATAACTATTCCTAATAACCACAGTAACTGTTATAAATATATTGTTTAAATTGTTGTTATGGATAAAATTGACAATTAAAAAACTCACTGTTATTTTGACAATAGCTTCGTAAGTTGAGAGTTCCACTACCAACATTAACATCTACATGTGTCATTGGTACCGCTTCGATATCTGACATGAGTTTGATAAACAGTTTTGTAACCGCTGTTTAGCATAAAAAGCATTAATTTGAAGTATAATCATTGCTTTCACATTATTTTCACTTAGAGAGGAAACAAATCACCGCATAAACAAAAAATTGTAATAATAACTACGACACTAAACTAGCATCGACGCAAGCACCGGCAAACTAAAAATTTCAAACGCCCTTCAAATAGAACCAGAAACTCCTTACGTAACTTAATGGAATAATATGCAACAAATAATTTTATGTACATACGATCGACAGACCAGTGGTCACAAAATATTTATGAATTTTAGGTCTTTCAAATTTCCTTGGTTTCGGGCTTGTAGGCTGAGGTTCATTGATATTTCTACCTGCAGCAGGCGAAATGTTCTCACAGATAAGTGTCAAAGACTGGTGTTCTCCCTTATTTTGTGCTCAGCATGTGAGGGTTCGCTACTCGGTCGTAGTTCGTTCTTCTGCTATAGACGGTCAAGTAGAAATGTCAATGGACAAGAAATCAAAAAGATTTGGAACAACGTCGACCGTGAAAGTCTACACACTTGCAGAATTTTAGATCTGTTTAAGTTGGGTATTTACATGGCTTTTTTATATAAATCGAAAATATAAATGAGTATCCACAGGAGTAACCTGGAAATCTTAAATTTAAAATTTGCTGTCGACCCATATGAATGGGTAAAGCAGACAGATGAAAATAAAAATGTACATATTTAAAATCCTTCAAAATCTTGAATTCGTCATTACAATACGTTGTTCGCTCTTATGGTCGCTCGAAAATAAAAATGTTATATTTTATTTATTCTAATATTATGAGATATGCATCCAGAAATACAAAAATTCATTAGAATGTTGAATTTTCGTATCAGCCCTAATATCTAAACGGCATCTGCTTTGATAACGGGTCGCGCATTGAACATATGGTTCCTTTTCATAATATAACCCCATACACCAAGTCTAACGCAGTTATTTTTAGTATTTATCGTAATTATCATACAGTACCCAATTACGTAACTACGATAGTGTTCCAAAATTAAAAATTAATTAAAAAATGATTCACAGTGAAAAAATAAAAGACAAGGAACAACTGTTCAATGCTTTAAATAAATCGGATACATTTTTGAAATTAAGGTGAGTCAACCTTCGACATTAAAATTACTCTATATGTATATGTCGTAGGATAATTAAAAAAATCGGATTCTCGCGAAAATTCTAGGACGTTTGCAAAATACCGGATTCTAATTAGCCGGTTTTTCGCAATCTTCCTAGGATTTTCGGAAGGATCCAATTACTTCAGTTATCCTACGACATATATATTTTTTTAATTTTCTAATTTGCTCTCCAAAATCAACCCCCAAAAATCAGAATGCGTTTATTTACGCTATACGTCCGTGATTGGGTCATCTAACTCTATATGCAAGGGCGTCGTCAAGTTTGGGCCAAGGGGGGGCAGAAGGATGAGAAAAAACAAAAATTTCAGATTTGTGAAGATTAAGATAGATTAACATATTTATTATTGAATTCTCTATTGCACAAATATATAAAAATGAAATACACAAAAAATGGTTTGCCAACCATTGCCGTAAAAAGTCTTTTTGCTGCAGATACGGACGAAGCAATTAAGTTCAACTGAAATAAATTCTGTAAAATAACAACTAAATGATTGCGTCTTATCTTTAAAAACTTAACTAAAACATAATTTTCTCGCCCCCCCCCCGCGATCTTTGCACCCCACGCGAATTCAAAGTGCGGTAGTCTCACTAGTCGATAGAACGAATCAATAGAAACTCATTTTTATCCATAAATTTGATTTAAGTTTGAAACTGATTCTACTGGACGCTACAATTTATTATTTACTTCTATGATATCAGACAGGAAAAGATAAAACTTTAAAAAAATCCCGAGCTTCTAGGAAGGGGCAGCTGCCCCTACCTGCCCCCCCTTGGCGACGCCCCTGTCTATATGTATACCAAATATCAACATTTTTCATTCAGTGTATTTGAAGAAAATAACTGTGACAAACAGACATCAGACAGACAGGAAAGTGATTTCTATCAGGGTTCCGTTTTTTCATCAGATTTGCGTGGGCTATAGTTTAACATGTTTCCCGTAATCTTCATTGCAAATAAAACATATGAATAACATTAAAGAGGACAGCCAATAGAAGGTGTCAGTGTATAAAAGAGGTTGCACTTACGTCGCGACGCTCAGATTTGCACGTCTTTCGACGTCTGTAGCGTCGTATTTTATTTTATTATTGACGGTTGTGTACAAGATAATAATGTTTGTGTTTAACTAAAATTTATTTATTAAACATAAGCTAATAATAATAATATTAAAATATGTGATTCTTTTCATATAATTTATAAAATCTAAATAAAACGCTATTTTTTTTTTAATTCAAACATTTTTATAAATAAAAACAAATTTAAAGAGTATTGTTTGCTTATTTTTATTTTAACAATTAAACGCATTAAAAATAACACTTGTTGCTGTAGCTTTGTTAATGATGTGATTTTTTTAAAATTAAGTGTAAAAAAGAGTTCAATAAAAAAACTTGTAATCGTATTCTATTGCAGTTATCGTTGTGTCACGTAAAAGTTTACTATTTATTTTATTTTGATAAAAGAGATTACATTCTATGCTTGGTTAATGCACAAAATGCAAATAGACCTAAGTCCTCGATTTATGCGACAAATTGCAAATGGCAAGTTAGATTCTAAAAAATTCTAATAAAGTATTTTTCTACACGTTTTTATGTAAATTTAACAATTAATTTTTAACCTTAGGATCTAACACTTTTTACCACCTCGAATACCGATTCTGGGTTGCAAAAAAAATCGTCAGAAAGTCTGATTTAACAAGTAACCTTAAATTGCGATGCATTTTCCATAAGAAAAGCATTATGGCTTAAATCGATCCTGCTCGAAAAATAATTGATCTATTGAAACGATATTTTTTTAAATTGAATACATGTATTTTACATAAATTACGAAACAGGAGTTTTCAGCGCATATTGATTCAGTCCCGGATTTACGATTTTTTCAAACCGGGGCAGAAACTTTATAGTGGAGCCCCTCTCTAACATTGGAAATAAATTGTTTAAAAAAACTCAAGAGTATATAATGGGTGGCATTTTTTGTGACCGGGAGGTGAGAATAAGAACCCTTTAATATTTTTTTTTAAATAATTTGTTATCAATTTTCAAACATATTATATATTAGAATTTTGGCGCCCTATGAAACTACCGTCCCGGTTTGCTCCACCCCTCTATAATTAAAACTTGTTGAATTTTTTCAACTATGGTAATTGAAATCGCGCCACGTAAATCGAGGGTTAGATGTACTGCATAAGCAGCATTGTATGTTTTCCGTCACCTGTTTCGCATCGATTTATTGAAAACCAACAGTTTATGTTTGCCTGTTCTTAAAAACATGTATAATTCATATAAACACTACTCAACAACATAAAAAAATAATGTACGAAAAATCATAGAAAAACAAAAGAAACAAAAGCTTTCGATCAATCGCGAAAACAAGTTATTAGTAAAAACAATGCCTGCATATAAACTAACGCTATTTATTCAACAATATTTAAACTTTTCGAACCTAATTAAAATAAACTAAAATGGCGGATAAGTTAAATGAATACCAAGGTTTTGTCGGGCAATTACATACGCTAAGGGACGACGTGCGTGGAAAATGGGATGCATGGAAAGAACACCATCCTGATGGAATAAAAGGGTTGATCAAAGACACCGTCGAAAACAAAAACAAACGACCGCCGGAATTGGATAATGCCGATTACAGATTCAATTCAGAACAAGATTACTCCCACCTCTACAGGTGAAAAAAGAGACACCATTAATAATTTATGACACACCGCTCGCTCGCTCGTCCAAAAATATGTTTTTTCCACGCGGCAGACTTAAAACGATAAAGTATAAAATTTTGCAAAGTGAATTTTGACCTAATTTAGTGCCTTTCCCCACTTGTAGAGTTGCAATATTAAAAAGAGAGCCTATATTATGTTAATCCGAGTCATAAATTACAGAGGTTACCTCATTCCTTTGGATATTTGGGTAAATCTGGCAGACCTGTGATATTACGTGATTGATAAAAATACGAACGGTCTTTCAGCTGTCGTCAATCCTGGAAAGAGGTAGCCTCATGGCGAAAATGTGTTTATTTTATCATTTAATGAGAAACCAAATTCCAGGCGAAAAACACGGGGTGAGCTGGTACGCATATCGGCCGCCGTTATGGGCATTGAATTTTCGTATGCGGCAGAAACGGCATTTGTATCACCAACGTTATTGAAAATCGGCGTCGAACATCAACATATGACCCTGGTGTGGGCCCTCTCACCTCTCGTCGGTTTCTTCTTGACTCCTATTCTGGGTTCGTTAAGCGACAGGTGTCGATTGCCACAGGGTCGCAGGAGACCGTTCATTGCCGTACTCGCCGTTGGAGTCTTCATAGGTATCCCACTAAATTTTAATTATTGAAGTTTAACTTCTTTAGCAACGTATTTGTTTGAAAAAAGTAAAAATCGACAAGAAGTAGAATTTTCTCCGAAAGGGAAAGTTAGTTTGTCTCCTAAATTACATGAAACTGACAAAAACAGAAGTTTATGGCGTGTTGCTATTATCAATTAGTTCGACATAACAAAACATTAAACTTGGGAATAATATTAAAAACTAAAGAAATTAAACTTCATATGTGAGCTTATGGGATGAGGCTCATTATAATTTTTTGACACGCCTATAGCACTGTATAACTATAAAACCTGATAACAGAGACTCTATATTTGGTTTGCGCTTCGTAGTAAAGAATTTTATTAATAATAATAAATAATAATAATAATAATAATTTATTCCACCAAACTATTGATATGTATATGTTTTGGAATTAACCTATCCAACTTGGCAAGGCCAGTGCTAGGATAGGTTAAGAATACATATTTTGAAAATTGTGCAGTGTGTATGGTCACTCGTGCGCACGTACTATATATATGAATGTGGGTGTGAGTGTGGGTGGTGAGTGTGGGTGGAGTGTGGGTGTGTGTGGGTGTGTGTATGTGTATGCACTATGCATGCGTGTGTGCGTTTTGTATCTTGTAAAAAAATTTTAAGAAAAAGAAATAAAAGAATTTTAGAAAGATAGAAAAGAATATAAGAAATAGAATAATAGAATAATTGAATATAATTACACAATGATTACGTAGCGAAGCAAAGAGCGCTCATCATATTCTCAGGTGAGAATATGGTAAGCGCTCCTTGCTTCATCGGTTACTAGCCATTTGGTTATATGTTTATTGAACCGTTTTCTATTTTTTTATAGATTTGATTTCAATGGGAACTTGATTGTCTATTTTTGGGGCTAGGTAAATCATATTGTGTCTCTGGCCAAAGGTCTTCGATATTTTCGGCGCTTGCACATAATTTTGAATTTGAGCTCTAGTATCGTGGGGATGGGTTAAGAGATTTTGGAAAGATGACTATGTACCAGCTGTGGCTACGCGAAGAAATCTATCTGTCTATCTGTCTATGTCCCCTTTTTCAACCGCATAGATCAATCTTACGAGTTGGATGTGTGTATGTCAATGTAAAATGCATATATAAGTTTCGTAAATCTCTAATTTCTTTGAAAAGCCTTATTAGTGCAATTGTCATGTATGGCACAATCGGGCCATTTTAAGAGTGGTTTTTAGGGGTTGAAAAATGTTTTGGGCCCAAAAATACCGAAAAAAAATTTAGAATCGTTTCAAAATTGAAATTTAATCTTCTGGTAGCAATTGAAAAGTGTTCCTAAAACTTTAATAAAATCGGTCGGACAGGGCCGGACTTCACAATTCATTTATTTTTATATATACAGTCAAACTTGAGTGAGTGAGAACTGGATAAACGAGAAAACTCTCTAAGTGACAGTAATTGCCAGGTACCGTCTTTGTAATCCTCTAAAACCTCTATAAGTGAGAAACAGAAACCTCTATAAGAAAAAGACGTTTTTCACTCATGGACCTCTATAACTGAGACTACTGCTTGCCTGTACCTCTATAAGCGATAGTCGAACGTATTAATAGTTCCACGGAATTTAAGAATGAATCATAAATAGTTGAACTAGCTAACATTGTTTTTGTATCATTGATTTCATTTTTCGTATTTTATTCGAATGACCGAATATGCGGTTGTACTGCCTTTTTTGTTGAACTTACTACAGTTGATAAGTGTATCAATTGCAAAGAAAGGATCGACACGTATTCATATAATGTTAAAACAAAAAATTAAAGTGTTGTCTTTAAATGATAAACTTAAATTTTATCACTACACATTTGCTGTATTTTTTATAGACCTCTATAAGTGAGAAAGGCCACCCTTGTATCTCTATAAGCTAGAAACTCGGATTAGTAAAAAATCTCCATAAGCGAAAAAGAGATCGCGGTCTCTTGAACTCTTGCTTATCCAGGTTCGACTGTATATAAATTAGATTTTAAGCGTGATTTTAACGGGAATCATTTTAAATTTCAATTGTTAAATCGTAACAGGATTAATATTAGTACCAAACGGCGAGGACATCGGATATTCCATGGGTGATCGAAGACCGGAGTACTTCAACGACACCAACAAACTGTTACCACATCGCACCTCCGCCGTTAAAGATGCAGAACAAGAACTAAATAACTCTAATAATGTGACAAATACCCCCGTCAACTCACACCCTTGGGGCGTCTTCTTTACCGTGTTGGGAACTGTGCTGTTAGACTTTGACGCCGACGCTTGTCAAAGCCCGTCCAGGGCTTATTTACTAGACGTAACCGTGCCAGGTATGCAAATATATAACGAATCTCACCTATGGCTATGATATTAAATACAGTAATACCCCGACTTACGCTGTACCGTCTAACACGGATCCAGGATTACGTGATTTGGAAGACATTGAAGAACCTGATTCTTTAGACCCCGCTCAATACGAAGATCAAATGACGGTTGGATACTTGGGAGAAGGGTCTCACTTTCAATTGAAAAAGGGTTACATATTTTGGAAAACAAACGACTCGAATCAAATTATATATTATATCTGTTGTAAATAAAGCTATAAACATTATATCTACACTATATTGTTTTTTATGAACTTGCCATACACTTTTTTGTCAATGTGGTAAATAAAATCTATCCGTCTATCTATCTATGAATTTTGACATTAAAATATTAAATGAAATAGTAGCAGTACCTACAGTAATACCCTCACTTCACTACCACGTCTTACGCGAATCCAGAGTTACGCGATTTTTGAAGACATTGAAGA
Organism: Venustoraphidia nigricollis; assembly: GCA_034508555.1. Classification (NCBI taxonomy): domain Eukaryota; kingdom Metazoa; phylum Arthropoda; class Insecta; order Raphidioptera; family Raphidiidae; genus Venustoraphidia; species Venustoraphidia nigricollis. Next base: position 588,621 of record JAVRKA010000068.1, read on the forward strand.
ACCTGATTCTTGAGACCCAGTGCAATTATAAAATCAAATTACGTTTGGAGAAGGCCCTAGCTTATTGACAAAGAGTAACAAATTTTGGAAAATAGACTCCAACGAAAAATTAGCGTGCTACGAGGAAATTTTACGTGAGAAGAAAAAATCGTTATTCCATCAGACGACTTTCTTAGATTTTATGAAGCCTTCTAAATAGCTTCGGTTTACGTTTTTGCAGTTCATAACAAGATTAATTGTTGTAGTATCTAACATTTTATTACACATTTTTCTTCTAAATTATTGTTTTCTTTAGTTTCCCATCCCAATTAAACATAATTTGTTTACGTATTTAAATGCAAAATTGTACCCCGACTTACACGGTTATCGCGCGGTCCCACCTATGGCGTAGGTTCGGGGTATTACTGTATTTGTTTTCACTTGATTTATGTTACTGAAGAATGGATGAAAAAATTAGAAATAGAAATAGAATAATTAGAAGAAATCCTTTGGCATTAAATTTGCATCGCATGACATTCACGCAGTGTAATTTTTATTTTTAAAATGGTATCTTTCAATGATCCATTTTTAAACACAATTTTACAACCGTTTATTTAACATTTTTGTTTTCAATTTCTATAGAAGACCACGCTAAAGGACTTAGTACATTCACCATCATGGCCGGTCTCGGGGGTTTTATGGGATATGCTCTTGGAGGGATCAACTGGGACGTCACCTTTATTGGTAAGTACCCTACGTGATTAAATCTCATTTTGAAATGTGATCAAAGAATAATTACAATATATAATTCAAAGGGTTCCGTGACAAATTGCGATCATTAGACCTCGAACGTACGTATAGACCAACCGACAACTGCTGTTCGCGATTTTCAGTTACAATTTTCGAAGCAATTATAAACTCGAATCAATCTAGAAATTGTTCCGTTCTATAAACCGAATCTTCTCTTTTCAGAAAACAGCAATTTGAATGGATTTCATGCGAAATTAACCTAGATGTAGCTTCTTATTGTAGTGAAATAAAATTTTCTTAATTATAGACGTCAATTGTATATACGCAAGACGACGACCAAGACCGAGACTGAATAAGCAAGACCAAGACTAAATTTAAGCAAGAACAAGACCGAGACTATTTCAGTCTTGGTCTTGGTCCTGCTTTGCTCATCACTGCTTATAGTCTTCAATCACAATTCTCAATACAGAATAATTATTGGTTTTTGTTCAGGTGATCTGTTTGGAGGTCACGTTCGCGCCGTTTTTTCACTGATTACTATAATCTTTATAATATGTGTCACCTACACGATAACGAGTTTCAAAGAAATCCCTCTGGATGTTCTGGAACATGATCCAACCCTGGGTCAATTTGAATCGGCAAGGAAACAGTCCTATATCGCTGACCACGGAGAAGACGAAACGATGATCAAAGAGCAAGACGGAGATATTTCCTATGGAACGACTGATGGGAAAACTAACACTTTAGAATTACAATTAAAGGTACCTACGTTTTGATTTCGACAGTTGAAATTAAAAAATCATAAGAATCACAGTAAGGCAAAGTACTGTAGTTTTTTCCAAATGTGTAGGCTTTCACGGCCGATGTTGTCGTAAAACTTCTTGGCTTCCTGGCTTGTACGCCGTGGTCCATTGGTATTTCTACCTGATGTTTCGTCTACAACTGCGGTAGACATTATCAAAGGCAACACTTCGTCCGCTACCACATCGCCTTTGATAATGTCTACCGCATAGTTGTAAACGAAACGTCAGGTAGATATAACAATAGACCACAGCGCACAATCGAAGCCTTTCATTTAACATTGCGTTTCTATACTTCGTGATCATAACCATCCATAACCGACGTTATTTATTTATTTAGGACAGTCGCAGTAAATCTTTAGCAGCACCCGAAGGATACAGGTCAATTGAAGGTCAAATAATAACCCGAAGCGGATCGGACAGCTCGTGCTATCCAAGCAATGACGACACATACCAAAGACAGACGGAAGAATCGCCATTAAATCGTTCCAACGACGTTCGTCAGGCAGAACAAAATATTGACGAGCTGGCAGTTGGGGAAACGGCGACGTTAAAACAGTACTTGAAGAGTATAGTGATAATGCCGACGTCTTTGCGTATGATATGTTTGACCAATCTCTTTTGTTGGATGGCGCATGTCTGTTATTCACTCTACTTCACTGACTTTGTCGGCGAAGCCGTATTCGGTGGCAATCCGGCGGTAAGTTAACTATTAAAGATGAACAGAAACTCAATTAAGGTGTAGATACAGCGCCGGCCTTGGGGTAGAGCGAGTGAAGTGGTAGCTCTAGGCGCCAGGTGGCAAGGTGCGCCAAAAAGCCAAATGCGAAAACCAAGATTTTATTATTTAGTGACTGACTGAAATTAACACCAAATACTAATTTAATTTGCGGTAGGAACCTTCTTAATGTTAAAGAAGCAGAAGTATAATAGGGTAAGCGACTAGTCATTGGACATTACTAGTCATTGAACGGAACACATTTTCATTAGCTATAATAAGAATAAGAACGATACTAAAGCAGATTTGAATGACTCATTTTGTGCGTCATTCAAATCTGCTTTAGTATCGTTCTTATTCTTATTATAGCTAATGAAAATGTGTTCTGTCCAATGACTAGTAATTTGAAAATTTGGAACTTATTATTTATTTAAACCGAAGTACAATTTACGTGAAGTGAAAGTGTCGACCAAAGGGCGCTGAAAGATAATCTCGCTCTACCCTGATCAAGGGCTAGGGCCGGTGCTATACCTAGTACTATATATATAGTTTACGTAATGTTTACAGGCTCCCAAAGGAACATCATCCCACGAATTATATGAAGCTGGAGTCAGATTTGGATGTTGGGGAATGTCTATGTACTCTCTGTCATGTTCATGTTACTCGTTAATCATTGAAAAACTTATAAAAAGATTTCGGTAAGCAAAAGGCAATTCGGTAAATAAAAAATACATCAAACCAGTAAATTCGACTTATATGATTGTTGCTCGGTCGCAATCACAATCTAAACTTACAGAAAAAAAATATTCATAATTTTTTAAGTTATACTTCTTTTGGCGCATTAAGGGTAAATTTTTCTCTGTTACGGAAATTGCATACGCAGTATGCAACGAAAATGAGACACCATGAAGTTAGTTCTTAATTTAATACGAATGTACTGCGTGTAACAACAAGATTGAAATCGTCGATAAAGCTGACTCTTCGATGCAGTATAGCTTTACTTTGTATTCATAGAAGACATGTCTCATTTCTCTGTTACAATGGGCTGATGGAGTTGTCCACCTATTATCCAAAGTAAATAAGTACTACTCAAAGTCAACATGCTAACTTTTAACTACATTCATCATCTCTCTAGATATCCTGTTATATTTTATCATTAAGGCTGTCGGAACGCTCTAAATTTTGTTTGTGCTGAGACCCAGCGGAAGGGGCGAGGTAAGCAAAAAATATATTGTGGGTGTGACCTTCTTTAGCTCTGTCTCGCTCAAATCATCCGCACGTTTCAATTTCTTGCTAGTGTCAACTACAAGGCTAAAAGATGCTATTGCAAGGGTGCCGCTGTCAATTGATTACTCTAATTTTTGGAAATATTTTGAAGATTTAAAAAACTTTTCCGAAAAAGGAAGAGTCACTTTAGGTTTGTGATGGAACAATTTTGTGAAATAAGTACGAATAAGGTCGTAGTGTGACATTGAAAACGTGTGTTTTTTTAGCACAATTAATGCCAAATTTTTTTTAGTAAATCGTACATAAATTACAAAAGTAGTCCATTAGAGACCTAGATTTGTCCTTTATCTTCCTTATAGAGAAAGAATTTTTGCAGAATGTTGACGAATAAGTCTACAATCAGTTGACAGCCGAAGCTCTATTTTTGGCTTAAATTCAGAGCGTTCCGACAGCCTTAACGCAAATGTGAAATGTGAAAATGTGAATATCAATTATCGCGATCACGCCAAAGAAGTATAACTTCTGCCGCGCAGACACAAGTACACGCACCATTTTTTTTAGATAATTTATTTTACTTTTAGGGCGCGTCGGGTATACGTTGGAGGTCTGCTAGTTTATTGTACCGGCATGTCTCTGATGGCTTTAACGAAACACCGGGTTGGGGTAATCTTGTTCAGTTGGACTGCAGGGGTCATGTACTCGACGCTGTTCACCATGCCATATTTGCTTATCGCTCACTATCACGCTATGGGAGTCGTAAGTATATAAAAAGACCGCGCACACTTATCAAGCATGGACCAGCACAGCAGAAACTTGCGACCCTTACGATGTCACACACTAGACTAGCATAAACCAGCATCTTTTAGTGCGACTTCACGAACGACACATCACTAACACGCACTAGATCGGTCCAGCACGGCTAGACAGAAATTTCATAGGCGACCGACTGACTATGGTTGCAGGTTCCGTTAAATAATATGGATACTTTCACGAACAGGCTGTGTTGGTCCGTACTGGATATGTGTGCGCGGTCAACCTATGGCAGGGACGGCCCTAACTATAGCTACACAATCTACTATTATTAATTGAGAGAGACGCGACAAAAGCAACCAATTATCTTTCAGTTTGAAATCGGGGACGACGGTCAAGGAAAAATGGGAACACAGGTCCGTGGTCTCGGAACCGACGTGGCCATTGTAAGCAGCATGGTTTTTCTGGCCCAGTTTATTCTATCCATGTGCATGGGAACAATAGTCACGTGGTCCGGCACAACAACAGCCGTCGTCGCTGTCGCTAGCTCACTAGCTTTTTTTGGCGCCATTTCTGCCACACAAGTTATGTATTTAGATTTGTAGTACGTCAATAATAATAGTATAGGGAAGTAATGTAGTTATATTACTGTTCGATTTTGTTTTGTACACAGAGCCGGATTTACCCATAAACAAAATACGCAGTTGCTTAGGGCGCCAGGGAAACCTTGCGAGTTTTGTAACAGTCCAGAGGAAAGCTTTGTGATTTATTTTGTTCTTAAATAATGAGAATCTTTTGTTGATTTTCCATACTTTATGTAGAATTGTTTAATACTTTGATTTTAGGATTTGTTAAATTCTACAGTTATGAGCCTCTATTATGACTATTGTTTAGGGACCTTAGAAATTTAAATCCGCCCCTGTTTACACAGAAAGTATGTAAACTGCAAATATGGAATACGTTGTAGTTTCTAGAATAATAAATACGGAGTGCAAATATTTGGAAAAATATCTTAGAAATAAAAAAAATGATTGTATTATTGTTTGATTACGTGCGGTCAGATGAAACCAGATTTACATAATACGCGCCATTGCGTAGATTCGGTTGCTCGTTTTGGACTTGTCTGTTTGTCTGTATACATGTCCGGACTAATCTTCGAAACGGCTGAACCGATAGTGATGGCATTTGACAGACAGGTGACGAACTATGCCAGGAGTGATTCAGGCTACATTTTATCCCAAAAATCTCAACCCCACATGGGGTGAAGAGAGAGGGCGGAAACCTTTATAAAGAATACGATGTATCACTGAAAATGTGAAATTCCGAAAAAATACTCTTCTTAGAAAATAAAGAAATGCATGTTCGACGCTCTACCCGAATGCGGTGGGGATGGATTTTATATAAAAAAATTTAACTGGGTATCTACATAATTTCTATACCACGCGGACAATGTCACGAGCAAACCGCTAATCTCCAATAAAACTCGATTCATATACGCATTACGCACGCATGTTAAAAAGGAGCGTTTAGGGTTATTTCTTTGCAATAATATGCACAATAATAAAAAAAATGCAGTGATAACACATTTGGGGACAAAAAGCTTTGATTAAAAAAATAGTTTATGTAAATCGGTTGAGTTCAAACCGCTGGCGAACTGTTAAAAGAAAACGACGTTTTAAATATATATAGATTATTGAATGGTCTTTTAAAATGTATTTTTAACATAGCGTAATATTTCAAATTAATACTGAGTCAAAATACACACTAAGACCTCGCTTAACGCTGCTCCGCTTAACGCTGTTTCTGTATTACGCGGTTTCTAAAAAGAAAAGTTTAGCCACTAAACGTAACTTATGGATCAATTTATACAAAATGATTCAAATGTTGGTGGAAGTTTAAAGGCAAGACGAAGTGGCATTGATGCAATATCTTGCTATCGACAACCGCTTGCTGAACGAAACAGAAAAAGGCAAACGACATTAGATGACTTCTTCACAAAAGCGACACAAATGAGGAACCTTCCTTCGTCACAAGCATAACTTCTTACTCGAACTTTTATTTGATTTTAATAAATGTTTTATGAACAAAAATCGATATTAGCAATAAATAAATCTATAATTAATGTGAAAAGTATTTAACAATAAATGTTATAAAATTAAACAAAAGAGGAAAACTAACAAATTTTCTTATTCTCGGGTCTGTTTCACTCATGCCTTTCATCTACGTATTAAGATGACTTGTTTAGCGCTGTTCCGTATAGCGCAGGAACTTATTGGAACGTATCTCCCGCATTAAGCGGGGTCTTATTGTATTCTCAAAACACAATTAGGAAAATGCTGTCGTACAATACTTTCTAAAATATATTTATAATCAAAACTTGAATTATTGAGGGCGTTTATTTTTTTTAATTTTTTGTGAAAAATAGTGATGTAAAAAATTAAATTACCAGTTATTTAGCCGGTTAATTATAACAATTATATTACGTCACTAATTTATTAACTGTTATTAGTTAATGTATTTTTATTGTACTGGTTATACGAGATAGGTAACGGACAGAAAACTAGACCTATCCAGCCTGACGATAGTTAATAATTATGTATGAAATGTTATAATCTTAAGGTATATTGTATATTTATATAAACATATGTATTCTAAAAAATTAAAAAAAAAACACACACACCACAGATATTTTTCAACTGTAAGAATAAAAAAAAACTTCAACTCACCCGAAAGTCCATCCTTGTTGAAACATCCGCACGATATAATGGGTCTTCCATCTTCAACGCTTTTACTCGCAGCACAAGTACAGAATTTAACTGATTCAACTGCCATTTTGTCCGATACATTTCTTTCAATCAATCGCGAACACAATAACAATGAAACTTTTTTACAAGGCTAAGTACACAACAGTGAAAATATGTAGAAGTAAACCTGCCAAATATTTTCAATCACCTTTGATTGCGACATATCGAATGTTTTTCATTAAGTACAGACGTCAGCCTGTTAACAAACTGTCTTTCTGTAATATTATAATACTTTTAAACTTTCGATCAAACACTTTTTAAAGAAATTTATCAATCGAACCTTTCCCATAAAATAGTAACTATTTATTAGGCGTTATTTAAAAGGGCAACACGTATTCTTCATGACAAATGAATAGTTTTATTTAAAACTAACTCAAAAACGCACGACAAAAATTAATATCACGATTACTTTCTCAAAAAGATTAGAATTTTTCATTAATCAAAAACTATAACTGAGTTTTTTGTTGCCGCACACAAACGCTGCAAGATTAATATTTTTTAAAAAGAAAAAGAATTGAATAATTCACGTAACATCATGTTTAACAAGGTTACTTTTATTGCATTATATAATATGCAATTTTAAAATGATACCGTGAGATGTTTTATTTTTTGTTTTTGAAAAGTGTATAAATTTTTATTTCATAATACAGTAGTCCCACAAGGGCGTCACCAGCCTTTGAGCCGGGGGGGAGGAGGGGTACAGAAAATTAGAAGAACAAAATTTTCAGATATGTAACGGTTATGATATTTATTGAACTCTTTATTGCACAAACCTAAAAATGAAATACAAAAAAAAAATGCTTAGCTAACCTTAGCCGTAAATAGTCATTTTGTTACAGAAGCGGGAGAAGCAATTAAGTACAATTGAAATAAAATCTGTAAAATAACAGCTAAATCATCGGGCCTTATATACTGTATGCTTATATACTTATATACTGTATGCTAATACTATACACAATGATTTTTTAATCTAAAACTTTCAAATATCTCGTTTTGTACATTGGATGGATGCAGATCGGCATTATATGTTACTTTGACTTTGGATGGAAGAGTTAAGGTCAAATTAGTTTTTGTTTTAATGGGAACCCCTATTTTTCATTGCAAATTCGGATTATATGACTAAAAATACGTAAAATTAATAATAATAACACCGATCGACACGATTTTTGGGTCTGGCTTCTGCATGTGAAATTTTGGTTTCTCCTATGTTAGAAATAAAGGGAAAAATAATTTTTCTGATCAAAGTTTGCTTTTGTAGAAATTACAGCGATTTTTCGAATTTTCAAGAAATATGACTGATTTTTATATTTTTTTTTTATAATTTTATTTTTAATTACGATTAACAAAGTTTTTGCTGAATATCAAAGTCTTTTTAATTCAAGAATAAAATAAACTATAGCATATAAATGTAAAATAACAAAAAAGCAAGTTCAAAAATGAATATTTTTAGTAGTTCTTTTATGTTTGTATGGGCTTTCTCGTATTAAACCCTAAATGTAATCTTCCATCATATTCTCGTTGTACTGCCCTTGGTCACGTCGTTTAAAGTCCATCACATCTTGATGAAAAGTTTCTCCTTGCTCCTCTAAGTAAACTAGGCGCCCATATTGTTTTTAAATTGATCCACGTGAGTGGTAGCATAATATGAAGTTTATGGGACATTCTGCAGCCCATAATTTTAAAGCTTTTAAGCATAATTTCAATCAAATCATCATAATTGTCAGCTCTGTTGTTACCAAGAAAACCAATAACTAGGTACTGCTTTAAAACTCTTCCAGGTTTGTTTTTCATGAGCATTGAGAAATTCTGTGAAATCATCACTGCTCAATATATGTTTTATTTGTAGTCCGACGAAAATACCCGCTTTTGCTTTAGCTTCAGATAATTTGGGAAAAAGTCCCTTTAAATATTCAAAAGCTGAAGAATTTGAATCCTTAGCTTTCACAAATTGCTTCATTAGACCCAATTTTATATGTAACGGTGGCATCAATTCTACAATTCGTTCCGACTTGACATTATATTTTCCTATCTGAAATTCGGTTCGATCAGACCATATACGCCATTGGTAATGAAATTAATCTGCTCTGCTAAAGTGAGGTACCCATTTTTTATCTTGATTTCGGATTTTGAGTATAAAATAGGCTTCATAAGCTTCGCCAAGTTTCAAATTCGTTGCCAAAGCAAATTTTTGGTTCTTACTTTAATAAATTCACCGTAATTAAAACAGAATGAATCAACACCCTGTTTACACTGTCTTGATGCCATTTTCTAACTTAGTAATACCCAAGGGCGGTTGTTACAGCTGTGATAGATAAGTAAACACTCAGTACTCTGCCCTTCACAAATAATATGCAATTTGCTATCGGGTTGATCAAAGTGCTACCATAAAATCAATTAAAATCTTTCAAATTTACTTATCCACGTAAATCAGACAAAAGCAAACTTTAAAAGCCAAAAATGGAAATTTAAGTGTTTTTTGATGTCTAGAATCAGAATGCAAGCATTAGAACAGAAGACAAAAAAAATTTTTTTTTGTTGACTTGTGTAATTAATAATAATTTAATAATTAATAATAATTTATTTATTTTACTTCTGGTTAGATTCTATAGAGGTGGGTTACACCTGTGCATAGAGCCAGAAGATACAAACAGTTATACATTATTTATACAATAGAAAATAAAAATATAGATTTGATTGCACAAAGAAATAAGTGTTATAAAAGTTAACAAAATTTTAAAGAATTAGAGTAACTTAAATTCTAATGAATTAAAGTAGGTATGGATTTTATCCACAATCCTAACTTTTTACGAAGTATTTTTTTAGGGCAATTTATCAGTTTCATATAAGTGGGAAGAAAATTAAAATATTTTATTGCTACATAATAAGCGTTTTTAGTAGGTACTTACTTATAGTTTTATTAATTTTCGGAAGAGGAAGTAGTTTGGATCGAGTAAAGGTCTTTCGACATATTGATTTTTGCAAAATGTGAAGTAATTAGTTAATGCACTGACAACAAAGTTTTCCTTAAGTTTTAGTGGGGCAGTTAATTGATTGTTTATGAATATTCTGTCAATCATTTTATTTTGTACGTTAACAAGATATTTAACGGAGTTTTCATATGCACCACCCCAAGCAATAATTCCATAATTAATTATGAAGTCAAACAGACCATAATAAATTGTTTTTAAAGCTGAAGGCTGTAAACAGTTTTTTAACTTATAGTACATATACAAGAAAAATTTAATTTTTTTTGCAAGTTCATTAGTATGTATGTCCCATTTCATATGCTGATCGAAGAATATTCCCAGATATTTACAGCTATCAACTCTATTTAGTTCTTTATTATTAATAAATAATTTATATTCAGTAGGAATACTATCCGTATAACTACCAAAAGTAATATAATTAGTTTTATCGACATTCAGGGAAAGTTGATTACCCCTAAGCCAACTATCAATTTTATGTAGCCAATCCGTTATGAGTAACTTAGTATCTTCCCAGCTATTACCACTACAAAAAATAGCAGTATCATCAGCATATGAAACTATGTTATTATGTGGCAATACATTGAAAATATCATCAATATATAGTATAAAGAGTAAAGGGCCAAGTATGGTGCCTTGCGGTACTCCTACCTTGACAGCCTTATAATCACTAGTATACTTATTGACCTTGACACTTGTCTGAAACATTTTTTTAGATTCATGGTAGATGAAGCCGGTAAAAAAGTTTTATAAAATAGATGGATTTCCGCTTATAGTATTTGTGGGTAACACTAACTGAATCAACAGAGTCACTGTCTGTAATTTCATTTTCTTTTGGATTTACAAATTTCGTTTTTCAATCAATTTTATTTAATGGTAAAATCTCAGGGTTTTTTTTATAAGTACAAACGCTTATGACACTTGAGTCACAGCTATATAAATTTAATGAAAAGTACATAGTGCTTTTATGTAATTTTTATATACAAGTCTAGAAAAATGCAAAAAAACTGTTTATGTACAAAAATATTATAAAGTTAATATTCATATACCTATCTGAAAACTGCTCTCCTGATACTTTTGTGTTTATATTTAAAAGACTAAATTTTTATAAATTACGTAATGTTATATACTGTGTTATATACGTAAGTTTTGAGATATTTAGACTTGAAAAGTTAAAACATTAATATTCCAAAGACGCAACTAAAATAAAGCTCAAAACTATCGAAAATATGTTTTTACCTGAACCCCTACAAAAGACTGCTTAATGCTTTTCATGCCTGTATATCAGTTGAAAAACAACATTTTTCTGCACTAGTGCGTCAAGTAATGCGATTTTACCAATGCAATACTGATATGTCTCTCGGCTGT